>JAAALK010000290.1:65471448-65960188 GCA_019279435.1 Zizania palustris | reverse complement strand
GCAAGGTCCTAGCTTCGAAGTTCAGCATGACAGGCGTAGGGGGCAAAAGCATCCTCATTCAGAAGTTCTGAACATTGCACCCCCGCAGATGTTTGCCCAAAGAGCTCCGCAACCTTCAGGAAGCAAGACCAGCGGCTGGAGGCCACTAGGGAAACCAGCTGGCAAAGGCCAGACCTTTTTCTACTGTATCCATGGTGAAAACCAGAGTCACGCAACTGATGCATGCAAGGCTATACTTGCTCTGAGAGGAGAGTATTTGGAATGAACTTCAGGTCGAGGCACTACTGACCGAGTTCCAGCTGAAGTGCGTCCAGAGCCTGTCTAGGCTGTGGCACGAATAGAGAACTTCGATCCGGCAAGACGCCCTCCGGTGGTCAATGTTATGCCACCTCCGAAGCAAGAAGAGGGGCAAGATCGAGGAAAAAGAGTAGTCCTCCCCATCTCCAGAGGAGGGACCCTCGGAAGTATGTCAAAGAGGCAGAGAAGAGAATATGTCAGAGAAGTGGGCCATATTGGAACCTCTTTGTCTGCAGCTACTATGCCCGAATGGTCCCATGTGCCAATATCTTTTTCCGTAGATGATGCAGCTGGTGTTAAATTTCCACATGCAGACCCACTTGTCATCACTGCTGACATAGCAGGAACTGAGGTTCGGAGAGTGCTAATTGACGGAGGGAGTTCGATGGATATTATTTTTGTCCAAGCTTTTGATCAACTCTGTATCTCCAGAAAGCATCTTCTCCCAGCAGCCCGTCCTTTACAAGGATTTGCAGGACCCCCACTTGATGCCCTCGGCCAAATTGGCCTGGAAGTTACTTTCAGAGAGGGGCTAGTGGCCAGGACAGAGGAAGTGATCTTCGATGTTGTGGATGCGCCATATGCATACAATGTCATCTTCGGAAGAGGCATGTTAAATCAATTCGGAGCTGTGGCACATCATAATTACTTATGTATGAAGATGCCCACACAGGCGGGAGTGCTCACTACTTTCGGAGATCAAGCCATTGTGCGAAGAGCGGAGTATGGTCATGGCCCTCTTCTCTACCCGAGATCAGGCCATTGTTCTGCTTCGAGCTCTTTGTTCGCAGCTTCCAAGCTTTGTCTGGCCCTGCGCTGCGTTGAAACCATGCTGTCTAAGTGGGAAACCCGACCTTCGGAGATAGTAAGATTTCATTGAAGAGTTGTGTTTTCCTCTCGCAGGCGAAGGCTTCCACGCTCATTTGAAATATTCACAGCTCGGGCCAAGATTGTTTGCTGCGAAGAGAAAAAACCAAGGTCAGAAATTATTTGTATATAAGTCTAATTTTGTTTTGCAGATACTTCGTACCTGGTATGCTGCACGCTCCATGGCAGCGTTAAGATCTGAGCTCTCCACCTCGCTCAAGATGGCCACCAAGTCCGTCTCCCCGACTTCACGGCTAGCTCGATCCAAAGGCTCGAGCAAAGTCCGAAGCCCAGTTCTTCGCTCCAAGAAAGGAGCTAGAAGAGGGAGCATGCTCAAGGCTTGCTGGTCATCTTCGTTTGGTGAAGGCCCGGAGTGCTGAGCCGTATTTTTTGGAGCTCTGGCAGATTGGCCCCCCTCCGTAGATTGGCTTTCGTCTGTTGATTCAGACAGAGTTGATCCTGAGCTTGGAGCACGGAGGTGATCCATCTTGCCTTTGCCTTTTCCAGGTCCCATTTGAGTGGCTCCTAGAATTGGCTCCGAAGTTGTCGAAGTTCCAGGAATTATATCTTCGGGACGGACCTCTTCCACGGGAGTAGATCCTGTTAAAACAAAGGTATTATACATTGTATAATTTCACACGAAAAAAGAACAGAAGAATTATGCGAAGTTTACCTTGGACATTTTGGCGACGGGTGAGCATTGGGCTGCTTGGCGGTTCGAAGGCTACTCCAAAGTCTTCGTCGGAGTCAACAATCAAATCTTCGACTGTTGGAGCATCTTTAGGAGCATCCATTGTTACTTCACCCGGAATCGAAGCTGCAGCAACTTCGACTCCGCTTTCGTCCACAGGGGCTCCGTCTTGCGGTAAATTTTCTTGAGCAGCCGGAGTCCTCACTTGCTCGAGGTTGTCTTGAGACTCTGGCACGCTCGCAGCATCATCAATATGTGCATCTCTTTGGGCAGCATCCTCGTCAATCAGGTCAACAAGCATCCTGCCTTCATCCTCCAAGGAATCGGAGATTGAAGCTCTTGGGCTTGAAGGCGCAGGAACTCTTGGCTTTCGAGCCACCTTCTTTAGTAGAGTCTTGGCAGAGCTCGAGGCTCCGACTTCAGCTTTTCTCTTTTTGGGCCCTTTCTCCGAAGGCACCCAATCCAGAACAGGGGGCGAAACAACTTCGAGTAGTCCCCATACTCGGTTGGACCGTTCCCAAGTACCAACCAATTTAATTCTCCATTCCTTCTCGGTCGGAGTTGGGACGCCCAGAATCTTCTGCGAAGCTCGTACAATCTGCTCCGAAGTTATAGGGGCTGAAGAGGCTGAAAAATGAGTTAAGCTGGTTATTTCTTCGAATGAATATATATGACATATGTTGTTTTCGAAGTTACCTGCAGGGCTTGAGTTCAAAGAAATTTTACGGAGACCGCCCTCCGAATCTTCCTCAAAGGTGATCGACCAGTTGGCCATCAGGGGAGGGATCTGAAGCCCGAGGAATTCTTCGGCTAAGTCCCGCATGCTTAGACGGTGATTGATTTTTTGGAGCAGGCTGAGGCGAGCTTCGAGCTAGCCCGGATCCGGATGCACAAGAGCTTCCTTTCGGAAGTTGATATCTTGCAAGGGTCCAGCTAGACGGCTGCTCGCCCCAACTTCGGCATAGAACCACTTCAAGATCTAGTCTGTGTACCATCTGGCATTGATAGCCTTGGCGGGAAACCGGAGAGCATACTCATCTCGGAGCCTGAAGTTGATGCTTTAGAAGGCAACTACCATCTTTTCATCTCCGGGGCCTACGAAGGTTTTTGGTTGGCACGAAGCTCTGTGCAGTGCAGCGAAGATCCCAGCCCTTCCTTCGCAACCTTTGGCTCGCAACGCCCATTCGAAGATGGCAAGACGCGCTACTGCATTCGGAGAAAGTTGGGGGAGAGTAACGTGGAATAAGTCCAATACCTCAGCCAAGAAGTCAACTGCCGGAAGCCCTAAGCCAGCTTCGAAGAAGGCTTCGAAGACAACTACTTCTCCGGGCCTTGGCGACGGAATGACCTCTTTCCCGGGATTGCGAATCATAACTCCAGAACTGATTTTGCCCTCTATTGCGGTCGCGAGTGATTCCCTTTTGCAGGTTGAGGGTCCCAATTGATAGGACTGATCCGCGTACTTCGTTGATGCTGGAAAGAGGTCTTGAGGGCCGACATTTTGGGGATTTCTCCCCGCTGCCACCATTGCTGCCATTGATGGTGTCGGAGTTGCTGTCGCCGATGTCGCAGCCGCCGCTGCTGCCGCAGCCTGCTGCTGAGCCAAGGTTGAAGCTGCTCCACGACCCTTGAAACTGGTTTTCGCCATGGGATCTCACGGATTGTTTCAGAGGAAAAACGAAGCTAGGGCTTGTCTGATGGATTGTTTGCACAAAAGCAGTAGAAAGGTACTCAAGCAGGGTCTGGGCCCTCTATTTATAGCCCAAACCACGATTTTTTACCGTTTGCATCTGCCGTTTCACATTCTTAACCGTTACTTTGTTGCGGAATTAACGCATCACGTAACTTCCGTTAGAAGAAAGAAGCCAACGGCTATTTCTTCCAAGTCTAAAAAGGCTTTCGGGCTTCTCGAGTTAGTTCTAAGATGGTTCGAGGTAATTTTCTTAGAAACTGATTCGAAGTTTTACATCTCCATGTATTTCGGAGATGGTTTAAATCTGCTAACCCCTACGCATGATTATTTTTCTTGCGTATACTGCTCTCCTAACATTACAGATTTAGCGGAGAAGCGTATTCGAGGGGCTACTGTTGGGGGAAAATATTCCATCTTCAGGGTTATTGCAGTAACAGGACAAAAGCTGGTGATTAAGTCCAAGATTTCCAGCATATAACTCCGGGGATGCATTGAATCAAGTTCGAAGTATGATGACGGACTCTAGTTCGGAGTATATCTTCGAACTTGGACTCTTCCGAGAGATTCTTTGCCAGCTAAGATGGAAGACTTATCTTCTTTCTCATTAGATTAGTCTTTACCATTTTAGCCCTATTAAGGGTACCGAATAGTTTCCACTATGTCGGTTGTAATAGAGGGGTAAAACGGTCTTTTTCTTAATGTTTGGGCCTATAAATACCTCTCGTTTTACCCTGTAATAGGGACGGAATACAAGTTATTCAATACACACTTTCGAACTATTTTAAGCTATTATCCTTTTGGAGGCTTGGAATAGTTTACTTCGAAAACACTTCGTTTGTTAGTTTCTAATCTTCATAAACCTGTTAGCGTAATCTTTTACGCCAACAGTCGCGAAGGCGTGGTGAAGACGAGCCCCGACATCCTTCTCTCGAGGATTCTGCTCTTGCGGAGGGTAGCTTCGAGGATGAGCATGAGGGACCTCGCGGAGGAGTTTATCACCCTTCGGCTCAGCCCCCTCATGCTCTCTTGGCTGGAGGGCCTCTTTCAGCCTTCAGGCCCGGATGACTTAAGCAAGGTGTCGGCAGAACATCTTGGTAAGACCTTGAAATCTTCTCACTTTCATACTTCGTAGAATAATTGTTTTCTGACTTGGAATCTTGATGAAGCCGCTCTTGAAGTAAGGACTGCGGAGGAGGCCATCGTGGCAGCGGAGCGCGTTGTCGGAGCCCCTACACCTAAGGAGTAGGCTCAACGGCTCAATCTGGTGGGGACTTGGGAACACTGGAACAGAGTATGGACCTGGCTCGACGTCGAGGGGGTCCAAGCTCTACCAGACTTCTCCAGCCCTACACCGTTGGCGAGTGGCTCCAAGAGGAAGAGGGTGGACGACGACGAACCCCAAGCTTCAAGCCGTGGAACCAGAGCAGAGCCAGTAGGAGCTCCAGCGGTAGCTACTAAAGTGGTGGTGAGGGCCATGACGGTGACACCTTCGGGCACGGGGGCTGAGGCTTCGCCCTCGCAGTGAAGGGACTAGGGAGCGCACATCGATCCCTCTGCCTTCGATGAGATTTCCGACGAAGGTAAACACTTGAACATACTTCTCTTTTTCCACATGGATATTAACTTGAACTTTTTTGCAGAAGTCGATACTGGTGCGAGGTCCACCGCACCGAAGCCGATGGAGGCCTCTGGCAGCAGCAGTAGCAGCTCTGAGTCTGACAACACTTCGTCTGAAGAAGACGGAGGCGACAACCACGGTGAAGGGAACCTTGGAGGTGGAGCTGACGAGCACGTCGAAGTGGTGGACCAGAGCCTAGCTCCACTATATCCTGCACCAAAGGCGGAGGTGGAGGAGATAGTCCGGCCTTTGCTGCCAAGGGGGCCGTGATGGAGGCGGCCATTCATGACATTCATGAAGGCTACGTTGCCGCAGGGTCAGGGGGCTTGGTGGCTCAACTCAGCCACTCGAGCCCCTTCGACCTCTTCACCAATGCGAACGAAGCCCTCATCTAGGTGAGCGAAATCCCATACAGTCTTCGAGTCAATACTTGCTTTTCGATCAACACTTATAATTTTCTTGAACCTTTTGAGGCCTTCGCGCTGAACGCCGCAGCAGCAATCTCTGCGGATGAGAGGATGGCTTGCTTGGCGGAGGAGAGGGATGCCCTCCGATGCGAGATCTCGGTGGAAGCTAAGAAGCGAAGGTAAGCCAAAGCCTCAGCAGAGACGGCGAGGGCCAAGGCCCAAAAGGCGAGGGAGGTCCTGGTCTTCGAGATTGACAAGCTTCGGGCTAAGCTTCGATCTTCGGATGAGGCTAGAGAAGAGTTGGCAGCAGAGAATTTGGAGCTTCGTAAAGCCGGCCATCTCCTTCAAGACTTCGTTCGACGAAGCTACTTCGAGCCTGACCTCAGTCGTTGAGCAAATTGGGATGGAGTGTCGGGTTCCAGACTTCAGCCTTCGGGACCCAATCGGGGATCGCGTCGAGTTTTTAAAAACTGTGGCTGCGACGGTGGAGGTGTCCCTGAAGGGCTTCGCTATGATGGCCGATCGAGGAGCGGGTCAAGGTGTGCTGCAGATGCTTCAAGACTCAGGGTGCAACCACCTCGAAGCAGCAACCTCGGCGACTCCGGTGGCCTTCGGAGGCCAGCACCTGGTGACGCCTCCGCCGGGCGTCCGTGGAGCCTGGCGTCGCCTTCAAGATCCTTGGAAGGCCCAAGGCTGCGAAGTAGTCCTTGAAATCCAAAAGGACATCCGCCTTAGCCGAGACAGGGCATTGGCCTCACCAGCTCGGCCTTCGACGTTGACGCCTTTGCCTCCGAAGGTGTAGATCTCCTTAGGCTCCTTGTAACTTTTAGCTATAGGCTTTGTAAAAACTCATCAGTTTATTAATATAAATGTGGGGGTACTTTGAGGAGCTTTGCCGAATATGGGTGGTGCTCGAGGTAGCTAGGTCTGAAGGCCCCCCTCGGTTCAAACTTCTGAGGGGTCCTAAGGGTGAAGCCATTTCCGAAGTATCCCAGGAGCTACTGGCTACCGTGAAGACAGAGCCCCTTCGAAGTATCCCAGGAGCTGTTTTGAAGTAGACTTAAGTGGCGAGGGGGTACAGCCTTCGGGCACGGCCTTAACAAGTGGCAAAGCTTAAGACTTCTCTGCCTTCGACACGGCACCGCCTGCCTCGCAGACTTGGACAAACCCTCAAGATGAAAGATGAGGTCTATGGGCTTTGGGACATCGGCGAGCAGGCTCTAACGAGGCTTCGTCCAGCCGAGGGGGCCCTGGCCGGAAGAAGAGCAAGCGAGGATCGGGGCCTCGAGCTCGCTTTTTCTTAGGCTTAGATACAGACTACTCGTAATTTTGCTTTTCGAATTGTATTTGAAACATACTTCTCAATTATCATTCAATGAATGAGATTTATTGTATTTGCATACTTCGTCTGCATGCTTCACATGATTTGATTGTTTGTAACGTTTTAGCTTGTCACGCTCGTACTGCGCATTAAATTCGCACACTTCGCATACATACTTTGGTCCCCCCTTGCGCGTGGCAGCTAGGGACTTAGTCGTTGTTGGTGCGGGCAATTGTAAAAATGCGAAGGGGTGCGCCTTTTTGGTGACTTTGGACGCTTGTATCACGTCAAGCGAAGGACTCTTTTGGGCTTCGAAAGCATTAATTTGGAGCGAAGCAAGGCTTCAGCGTAGCCAAATTAAGCGAAGCATGCTTCAACCTGCTTGGATTTGGATAATGTTCATGAGCATGGCTCCGAAACGCACTTAGATTTTAGGCGATGCATGACTTCGAGATGCTTAAATTTTAGATTAGATCATGTCACACGAAGCAAGGCCTCAGTGCGTGTTCAGATAGCGAAGCAAGGCTTCTTGATCTTGATCCTGTAGTGAATGAAAAGGATATTTGGTGTGGATTCATTGAACCTGCGATGGGTTGAGCCACCTATGACTCTGGGTCACCTACGACCCTGGGCCACCTTCGAGCCTGGGATGCATCAGGCCGGAGCCTGGAATACCGGACTTGTTGAGCCGTCGCTCAGAAGTCTCAAAGCCCACTGCTATGGGCCCAGAGGCGTTGTGTAGCCTTCGGAGGGGTGCTCTGGATTTACAGTCTTCGAAGTTGTGCTTTGGTCCTTAACAATACAAAGCTAGAATCCTTAGTTCTTAAAAGAACGATGCTGTTGGCTTCCGGTCTTGAGAAGGACACAGTAGAGCCTCAATTTTAAATGAAAAGGAAGCAAGGCTTTGATTTTAAAACGCGAAGCAAGGCTTCGGCTTCAAATGCAAAGGGAGGCTTCGACTTTTAACAAGATGGAGCAAAAGTTTGCTTTAAAGGCGAAGCAAGGTTCGATTTAAGACGAAGTAGGGCTTCGATTTCATATTAAGGTAATTGCAAATTTGTACATCGAAGGGTTGCTTCAGGCAGTGTACATACCTCGTAAAGCGGGTGAAAAACTTGCCTCGTATCCCCTGGGGCTTTGACGGCCTCCGACACACGAAGCGGAGCCCCTTGCTGGAGGGTGAGCTCCGAAGTGTGAAGGATGGAGGAAGGCGATGAAGGCCTTCGAACTGCACCCGAAGCCCCTTGCCGGAGGGTGCGCGAAGCGAGAAAACTTCGAAGCTCCCCCCTCAAGCGCACTTCGAAATGCAGACAGTGGCAGAGAACTTAGCTTTCAGGACTAGGATCCCCAAGGACGGCGCCAACTACTGTAGCAATTGTGTTAGCTACAACACAGGTTTTGTATGTGTACAAGGTGTGTAAAATGAACCTCGAAGGGTTCTCTCAGAAGGAGAAAAGATTTATACTAGTTCAGACCTCCCCAAAGGGATAATAGCCCTACGTCCAGTTTATGGTGGATTTGGCATAGTTTGCCTTGGTTGAATCTAAAGGGTCCAGAGGATCTCATGGCCCTCCCGGAACTGCCCTATTACAAGGGCTTGGCCCTACTTTTATAGGCATGCAGGCCTAAGGAAAAGACCTAAATGCCCTCTATAAATTATAGGCTTTATAGGGGCAAGAAGGGAAAAGGCTAGTCTGCTATACAAAGTGCTTTATAGCTTTATAGATGTGTCAGATAAACGACACTTCTGAATAGCTAAACGACATACTGGGGGCAGAGGGGCACCCGGTATGGCTTCTACACTGTAGCGAAGTACATATATTTTCTGGGTTCAGAGTAGTGGTCGGAGCTCTTTGGGCGGAGGCTGTGATGAAGGGTTCGACGGACACTCCAAAGCGAGCTTCGAAGCATACTCGGAACTGAAGTCCAAACTGGGCTCTCGGAGACATAGCTTCAAATTGACTGAAGAGGGCTTGGAGACCGGCTCTGGCGAGCTCCGAAAGGAGCTCGGAGGTTAACTCCAAAGAAAGTCCGGAGACTAACTCCGAATAGAACTCCGAAGAGAGCTTGAAGACTTGGCTTCTGGCAGACTTCATAGGGGGCCTCGAGGCTTCGATATGGAGGGCTCCAGAAGGAGTCCGAAAGTCTTGATCCGAAGAGCTCTGAAAGGAGTCCGAAAGTCTTGATCCGAAGAGCTCCGAAAGGAGTCCGGAGGCTTGGAAATAACTTCGGCAGGAAGGAACCACTTCGACAGTGTCAGGCTCCGGGCCAAAGGCCAGCGGAGGGTGACGTCATTTGGCTCCTGTTTAAGGGAAAACTTATTCCACCAACAGCCCCCTTGGCGATACCTTGCATCACCGACCGCCAATTTATTTGTAGATCAGAATTGACCTTGTTCTGGCTGGTTTGATTAGTTTTTATTATTTTCAGTTATTTTCTTCAAACATCGGTTAATCGAACTTTATTTCTTAATATTTGTTTGATTACCTAGAGACTCTGTTACCCTTACAACCGTTAAGGATTTGTCAAAAAGCGACGTCGGCGCTGCGTCACGCTTAGGTTTATCCCTAAGTATCCACGCACTTTTGGATCATCAAACTGACCCAAGTCTGAGGGCGCATTTTTGTGTCAACACACTTTTTGGCGACTCTGCTGTGGACGACATCGACATGACAAGCACGTCTACATCGGCCATGACTACTACGACTACGGCAATAGTACCCCTATCGCCGATGGACTCGCTGGGCATGAACACGGAAATCGAGACCACAACATCATCCTCCACACTCTCGCGGACATCCCCGAAGAGGAATGGGCTGAGATTGAAGCCAAGACGAAGGAATTCCACGCCCTCATGCTTGGGCGCTACACGAAAACTCGCACAGGCTTCGTCAAGCGTGACATTGACATTCCGGACCCCTTTGGAAACAAGGTACCACCACCTTCGGGGCGAAATACATCATCCCCAGGACCTTTAAGATCAAGAGACAAAGACAACTCATGCAGTTCTAAGACAGAGACTTGTCCCCGAATTGATGAAGTTTCTTAGCCGAAGGGTTTGTCCAAACCCCAGTTCGAAGATACCCTCTGAAGGCTCCGTCTCTACAGTGGGTAACAGTAAGACTGACGGGACGTCTGCCTTATCTATCTTCTTTGGACATATTTTACTATTTTAGGCCTATTCAGGGTACCGAATAGTTTCCACTATGTTGGTTGTAATTGGGGGGTAAAAAGTGAGAAACCATGTTGAAGAGCATGGGTCTTATGGCTCCCGATGTGATGAGTGATTGTCAACGGAAGTCAAAGAGGAGACGTGAAGAACTGTCGTGTCTAGGGCAATTGTGACTCAGGTACATGGGCAGCGAGCGACAGCCGGGCAGAGGAGCTGCGGAGTCGGGTTGGCCCAATCCGAGTACATGGGCTACGAGCGACAGAGTATCCACTGGTCTATTGATCGGGTTTGACTCAGGTACACGGGTGTCGAGCGATTGCCGGGCTGAGGGAGCTGCGGAATCGGTTGACCCAATCCGGGTACCCGGTGCGAAGACGGTGGACGCTTTGTCAGTTTCGGCGCAAAACTGACAACCGATGATTATCTTTATTTAGGATTTTAATATTCAGTATTTAAGTGCACATTATTTTTTATTCGAGTTAGTTGAATATCCTAAGGGTATTTTTAGTAATTTTGAATTTTTTTAGAGTTAGTGTAATTTACCCTAGGGGTAAATTAGTCTTTTCCCTTTGTTAGAGCATCTCCAAAAGCCTCTCCATTTTTGACTCTCCATTTGTCCATTTAGCTAACTCTCCAAAAAGATTCCTCTCCAAATGTGTTATACATTCCAAGAGACTCTATTTTCAACTCTCTACAAATTTACTTCTCACTTTTAAAATCCCAAAATATTTTGAAAGATTTGATTTATTTTTGAAATCCCAATTTCTAACCTTAGAAATCCCCAAGTTATAAATTTTCGAATTTTCAAAATTTCAAAATTTAAATTTTTTTAAAATTATATTTTCTCATCTTTTTGAAATCTTAAATTATAACTTTATAAATCCCAAAAGATTTTGAAAAAATCACTCCTCACTTTTAAAATCCCAAAAGATTTTGAAAAAGTAATTTTTAAAAATCCAAATTTTAAAGTTTTCAAATTTTAGAAAAAAATAAATATATATATTTCTCTTATTTTTATTTCTCTTCATTTTTTCCTTTTCTATTTTTTCTTTCTTTATTTATTTGGTTTTCTTCTGAACGCCCCTGCCGCTGGACGCTTTTTCTCTTCCTATTTGTACTGCTGCGTTTGTACTGATGCATGTGGGGCCACCAAAAATAGCCAGCCAAAGTGGCTGGCCAAATTTGGCCAGCCGGAACATCAATTTGCCCAACCGGATGGCTTGGCCATCCGGTTAGCCACTCTTTTGGAGTAAGTTTTTTTGTTTGGATGGCTAAAATTTGGCTTGGAGAGTCAAATAGCCAGTCTTTTGGAGATGCTCTTAGTGGGCTGCCTTCGCTATTCTTTCCACCGCCAATGTTTTCTGATTCAATTTGCGACGCAGTATTCTTGTTTAGCCGCCGGGTTTTCTCTCCGCCGTTGCATGAGTCAGAGTGCGCGCAGGCACAAATCTACGCCAGGACTGTAGCACCTAGCACAGAGCTATTTTGGTGCGTGCAGCCAAAGTTTCAAGCGCACATCAGCAGGCACATTTGCCATGCTGTAGGAAGCCAGTAGTGCAGCAGACGGCAGCCCAACAATCCATGGCGGTGGGCAAAGCAAGGGCCCGGTTCTCAAGGCTTTACAGAGGCTAAGCCAGATTGTTTGCATCGGCAGCAAATTGACGCGGGGTCCACGATCGTATCGGTGGCAGCAGCATCAATGCGCTTCAGCAGAGGCATTTTTCGCTTTAGGAAGCAGCGGCGAACAACCTTCGCCGTGGGCTTCAGTAGCAACCAGTTTTCAGATCTAATCTACTATTTTTCAGTTAGATTAATTAAATTAATAATTATCTATTTTTAATTAGCATGCAAATCTAGTTAGTAATTTTGTAGTTAATGTTTTATCTGCTAAAATCTTATAAGTGCTCTCATATTATTTATTTAAGCATTTTTAGTCTGCTTCTATAAAAAGAAAAAAAATTAGTCGCAGTAATATTTTTTATTCTAGATTTACGGGAAATATATTAATTTTATTTCTGAATTAATTTCTAGATGATCCATGATTTATTCACTTAATTAGTACTTTATTCTCAGATTGCAATATAATATTTATTGATATATCTAGGTGTTTTACTGTGCACATCAACTATTTATTAAATCATTTGAGAACACTTTTTATTTACGACAGCTATTTTTGTTTAGTTTAATTTATTTTTAATATCGTAGTTAATATCATTTTAATTAGGACACCGATCATTTTTAGGCTAGACAACTTTAGTACCGGTGATCTGCTTTGCTACTGCTATTTGTCTATAGAGGCATGTTAGATTTTGGGGTTAGGTGATTGATTCGGAAGAATTTTTTTGGCGCCCATTCACCCCCCTCTGGTCGCTACTTTCGGTCACACAAGTGGTATCAGAGCAAGGTTATGGTTTATCCATACCTTAACCGATTCTAAACCCAGGTAGTGATCACGACTTCCTCTAGTAAGGTCCCATACCTTGAAGCTTTTGGCTACACTTATTGGAAGACTCGCATGCGAGCTTATCTCATAAGCCAGAGCTCGCACATTTGAGATATTGGTGGTAACGCTACTTTTACTATACTTCCTATTGCTGAGAAAACTTCTGCTAATATAATCGCCTAGCATCAGAACAATAGCAAAGCGGTGAACATTTTATTTTCTGGTGTAGGTCCTAGTGAGTTTTAGCGTGTTAGCCATCTCAACACTGCTCGAGAGATCTGGGATACCCTCCAGGCACACCATGAGGAGACAGCTCAGGTCAAGGCTAGGCTCTATCAGACCTACCGGCGTGAGTATGAAAATTTCTCACAGAAGCTGGGTGAGACTGTTGAGGCTTTGTTTGGTCATTTTCAAACGATCATTAACAAGCTTCGGGCCAACAAGGCCGAGCATTATCAGCTGGTCTTATATCATGGATATGCGCTCAAGGTTCTTCATACCTTGGACCCTAAGATCTGGGAGATCAAGGTTTCTTCTATTGTTGAGAGCGCTTCCTATGATACCTTGACTGTCACAGAGCTTTTTAGTAAGCTCAAGGCCTCAGAGGTTGATATCCAATTGAGATCAAATCTCACTGGTTTTGGCTCAAAAACCGTGACCCTTACGACATCTTCTGCTGATCCTACTGCTTTGAGTTGTACTGCGTTTTCTTTGATGTCTATCTCTGAGGATCATCTTGACTCGTCAGGAGATGATGATCTGTGTTTGTTTAACAACCGGGTGCGTCGTGTCTATGATAAACGAATGCTTAAAAGACACAGCACAAAATTTCGATGCTTTGAGTGTGGTGATCTAGGTCATTTCATCGCCGACTGCCCCAAGCAAAAGAGTTATAAGAAGGGAAACGGCGGTAACTCCTACGACTCCGGCAATTACGACAACTTCACTTTCACAAAGGGCAAGCCCAAGATAATATTCTTTCGAAAGGCTCTGAAGGACTACAGGCATGAGAACAAGAAGCGAGACAATGCCTTCTTCGCCGAGATGGAGAAAAGCAACTCCAAGAGGTCTTGGTCTTCCTCCTCATCGTCAAGTTCAAGTGATGAAGAGATCGTGATCAAGAAGGGGAAGGACAGGGATGATCCGGCGGGCCTCTGCTTCATGGCCTTCGGGGACAAGACGAAGAGTCGCTCGCATCACAGCCGAAGACCCCGCAAGAGCTTATGTTCAATGGATCTTGGGATAAGGAAGAAAAAGGCTCCTCCGAGAACTCCGACGACGACGACGATGAAAAGGATCGAGGACTAGAGGACGTGTGGATCATGGATTCAGGATGTTCTCGCTACATGATGGGACACCGCAGATGGTTCTCCAGCCTCACTCCCCCGAGCTCCAAGGAATACATCATTTTCGGGAACAATGGTCAATGGAAGGTACAAGGTATTTGGTCGATTCGAATCTTTGATAATTTCTCTTTAAAGAATGTTGCTTTGGTGGGAAACTTGAATTTTAATTTAATTTCTTTTTCGCAACATCTTTAGGATGGTTTAGAGGTTCGCTTTAAGAAAGGCATGTCTTCTGTTCTTGATTCTAGAGGATCTTTGGTTTGCCGGATCTTACCCTTCGGTAAGGTTTTTCGTATTGATTTCTCTAGTTCTTCTGGCCCTTATCGCTGTCTGATTGTTGTATCCTCCTCTGAGATCTGGAAGTGGCATAGGAGGTTAGGCCATTTGAGTTTTGATCTGCTTGTCAGATTGAGCTCTATGAACCTTATGTGAAGATTGTCCAAGCTTAAGATGGAGAAGGATCTAGTTGTCCATCCCTGTCGTCATGGGAAAATGGTTACCGCTTCTCACACACCTTTGACTCAGGTGATCACTTCGTACCCGGGAGAGCTGTTACACATGGATATAGTTGGTCCATCTCGAGTACGCTCAGTCGGTGGGAAGTGGTACGCGCTTGTGATAGTTGACAATTTTTCTCGATTCTTGTGGGTTTACTTTCTAGAGTCTAAGGATGAGGCTTTTTAGTTTGTTCATGACCTGATTTTGAAGCTGAAGAACGAGAACTATGGTCGGATGTGAGCAATTCGTTCGAACAATAGCTCTGAGTTTAAGAACTCTCAGTTCATCAGCTTCTCTAGTGATCAGGGCCTTGATCATCAGTTCTCTGCCCCTTACACTCCCCCACAGAATGGCGTTGTGGAACGAAAGAACCGCACGCTAGTCGAGATGGCCAGGACGATGCTTGATGAGCATACGACTCCTAGGCGTTTCTTGGCTAAAGCTATGAACACAGCTTGCTATCTAGCCAACCGCATTTTTCTTAGAGCTTACTTAGGTAAGACATCATATGAATTGCGGTTTGGTAGACAGCCCAAGGTGAGTCACTTGCGAGCGTTTGGCTGCAAGTGCTTTGTGCTCAAGAAGGGAGGGCAATTGGACAAGTTTGAGTCTCGTTGCTCGGATGGAGTCTTTCTTGGTTATGCTTTGCATTCTCGAGGCTTTCGTGTTTGGATCCCAAACTCTCAACTGCTTGTAGAGACTTGTGAGGTTTCTTTTGATGAGTCCATGCCTTCGCTGACTCCTTCTTTTGAGCTTTCTGGAGATGATGAGCTTGGAGAGTCCATCTTCGAGGAAGATGATGATGCTCCTGCTGTTGATGAGGGTGGGCCCTTTACACAGCTTGCAGATCCCACACCTTCTGAGACTTCAACTGAGGACGAGGACGGACCCCTGATCACTCCTTCTACTTCGATCGAGCCTCCTCAGCCAAGTCCAGAAGTGCCAGTTGCTGACTCCGGTGAGGTGACTTCAGATCACCTAGGATCCCGAGCTATTCAGCTTGATCACCCCTCAGAGCTCATCATATGTGATCTTACTAAGAGAACTTTGCGCTCTTCTACTGACTCGCTTGCTGTGTTTGCTGAGTCTGCGTTTGTTGCCTCTTTTGAGCCCAAAGACATTTCTCATGCTCTTTTTGATTCAAATTGGATAAACGCCATTCAAGAAGAGCTTGAAATTTTTGTTCGCAATCGGGTTTGGACACTAGTTGAGCTGCCATATGGATGCAACACCATAGACACCAAGTGGGTGTTTAGGAACAAACAAGGTGAAGATGGGGTTGTGGTGCGCAACAAAGCTCGACTGGATGCACAGGGTTTTTGCCAGAAAGAAGGTATTGATTTTGAAGAGACCTTCGCCCATGTTGCCCGTCTTGAGTCCATTCGTATTCTTTTGGCCTTTGCTGCTTCTAAAGGTTTTAAGCTTTTTTAAATGGATGTCAAGAGTGCTTTTCTAAATGGGTATATAGAGGAGGAGGTCTATGTTAAGCAGCCCCTCGATTTTGAGAACCCTAAGTTTCCTCGACATGTTTTCAAGTTGCAGAAAGCTTTATACGGTCTGAAGCAAGCCCCCATGGATTGGTATGATCGCCTAAAGCAGTTTTTGTTGTGGAACGGTTTTGTAATGGGTTCTGTGGACAAAACTCTTTTCTTGCTCAGAGTTGGCTCAGACTTATTGGTTGCTCAGATTTATGTGGACGATATTATTTTTGGTGGTTCTACTAATGAGCTTGTGTCCAAGTTTTCTTAGCAGATGCACAGCGAGATTGAGATGAGTCTCATCATTGAGCTCAATTACTTCTTAGGGCTCCAGATCAAGCAGACCAAGGATGACATCTTCATCGACCAAGGCAAGTACACATGGGACATGCTGAAGAAGTTTGACTGTGGTGGGGAGCTGAAGTCTCAGATGAACCCAATGGGTACATCTGGCGGTCTGGACAAGGACGAGAATGGCGTCAAGGTCAATGAAAGAGAGTATCGAGGGATGATCGGATCACTGCTATACTTGACTGCGACGAGACCAGACATTTAGTTTGTCGTGGGTGTGTGCGCGCGTTTTCAGTCTTCATCACGCGCATATCACCGGCAGGCTATTAAGCGTATTTTCAGGTACCTTACTTATGCTCCTGATCGAGGTCTTTACTATTCAGCATCATCGTCTCTTGATTTATCTGGCTTTTCCGACGCTAATTTTGGTGGGTGTTGGCACGACGGATCGAACCAGCAGGTTTTCTCAGTGGATGGGAGTAATGGAACGCTGTGCGCAAACTGTATTCTCGGATCGTGTGTTTATTACAACTGTAGTCAGGGGGTATTTATAGGGTGACCTGTTCTGGAGGGCCAGGTACCTCCAAACCCCAACTGCTACTCGGTCTGACATAGGTCAGCGGTACAGACAAAGTAGATGTTACATAGTACAGACAAGAAGGTGTGATTCTGACAACGTATCAACCGTGTCGGGCGCTGCAAGGGCCGCCCGACACGGCGCAGGCGATCACGATCTTGTCCCCGTACGGCCTTGACTGGGTCTTCCCCACGTACGGACTCCCTACGGAGCCTCTGGTCCGCCCGAAGGTTGGCCTCCGGTATCTGGCTGGTTGCTCCCCCTGAGGACCCCTCCGACACGTCTCGGAGCCCCTAGAGGCCTCCGGTCTCCTCGTTCGGAGGCTCGGGCACCTTCGGTGTAGGGCTTTGGGTCTTTCGGTCGTAGCCTTCCCTCAGAACCGTTTGTCCCTTCACGCTCCCCACTGTCATTGGGATTATCTCCCCCAACAGTAGCCCCTGGCTTTTTTCCTCTCGAGAGTCCTGCACGAGAGAGGGTGGAAGCGCACTTGATAATTCCGATAATCTTTATAAGAAATCGACTTACGTAGAGATCCTGAATCCCACTGCGGAGCGTCCCCGTTCGAGCGTTCCGGAGATGTTTCAGAGCCTCGAAGTGTCCTAGAATTCGGAGGCTGAGAGCCAGTTTCGGAGTACCTTCGGCGAGCTAGTTGCTTCTCGCCCCTATGAAGGGAAAAGGCTTTGACCGATCGCTTTTCATGCCCACGCGGCTTTGACCGCCAGGTTCCGTCGCCCGAGGAGTCAAGCTAGCGCATTACTTGTTGCAGTTAATGTGACAAGCATATGGGCGACGCGGGGGAGGCAGACCGTCGGAGACGGGCGCACCCGAGGCGCCAGCAAAGTTTTAAATGCGGGCGCCGCGCAACCGGCGCGCGCGCACCAAGCGGCGAAAGGTGGACCGGTGGCGGCCTCCATGCTTAAATATCCCCTGATGCGCCGGCTCAGCCCTCTCCTGCCCACTCGCTTAGTACATTAGCAGCATCCCTGACGACGAACACTTGCTCTTGAGCTCTTACTTTCTTCCTGCTTCCTCTTGCTATGGCGGAGAGGAGTGCTCCTGCCATGGCGGTAGACCCCCACTTTCTGCAGCGCCAAGTGGCAGTGGCTGCGACGGCGGCGGCGACTGCTTCAGGCCTGGCAGAGGCACACGACTCACGGGAGCTTCGTCCCGCTTCGGAGCGGTTCCGAGAGCAAACCCTAGAGCTGGGGCCATCGGCGAGCACCGATGCATCCATCGAACAAGTGACTAGGGGCCGCCTTGGCCCCGAATCGAGCGCCGGGAAGCTGGGGCCAGAGTTGGTCCCAGTGCCGCGAGAAGGGGAGGTCATCGTCTTCGAGGACTTCTTCGACGCGGGACTAGGGTTCCCCGCCTCGGAGCTCCTAGCCGGAGTCTTGGACGCCTTCCACCTGGAGCTCCCGTAGTTGTCCCCAAACGCCGTGGCCCGCCTCGCTGTCTTCGAGTGGGCCATGCACACCGAGGGCTACTAAGGCAGGGCGGAGGTACTCCAAGTGGGTGCACCGTTGGTTCTATGTCCGGGTGGGACTCAGCTCCGGCCTCGCTGGGCCTCCGCGCCACATCTGGTTTAGGAGGGAGGCGGTCATCGAGGCCCGGATCCAGCTTCTCCAAATCGTCGCTCGCCGGATGAGCATGCGGGACCTGACGGAGGAGTTCGTGGCCCTCGAGATTCCGCCGCTGAAGGAGGAGTGGCCGGCGTCACTTCGGAGCAGCCAGGATGAATCAACATCGATGGAGCTCTCCCGTCGGCTCAGTAAGCATTTGCTTTCTCTTTGGCCCTGCTTGTCTTTTACTGCGCTCGGGAGGTTTTCGGACCTAACCTTCGGGTACAGGGTCGCTCGTCGCCAAGACGCCCGAGGAAGTGGCCTGAATGGCGGAGAAGATCCTCGGAGCTCCTACCCCGGATGAGTACAAACGGCGGATGGAGCTTGTGGGATCTTGGGGGTGGCATAACCGCGTGTGGGATGCGCTCGAGCTCTCCCCCCCCGCCTCTCCCTGAGGGGGAGGTCCTTCGTGCCGCTTCGAAGAGGAGGGTGGCTGACCTCGACACCGGCCCTTCCCGAGGGCACCCTTCAAAGAAGAAGAAGAAGATGGTGAAGGGCCCGAGGAGGCTCTCTCCGGATCACTCCTCCGCCTCCCACTCCAAATGGGGGTACTCCAGCGAGGGAGCCGAGACAGAGCCGGAGGATCCTCCGGCGGTTCCAGATCCAGTCCGACCGGAGCGGCCAGCCACCGAAGGAGCCGGAAGCGCTCCTACCCCTCTGAACCCTTCGCCGCCTGCTCCGGGGACCGGGCAGGAGGCGCCAGTTATCGAAGTGGCGCCGTCCCCCAACTCTACTCCCCCGCACGATCCAGCCTCAGAGGGGATCTCCGCCAGCTCTATGGGGAGTAGGGAGACCGACAGTCTAGACCGGGGGGGATTGGCTAACCCCCTTGGCGCTGTCGAAGGTAGTGCCGATGTCGAGGCTGAACTCGTCGCGGCGGCAGTGGGTTCCCCGGTGAACTCGATAGACAATCTGTTCTATCAGCCGGGCACTCCGAGGCGCGTCCAGCCTTCAGAAGCCTCCGTCGAGGCCGCAGACAAAGGTACGCAAACCCGTTCATCCTTTACTCGAAGCATCGGCCCCTTTCAACCTTAACCTCTGTTTCTTCTTAGCAGGTACGTCCGTCTGGGCCTCAGATCCTGCCTCGATTCCTTCCAAGGATGGCACCAACGCAGGGTCCGATGTCCCTGCCGACGCGGCGGGGGCTTCGGAGCCAGGTGACGGGGCGGAGTCGGAAGAGGCCCCTCAAGAAGCCTCCGAGGGGGCCGATCAAGGGACTGGGATCCGACCCCGGCCACCCTCCAGTTCGAGGGGTGCACGTTCTAGCGTGCCCCTCCTGTGCCCCTTCCCTATGGAGGGCGAAGACTTCGCGTCAAGGGTGGCCCCGGTCCACGACTCCTACCTGCGCTTGCGGGAGGCCCGGGTGATAGACGAGCTCAGCCTGTTGGACAGCCTCGAGCTCAGCTGGGCAATCGAGAACGCCGCGGGCCAGGTATTTTCTCAGAACACCCCTTAGCGAGCCCCTAACCCCATTTTTCTGACTCGCCGTTTCATGTGCAGGTAGTTGCGCTGGCGCAGGCCTCACTGCTCTCCCTGCTCTCCGAACTCCACCGCTACGAAAGCAGCGCTTCGGAGCTCTCCGGCCGAGCGGATGCTGCCGAGAGGTTGGTCCACGAGCAGGCGGCCGAGATCGAAGGCCCAAGTGGCAGAGGTCGACTCACTCAAGGCCTGAGTCGCTGAACTGGAGGGACTCCGAGCGCGGGCTGCTCGAGCGGACGAGCTCGAGGCGGCGGTCAACGCCTTTCTAGCCCAGGCTGCCGAGGTGGAGAGGCTCCCGTCCTGAGCCGAAGATGCGGAGCAACTCGAAGGAGAAGTCTTCGTGCTTCAGGCTCAGGTCTCAGACATGGATGAACTCCGGGAGGCCACAACCAACGCCGAGGCACTCGAAGCCCGAGTGCTCCAAATAGAGCGGACCGCGGCAGACCTCTTGGCTCGGAATGAAGAGGTGACCGAAGCGCTTGCCCAGGGAGAAAAGACGGCGGCCAACACCGTAGTGTCTCTCTGGAGGGTGCCTTGAAGTTCAGCCGAGCGAAATATGAAGCCTGCTGGCCAGAGGGGGAGACAATGACTGCTCCGGCTCCAGCTCCTGAAGCCTGGTAGGCACCGTCTGAATAGACGGTCCAGACACCTTCGCCTGCTTCGGTACTGGCGTGATCAGTCGCAGACGTCCATTCAGCAATGAAGTCGGCGAGGATTTGAGATTTAACGGCAGTCCGGGCCAAGAAGGAGATCCTGAACTGGGCGAGTTCTACCGCCCAATTTCCGATGCGTTCGGTGGCATCCTTGTTTCGGAACATGTCACCCAGTGGGTATGCGGTTGGAATAATGATATCGTGAGCCAGGAAGTAATGCCGAAGTTTCTGGGATGCCATGACAAGGGCGTATGCCACCTTTTCGAGCTCGAAATATCGAGTTTTTGCTCCGGAGAAGGCTTCGGATACGAAGTAGACGGGCCGTTGCACCAGCTTCCCGCCAAGGTCTTCTTCTTGAATCAGGGCCGCGCTTGCCGTGCTGCTGGAGGCAGCGAAGTAGACCAGAAGAGGATTGCCGGCCTGAGGTGTGGCGAGGGCCACGAGGTCGGAGAGGTACTTCTTCAATTGATCGAAGCAGTCTTGACATTCGGGGGTCCACTCAAAATCTTTAGAGCCCCGAAGCACCTTAAAAATGGGCAAACTTTTTTTGGCCGATCTCGCCAAAAAGCGGCTAAGAGCGGCCAGGCGCCCAACTAGCTTCTGTGCTTGCTTCAAATGCTGAGGAGGAGACATGTTTTGTAGTGCGCTGACTTGCGTTGGACTAGCTTCGATACCTCGACTGGAAACCAGGTACCCCAGCAGCTTCCCAGCGCGCGCTCCGAAGACACACTTCTCTTGATTAAGGCGGATTCCACACCGCCAGAGGCTGTCGAAGGTTTCAGCTATGTCCGCACTATGTCGATCTTTGACCATGCTCTTAATGACAATATCGTCCATATATGCTTCGACGTTGCGGCCAATCTGGTGGCCCAGAGCCTTAGATATCAGTCTTGAGAAAGTGTCTCTGACGTTGCGGAGGCCGAAAGGCATCCGAACGTAGCAGAACACTCTCGAGGGGGTAACAAAGCTTGTTTTGACCTGATCCTCCGTCTTCATGCAGATATGGTGATATCCTGAATAAGCGTCGAGGAAGCTGAGGAGCTTGGCACCGGCGGTGGAATCGACTAACTGATCAATTTGAGGCATGGGGTAGGGGTCACGAGGGCAAGCTTTATTCAGAGAAGTGAAGTCGATACACATACGCCATTTTCCAGATGTTTTCTTCTGGACAAATACTGGATTAGACAACAACTTAGTGTGACTCACTTCACGAATGACCCCCGCTCGAAGTAGCTTCTCAGTCTCGGACTTGGCAAGTTCGGCTTGCTCGATGGACAACTTTTGGAGCCCCTGGCGCACCGGGCGAGCCTTCAGGTCGACCGCCAGAGAATGCTCAATTATTGTGCGGTCGACGCCTAGGATGTCTTCGTCGGACCATGCGAAGATGTCTAGGTTGTTGTGGATGACTTCCTCGAGTTGCTCTAACACCTCCGGCTCTAGGCCCCTCCAAATCGGATCGGGCACTCCTTCCTGTCCTGGACCAAGACCTTCGTGATGATCTCCCCCTCCGGGAGTGGCTTGGCCGGGCGCCCATTCGACATAGTGTCTCCGATGTCTGGCGAGCTGATTCCCTCCGAGCCTTCGTGGACGCTGTGGATCTGGCGTGGTTCCAGCGGCGTTGAGTGGCCATATTCGACCCGACGGTCCATGGCCTGGTCGCCCAGGACCGACAACAACCCTCCTAGAGTTGGCATCTTGAGGCACAGGTAGTTGTGGTGGGCGATGGCCCTGAAGCGGTTGAGCATCCCCCTCCCGAAGATGGCGTTGTAGGCGTACGGGGCATCGACGACGTCAAAGATGATCTCCTCGCTGCACCGGAGGGGGGAGTCTCCGAAGGTCACCTCCAACCCAATCTGGCCAAGGGCATCGAGCGGTGGACCCGCGAAGCCCTAGAGTTGTCGGGAAGCCGACAGCAAGTGCTTCCGAGAGAGACACAACTGGTCGAAGGCCTGCACGAAGATGATGTCAGCAGAACTTCTGCCATCGACCAGGATGCGATGCACCTCAACTCCAGAGATGTTTGCCGAGATGACGACGGATCGAACCAGCAGGTTTTCTCAGTGGATGGGAGTAATGGAACGCTGTGCGCAAACTGTATTCTCAGATCGTGTTTTATTACAACTGTAGTCGGGGGGTATTTATAGGGTGACCTGCTCTGGAGGGCCAGTTACCTCCAAACCCCAACTGCTACTCGGTCTGACATAGGTCAGCGGTACAGACAAACTAGATGTTACATAGTACAGACAAGAAGGTGCGATTCTGATAGCGTATCAACCGTGTCGGGCGCTGCAAGGGCCACCCGACACGGCGCAGGCGATCACGATCTTGTCCCCGTATGGCCTTGACTGGGTCTTCCCCATGTACGGACTCCGTACGGAGCCTTTGGTCCGCCCGAAGGTTGGCCTCCGGCATCTGGTTGGTCGCTCCCCCCGAGGACCCCTCCGACACGTCTCGGAGCCCCCAGAGGCCTCCGGTCTCCTCGTTCGGAGGTTTGGGCACCTTCGGCGTAGGGCTTCGCGTCTTTCGACCGTAGCCTTCCCTCAAAACCGTTCGACCCTTCACGCTCCCCACTGTCATCGGGATTATCTCCCCCAACAGTGGGTGCCGGTTGGATCGCAAGTCGACTTCCGATACTTGCCAGCTTCTTGGTTCTTCACTTGTATCTTGGTCTTCTCGAAAATAATCTGGAGTTGCGCTTTCTACTACTGAGGTTGAGTATGTAGCTGCTGCTAGCTGCTGCTCACAGTTGGTTTGGATGATTTCTACTTTGCGGTATTTTGGGTTGTTCTTCCCTGCTAGAGTTCCTTTGTTTTATGATAGCACCAACACATTTAGTGTAGGGAAAAACCCATGTCTTCATTCAAAAACCAAACATATTGATGTGCGTTGTCATTTTCTAAGGGATCAATATGAGAAAGGGGTCGTTGATCTTGCTCATGTTGATACCCATCAGCAGTTTGCTGACATTTTTACCAAACCCCTAGATCGGTCTACTTTTGAGAGTTTGCGAGGGAATTTGGGAGTCGTGTATCCTTTTTAGGATATTTTGAGTCAGGTTTTTTCTTTCTTCTTTACTTTTTATTGAGAATTTTTGTGTGAGTTCATATCATGCATAATCATATATCTCATTTGAGCTTGCTTTTGTTATATGATTGATTTGCTTTACTTGCTCTAGCTAATATATGCTTTAGATTACTTGTCAAAGATCATGTTCTGTATCATTTCAAATGATATGTCTGATATTTGTCATATGCATGGCTTTTATGCTTTAAAATTGAAAAATGATCACCATTGCTTCTGGTAACTAGCATGTGTAGGATGAATGCTTTTGCTATCTTTTACATGCCTGGTAGCTAGTTGCTCACTTAGATGCAGATATGCAACTTGGACATCTATGTGCTTTAACATGGAAAATGTGCTATAAAAATAATAGCAATTCAGAAAAAAATGAAAAATCCATGCCTTTTTATGCTTATTTGAAAAGATCCAGGTGGGTTTGCCTTGTCGCATTGCATTGTTCTGGACTGCTTACCATAGCACTTTGGTATGAACTAGGACAGTGTAATGTATGCCAACACCAATGTCTTAAGCTTCTGATGGTCCAGTTCTGGCCTAGGCTTGACTTGGTCGGTTAGCATAAGGTTGACATGCAAACAACCCCCGGCAAAAATTGAAAAAGGAAAAGAAAAAGCCTGAAAATTAAAAAGATAACAAGTTTGCTGAAGCACTTTGTTCTGGACAATGCTTATCTTGGTAGATATCAATTAGCTTTTGCATCTCATGCTTTACTTTGCTTGTCAACTAGAAAATGTGGTGATGCTTTTGTTTGCAAAAATCAAAAAATGCGTGCTAATGACAATCTTTAGATATCATCTGTTGCACTGATCATGTCATGTATCTTAGACAGTATATCTTTTTCTATACCTGTTAGATGTTGTAATTGCATTCAATCATATCTAAGAAGCTTGTTTTTTTCACTCCACCTGCACCCCATTTGCATTCATAGCATATTTTGAGGGAGAGCTGCATTTCAAGGGTAGTTTGTGTCTGTGTCTCTTTAGAGTGCATTTACTCTCACTTGATGAGTTCAATTGTCAATAAGGGGGAGAAATTTTTGGTCACTCGAAGTTTTGTCTTTCTAGATTTTTTAAAAGAGTTTAGGGGGATTTTTGTCTTTCTCTAGGATTTATTTCAGGGGGTGTTTTCAGTCTCTTTTGCCTTTACTCTTTAGATATCCTTGTTGATGGTTCCGAGATTGCACTTGTTTTGAGTTTTTATTTTTGGTTAACCATAATGAATGTTTTCTTGCTTTTGTTTGGCTTTTGGTCATTACGGTTAAACTCTTATTTTCTTCTTTCTATTTTATTTTGTTTTTGTTTTTGTTTTCGTGTTTACACATGTTTTGCAGGTTCTGAAGAATTGCTGAAGAGAGTGTTGACAATGCACTCATCAAGGGGAGATTGAGGAACCATGTTGAAGAGCGTGGGTCTTATGGCTCTAGATGTGATGAGTAATTGTCAACGGAAGTCAAAGAGGAGACGTGAAGACCTATCGTGTGTGGGGCGTGTGTGACTCAGATACACGGGCAGAGAGCGACAGCCGGGCTGGGGAGCCACGGAGTCGGGCTGGCCCAATCTTAGTACATGGGCTAGGACCGACAAAGGATCCACTAGTCTGTCGACCGGGTTTGACTCAGGTACACGGGCGGTGAGCGATAACCGGGCTGAGGGAGCTGCGGAATCGGGTAGGCCCAATCTGGGTACCCGGTGTGAAGACGGTGGACACTTTGTCAGTTTCGGCGCAAAACTGTCAATCGATGATTATCTTTATTTAGGATTTTAATATTAAGTATTTAAGTCCACAATATTTGTTATTCGAGCCAGTTGAATATTCTAAGGGTATTTTAGTAATTTCGAATTTTATTTTTAGAGTCAGTGTAATTTACCCTAGGGGTAAATTAGTCTTTTCCCTTTGTTACTGGGTTTCCTATAAATAGGCCCCAACACCCTAAGGTTAGGGTTGACTAATTTTCCTGAGATTAATCTGCAGTCCACCTTCGCTATTCTTTCCCCCGCCACTGTTTTCTGATTCAATCTGCGATACAGTATTCTTGTTTAGCCGCCGGGTTTTCTCTCCACCGTTGCATGAGTCAGAGTGCTCGCATGCACAAATGTATGCCAGGACTCTAGCGCCTAGCACAGAGCTCTTTTCGTGCGTGCAGCCAACGTCTCAAGCGCAACGAGCAGCAGTGTGGGGTCTTGTTCATGGCAGCACGCGCATCAGCATGCACAGCTGCCGTGCGGCAGGAAGACAACAACGCTGTAGGCGGCAGCCCAGCAATCCATGGCGGTGGGCAAAGCAAGGGCCCGGTTCTCAAGGCTTTGCAGAGGCTAAGCCGGATTGTTTGCATCAGCAGCAAATTGACGTGGGGCCCATGATCATATCGGTGGCAGCAGCATCAATGCACTTCGGCAGAGGCGTTTTTTTGCTTTGGGAAGCAGCGACGAACAGCCTTCGGCGTGGGCTTTTGCAGCATCCGGTGACGTTTATCGAGACGGAGATCAAGCAACATCAAACACAGGTAAGTTTTCTGATCTAATCTACTATTTTTTAGTTAGATTAATTAAATCAATAATTACCTATTTTTAATTAGCATGCAAATTTGGTTAGTAATTTCGTAATTAGTTTTTTATCTGCTAAAATCTTATTAGTCTGCTCGTATAAAAAGAAAAAAAATTAGTTGCACTAATATTTTTTATTCTAGATTTATGGGAAATATATTAGTTTTATTTCTAAATTAATTTCTGGATGATCCATGATTTATTAACTTAATTAGTACTTTATTCTCAGATTGCAATATAAATATTTATTGATATATCTAGGTGTTTTTCTATGCACATCAAGTATTTATTAAATCATTTGAGAACACTTTTTATTTACTGCAGTTATTTTTGTTTAGTTCACTTTATTTTTATTATCGTAGTTAATATCATTTTAATTAGGACACCGATCATTTTTAGGCTAGACAACTTTAGTACCGGTGATCTGCTTTGCTACTGCTATTTGTCTATAGAGGTGTGTTGGGTTTTGCGGTTAGGCCATTCATTCGGAAGAATTTTTTTTGGCGCCCATTCACCCCCCGTCTGGTCGCTATTTTCGGTCCTACAAAAAGATATTTTCCTTAGAGTTTTTACCTTTAAATACCCCCCTTTTTCACTTTGTAATAGACATTGAATACTCAGATATTCAATACACAACTTCGAACTACTTCAAGCTATTATCCTATTCGGAGGGTTGAGATAGTTTCCTTCTCAAACTCCTTGTTTGTTAGTTCTTAATCTTAGAGAACCTGTTAGCGTAATCTTTTACGCCAATAGTTGGTGCCGTCCGTGGGGAACTTAGTTCTAAAAGATAGTTCTCTGCCGCTGACTACACTTCGAAGAGCACTTGTGGAGGGAGCTTCAGAGTCTCAAGATTCCGCGCACCCTTCGGTAAGGGGCTTCCTAGTGTAGCTCGAAGGCCTCTTCTCGCCTTCCCAAATCATTTGAAGTCTTCGGTCTTCGGACGTTAACTTTGTTATCCATGCCTCCCAAGCGGAGCCTAGCCACCGATCCTCCCCGAAGGTCCCCTCGGACCAACGGTGCAGGACCCTCAATCATTCCACCAACTCCCGAAGTGGTCATCAGACCTCGAGCACCCAGAGGTCCCCAAGCAGCTCCCTCGGTGCTTCGAACTAATTACCCCAGTTCCCAAGACCCGGAGATCCCCTACGGAGGAGATGAAGACCTTCCTGAGGATGCGGCTACCCAGGTAGCGCAGCTTCAAGAGGAAGTAGAAAGGTGGAGGCAAGAGGCTGCAGATAGACTTCACCCTCAAGCCTTCACTCCCGTTCCGGAGGTGCCTCAAGACGATGGTCCTAGTAATTATCCCGAAGCTCTTTGAGTCCTGGAGGAAGCAGAGAATGCATCCTTCGACGATGAGTCTCCACTGTATCTAGACTTGCAGAAAGTGCCATTCGACCCCAGGTTCAAGGTCTCGAAGTTGCATAAATACTCCCGTGGGTCCGACCGTGGAGAGATCTCTTGTTCATATGCCTTGGCAATAGAAGCCAGTGGAGGGGTGCGGAACACAATGGCGAAGTGCTTCCTCCTCGCGCTGGAAGGTGTGGCTCTCTGATGATTCTGGTACCTAAAGCCAGGATCGATTGCAAGTCTGTATTGACCCTTCGGGGCGAGTACTTAGGACGAATCTTAGGGCGATGTACTTTGGATCGAGCCCCTCCAGTAGTGCGTTCGGAGCCTGTACAGGCCGTGGCTCGGGCCAGCAACCCTGAAACACCGATGCAACTCCCGGTGGCCAACATTATGCCACCA
The DNA here is from genome assembly GCA_019279435.1 of Zizania palustris. Taxonomy (NCBI): domain Eukaryota; kingdom Viridiplantae; phylum Streptophyta; class Magnoliopsida; order Poales; family Poaceae; genus Zizania; species Zizania palustris. Next base: position 65,932,365 of record JAAALK010000290.1, on the reverse strand, counting down.
CTAAAGCAGGAGGATCCCCAATATCGTGGCAAGTGAGTGGCCAACATGTTCACTCAATAGTTCTGGCATGGATATAAGTGAAGCATTGTACAACTCTTCTTTATCACAAGGAACAACATCAAAATCATCTTGTGACAAAGGAATTTCAGAAATAGGTTCCACTACTGTTTGCACTAAAATAGCATGATAAGTGGACAAACGTGGTTCAAAATAAGCATACTCACCTTGGTTCATCTCATTATTACCTTTAGCAGCCTCAAAAACCAATGGGGTATCTACCTGCTCAAGTGATGGAATCATCATAGTAACCATCTTGTTTTGCTTATTTAGGCTTGTGCTATGTATATCCTGCAAAACTTTAGTAATAGGAGGCACAAGAGATTGCTGCTTCTTTGATTTCATATCATCCTTGCGTAACAAAATTGGAGATTCAGAAGCTTTATCATCAAATAATTCACATTGCTCTTGCTTTCTACCATTACACAACCACTCACGCAAAATCCAACTCTCAACATTTCAAGCAAGCAAAAACAAGTGGCCTAAATGATTATATGTGGTATTAGCCAGCAAAATTTGTATTTCTAAATTAAGCCCTTTCAAAAATCTAGTCATTGTTTTTTCATGGAATTCTTCTAAACCACTGTACAGGATGCAGATTTTAAATTCATGGTAGTATTCTCTAACAGTTCTATTAGCTTGTTTCAATTTTTCTAATTTCTCACGAAGAGAACGCTTGTAATAAGAAAACACAAATCTCCTTCTCATCATAATTTTGCATTCATGCCAAGTTTCAGGTTTGTTGTCTGTATATGTCAACCAAAAAGATGCAGAACTGGTAAATGTTTTGCTAGCAGCCCTAATCATTTGAGCATTAGAATAATCATATTTATCGAATTCTTTATCTACTGCTAGCTCCCAATTGACATACCCTTCAGAATCAAACTTACCATCAAATAAAGGTAGAGATGATTCTACCTTCGCTAGATAATATTTCAATATATCACATCCTTCATGTTGAGCACTCTCCTTGTTGTGGCAAATCTGACCAGGAAGTTGCAACTGAGCATGATCATCATTTATCTCTTTGTGCAATCCTATCATGATTAGTAGTGAACAAGAAACATACACAAGAATATGCACATTCCTATTAACTACTAGGTTATGGAGGCTAAAAGATCACACACACTCAAGCTTTTTACCAAGCTCTTATACGTTCTTACCAAGCAAGATAGGAGGTGACGACACCCACAAACACAAACAACTTCAGGAGAAAGGTGTATCAATGCTTTGTTGCTCATCTTGTAGAGTAATAGCCGAGTATGTGGAGCTATAGGTGGGCAAATATACTAACAAAGGAAAAACTAGAACCACATTAGTCAATGTAAGTTGAATAATTGTTCAAAGTCGGTACTGTGCTGGTCCTAGGCTAGAACATACTAGAGACGTGAGCCTAGACACAAACGATACCACCAAACCGACAAAGGTAGAACTAGCTTTCGTCTCTCTCCACATCTTTTTTCTTCTCCTTTTCTTTATTCTGCTCTCTCTTTTCTTTTTTTGGTGCGGCTTTTTTTAGCACCATTCTGCCTTTTTTCTTCTCTTTTTTCTTCTATTTTTCTTCTCTTTTTTTAATAACAGAAAATGAAAAAGCCATAGTATACACAAAATCTTAATTCAAGACTCCTGAACTTGTACGATACAAAACAGAAAGGAAACGACCGAATCTGAAGTTAACTCCAAAAGGAAACTTGAAGATCTCGCCGTTAACTTTCTTCAAAGTATCTAAACTCTTCAATCCGAGTTGGCATGTGCGATATATGATAGTTTTATTAACACCTACACAGCTTGCCCGAATCCAATCTTGAATTCCAATAAACCAAAATTGACTCAAATTTGATCTATACATGAAAACTAAGGGATAAAAACACCCTAACACTTGATAACAGATCCAACACGGTGGTAAAAAAAGTGATAAGAACTCGAAACTCTAAATGAACTAGACGCTAAGACCAGCAACTTGACACAACGATGCAACCAAAAAACTCAACAAACCCTAACTAAGTAGTACTAGTAAAAGGCTCAAAGTGTTTTGGAATATGGGGCTGATCTAATCTACTATATTTTTTTGGTTTTTTTTGGACTGTAGGAAAAGAAAATTACGATAAAAAATAGGGAGTCTCTAACCAATCAACCTTGCTCTGATACCACTTGATGAGGGCAGGGGTGTCCTGATCTTTCGATGAGAGGATAAGATAAGTTCGATTAAGGGGAGATGACGTTGACGATCCGACTACAACCGTACAAGACATTTGTATTGCGCCTTAGCAATCGATACACCAACTCCGGAGGTTGCCGTGTCCTTGCGGCAGCACCATCAACCCAACCAAAAGGGTATTTTTTCTTGCAAGCAATCGAAGAACAAGTAAGAACAAGATAAACAAGCAACTCATATTGATAATAAGGTGTAGTTCTGTAACGTGTATCCGGCAAACTAGACAATCACGGGATTACACGGAAAAGTAGCGAGGCTATACTTCGATCTAAACAAAACTATATATAAAAGTAGCGGCCAGGGGGGTATTTATAAGGCTAGGGACATGTGGAGGTCGGCCAAAGGTAACCCTAGATGAATACAACTCGGTTACAAGGCCCATGGGCTTAAATGGTTCGGACTGGAAAAGGAACACACCTTGTTTTGATGATTGCGATCTCCTCGGATAGAATCTGGAGGTGTGGATAGATCAATTGGAAAGAGGACTTCGCAAGATTTCCAACACGTTCAAGATCATCCAAATTGGAGCTTCCATGTAATAGTTATGTATGATTGAATCTGGTGTTGTCTCAGCAGTCCGAGTCCGAATTGAAAACGTGTAGAACTTTATCTCCACCTTCTCTTGGCACAAAAGTGACGTCCCAAACTTATATTCTATCTTTGGATGGCCTTTACTTGGTCCCCAATCAACTTCCATTATGTTTTGTTCCCTTTATGTACTCTCAATATGTCACTTGATCCATGTAAGTATTTATGTAATTGAATAGCAACACATTTCATGGGGTAGCATACATTGTTCAAATAAGTAAAATATAAATCTAATATAGAATACATGCACCTTGGCTTGTTTATTATAATGCATAAGCATGGTCATATCCTAGCCATTGATGTCCTCATCACTCTGAGCTCGAAAAATTTGTTTATGCTTTGGTAATGGCCTCACGGAAGCTAAGGCATTACTTCTTAGCACATAATATCATCGTTCCTACCTCGAATCCCCTTGGTAATGTGCTTCGGAGCAAAGATTCCATGGGTAGGATTAGAAAATGGGTTGTCGAGCTAGCCCCCTTTGGTATTTCCTTCACGGCAAGAACAGCTATCAAGTGTCAAGTCATAGCTGACTTCGTGGCCGAGTGGACTCCATCCACAGTTTGGGCTCCAGAAGAAACCTCCGAAGGTCCGTGGACAATTTTTATATGGATCCTATTACGCATCTGGTGCCGGAGCTGGAGCTTTGATAATATCGCCATCAGGGCAGAAGGCCATGTATTCTGCAAGGCTCAACTTTAAGACCACCAATAATAACGCACAATACGAAGGGATCCTGCTAGGCCTCCGAAAGCGAAGGGCACTTGTAGCAGCAAGGATTATAATAAAAATAAATTCCCAACTCACCACAAGGCATGTTGACAAGAGATTCCAAGCCAGGAATCCACATCTTGCAAAGTATTTAGAAGAAATCCGCAAGACCGAAGCAATGTTTAAAGGATTTTCTATTCGAAGCATGCCCCGAGCAGATAATCAACTTGCAGATATTCTAACAAAGGCTGCAGCCGGAGCATTAGATGTCTCGAAGCGCGCTTTCTACGAAGAACTCATCAAGCCTACGGTGCATCAACTACCCTCCGCAGAAGTCCTTTACATCCCAGTCACCGATTGGCGGACTCCGATAATGGATGTTTTGCAAAACAGCGCAGTCTTGTCAAAAGGTCCAGATTTCCGAAGGCTCCAAGCAAGGGCTCGAAATTATGATCTTGTCAACGGAATATTGTACAAAGCCAGAGTTTTTTCTCCCCTACTCCGGTGCATCTCACGACCCAAAGGCCAAGATATACTTCGGGAGATTCACGAAGGCTTATGCGGCAGCCATCTAGCCCCCTATGCTCTAGCAGGAAACATACTTCGACAGGGGCTCTATTGGCCAACAATTGTAAGAGATGCAGAAGAGTTGGTTTGACCTTGCCAAGGGTGCTAATGGATGTGTAGGCGGAGCCACCGTCCACCGACACCTCTTCATGTTATTGCTCTAGTATGGCCAATTGTGCGATGGGGAATGGATCTCATCGGCCCTTTTCCAATGGCAAAAGGCAGCTTGAAGTTTGCGGTGGTAGCAATCGAATATTTTTCTAAATGGGTCGAAGTTGAACCCCTAACTGCTATCACTTCAAGAAATGTGCAAAAAAATTTTTGGCATAATATTATTTGTAGCTTCGGAGTGCCTAAGGAGTTAACTGTTGATAACGGCACTTAATTTGACGTCGAGCCCTTTAGAGAGTTTTGCGAAGGCCTAGGCATCAAGTTATGCTTCGCAGCTGTTCGCCACCCCAAATCCAACGGAGCCGTCGAGCGGGCCAATGGAAATATTCTCTCCGGTTTGAATCGATGTATTGTCGGGTTAGCTAAGGGGCTATGGACCGATGAGCTCCCCAAGATTTTATGGTCCATTCGGACCACTCAAGCTAGGTCCACGGGCTTCACCCCATTTAGGATGCTATTTGGTGACAAGGCCATGACTCCTACGGAGCTTAAAGGTGGACCCCTCCGTGTAACGGAGCCTGGGAATGACGATGAAAGAAACACTTCGCTGGACTTGTCAGAAGAGACAAGGCTTCGAGTTGTTGCCAATCTGACGAAGTACCAAGACCAAGTGAATGCATGGTATGACCTGAAGATAAAAGTAAATGAGCTTAGGCCAGGTCATTTGGTTCTACGAAGTGTAATAGCTCTGAGGAAGCTAGGAAACAAATGGGAAGGACCATATATTATCCTACGCTCAGGGCGCCCAGATCGTTTAAGTTAGCTAATTTAGAAGGGAAAGAGTTGAAGCATGCATGGCATGCGGAGCACCTTAAACGTTATTACGCTTAGGGGCTCCTTTTAATCAATTGTAAAAGTACCTTTCTAAGTTAAATAAAGATGGAGGTTCGAACTATGCTTACTCTTAAAATATTCCTTACCACTGGTGGACGCATTAGAGGAACACAGATTCTTGCGGAGGTAAGCATATTTCTTCAGAACCCAGTAAACGGCCTTTGAACCATCGGTTCAAGGATTCCGTAAAAGAGCCGGAGGTGGCCAAAACCTATGGATTATAGGCTCCGGCTTGTTAGGATCCATAGAAGAGTCTAAGGACTTTAAAAGAACAGATTTCTGGTCTCCGGGTTCGAAGTATCTGTAAAAGAGCCAAAGGTGGCCAAAACCTACGGATTCCAGGCTTCGGCTTGTTAGGATCCGTAGAAGAGTCTAAGTACTTTAAAAGAATAGATTTCCAGCCTCCGTGTTCAAAGTATCTGTAAAAGAGCCCTAGGTGGCCAGCCTATGGATTCTAGGCTCCGTCTTGTTAGGATCCGTAGAAGAGTCTAAGGACTTTAAAAAGAACAGATTTCTGGCCTCTGGGTTCGAAGCATATATTAAAGAGTCATAGGCGACCAAGCAATAAGGTTTCAAGGCTCTGGCCCAATGAAACACTTTTTAAAGTCCTAAGCAACTGTTATCGGAGCTTACAAGTATAAACTTTGTTCCAAAACTTATAAATATCACAATACGAACGTACAGTTCGAAGAACTCTACGAAAGAGTAAAATATGATTACCAAGTGTAATGTGAAGCATCATGTTGTTATATCAATCATTGTGTCTGATAGACTCTATCGCAATGCGTACGGTCCCCCACCCACAAGGAGGGGTAGGGGAGTAAGGAACAATCAAGTGATGCTTCCGAAACAGATTACATTAATTGGGTAATCATATTACATTACTGTTGCCGTAAAAGATTACGCTAACAGGTTTCTGAAGCTTAGAAACTAACAAACAAGGTGTTTGTGAAGTAAACTATTTTAAGCCTCCGAAGTGGACAAAAGCTCAAAACAGTTCGAAGATGTGTATTGAATAATTCAGTATTCGATCCTCATTACAGTGTAAAACGGGGGGTATTTATAGGCGAAAACCTTAAGGAAATGACCCTTATACCCCTCTGTTACAACCGACATAGTGAAAACTATTCGGTACCCTTAATAGGGCTAAAACGGTAAAAGACTAATCTAATTAGCAAGAAGATAAGTCTTCCATCCTAGCTGGCAAGGAAGCCCTCTGAAGAGTCAATGTTAGAAGATATACTCCGAACTAGAGTTCGCCTCTATCCTTCGGACTTGTTCTAGTATACATCCGGAGTTAGATGCTGGAAACCTTCGATTAAATCACCGGCCTTTGTCTTGTTTCAGCAATGGCCCTGAGGATGAAGTATTTTCCTCCAACAGTAGCCCCTCGAATACGCTTCTCCGCTAGATCTATAACCTTAGGAGAGCAGTATACGCAAGAAAAATAATCATGCGTAGGGGTTAATAGATTTAATCAACCTCCGAAGTATATGAATATTCAAAACTTCGAATTAAATCCTAAGAAAGTTACATTCGAACTATCTCGAAATTAACTTAAGAAGCCAGAAAGCTTTTTAGACTTAGAAGAAATAACCGTTGGCTTTTTCCTGTCAGCAGAAGTTACGCGGTGCATTAACTTCGCAAAGAGTAACGGTTAGGAATGCGAAACAGCAAATGTGAACGGTAAAAAATCATGGGCCTGGGCTATAAATAGAGGACCCAGACACTTCTCGAATACCTTCTTCACCGTCTTTGTGCAACCAAGCCATAGCCTCCAGATTTTTGCTTTAGCATTCAGTGCGAGTTCATGGCAAAAACCAGCTTCAAGGTTCCTGGGGCAGCTTCGGCCCTAGCCCGGCAGCAAGCGGTGGCTGCGGCAGCGGCAGCAACAGTAGCAGCGCCAACAGTGATCTAATCTACTATATTTTTTTGGTTTTTTTTGGACTGTAGGAAAAGAAAATTACGATAAAAATAGGGAGTCTCTAACCAATCAACCTTGCTCTGATACCACTTGATGAGGGCAGGGGTGTCCTGATCTTTCGATGAGAGGATAAGATAAGTTCGATTAAGGGGAGATGACGTTGACGATCCGACTACAACCGTACAAGACATTTGTATTGCGCCTTAGCAATCGATACACCAACTCCGGAGGTTGCCGTGTCCTTGCGGCAGCACCATCAACCCAACCAAAAGGGTATTTTTTCTTGCAAGCAATCGAAGAACAAGTAAGAACAAGATAAACAAGCAACTCATATTGATAATAAGGTGTAGTTCTGTAACGTGTATCCGGCAAACTAGACAATCACGGGATTACACGGAAAAGTAGCGAGGCTATACTTCGATCTAAACAAAACTATATATAAAAGTAGCGGCCAGGGGGGTATTTATAAGGCTAGGGACATGTGGAGGTCGGCCAAAGGTAACCCTAGATGAATACAACTCGGTTACAAGGCCCATGGGCTTAAATGGTTCGGACTGGAAAAGGAACACACCTTGTTTTGATGATTGCGATCTCCTCGGATAGAATCTGGAGGTGTGGATAGATCAATTGGAAAGAGGACTTCGCAAGATTTCCAACACGTTCAAGATCATCCAAATTGGAGCTTCCATGTAATAGTTATGTATGATTGAATCTGGTGTTGTCTCAGCAGTCCGAGTCCGAATTGAAAACGTGTAGAACTTTATCTCCACCTTCTCTTGGCACAAAAGTGACGTCCCAAACTTATATTCTATCTTTGGATGGCCTTTACTTGGTCCCCAATCAACTTCCATTATGTTTTGTTCCCTTTATGTACTCTCAATATGTCACTTGATCCATGTAAGTATTTATGTAATTGAATAGCAACACATTTCATGGGGTAGCATACATTGTTCAAATAAGTAAAATATAAATCTAATATAGAATACATGCACCTTGGCTTGTTTATTATAATGCATAAGCATGGTCATATCCTAGCCATTGATGTCCTCATCACTCTGAGCTCGAAAAATTTGTTTATGCTTTGGTAATGGCCTCACGGAAGCTAAGGCATTACTTCTTAGCACATAATATCATCGTTCCTACCTCGAATCCCCTTGGTAATGTGCTTCGGAGCAAAGATTCCATGGGTAGGATTAGAAAATGGGTTGTCGAGCTAGCCCCCTTTGGTATTTCCTTCACGGCAAGAACAGCTATCAAGTGTCAAGTCATAGCTGACTTCGTGGCCGAGTGGACTCCATCCACAGTTTGGGCTCCAGAAGAAACCTCCGAAGGTCCGTGGACAATTTTTATATGGATCCTATTAGGCATCTGGTGCCGGAGCTGGAGCTTTGATAATATCGCCATCAGGGCAGAAGGCCATGTATTCTGCAAGGCTCAACTTTAAGACCACCAATAATAACGCACAATACGAAGGGATCCTGCTAGGCCTCCGAAAGCGAAGGGCACTTGTAGCAGCAAGGATTATAATAAAAATAAATTCCCAACTCACCACAAGGCATGTTGACAAGAGATTCCAAGCCAGGAATCCACATCTTGCAAAGTATTTAGAAGAAATCCGCAAGACCGAAGCAATGTTTAAAGGATTTTCTATTCGAAGCATGCCCCGAGCAGATAATCAACTTGCAGATATTCTAACAAAGGCTGCAGCCGGAGCATTAGATGTCTCGAAGCGCGCTTTCTACGAAGAACTCATCAAGCCTACGGTGCATCAACTACCCTCCGCAGAAGTCCTTTACATCCCAGTCACCGATTGGCGGACTCCGATAATGGATGTTTTGCAAAACAGCGCAGTCTTGTCAAAAGGTCCAGATTTCCGAAGGCTCCAAGCAAGGGCTCGAAATTATGATCTTGTCAACGGAATATTGTACAAAGCCAGAGTTTTTTCTCCCCTACTCCGGTGCATCTCACGACCCAAAGGCCAAGATATACTTCGGGAGATTCACGAAGGCTTATGCGGCAGCCATCTAGCCCCCTATGCTCTAGCAGGAAACATACTTCGACAGGGGCTCTATTGGCCAACAATTGTAAGAGATGCAGAAGAGTTGGTTTGACCTTGCCAAGGGTGCTAATGGATGTGTAGGCGGAGCCACCGTCCACCGACACCTCTTCATGTTATTGCTCTAGTATGGCCAATTGTGCGATGGGGAATGGATCTCATCGGCCCTTTTCCAATGGCAAAAGGCAGCTTGAAGTTTGCGGTGGTAGCAATCGAATATTTTTCTAAATGGGTCGAAGTTGAACCCCTAACTGCTATCACTTCAAGAAATGTGCAAAAAAATTTTTGGCATAATATTATTTGTAGCTTCGGAGTGCCTAAGGAGTTAACTGTTGATAACGACACTTAATTTGACGTCGAGCCCTTTAGAGAGTTTTGCGAAGGCCTAGGCATCAAGTTATGCTTCGCAGCTGTTCGCCACCCCAAATCCAACGGAGCCGTCGAGCGGGCCAATGGAAATATTCTCTCCGGTTTGAATCGATGTATTGTCGGGTTAGCTAAGGGGCTATGGACCGATGAGCTCCCCAAGATTTTATGGTCCATTCGGACCACTCAAGCTAGGTCCACGGGCTTCACCCCATTTAGGATGCTATTTGGTGACAAGGCCATGACTCCTACGGAGCTTAAAGGTGGACCCCTCCGTGTAACGGAGCCTGGGAATGACGATGAAAGAAACACTTCGCTGGACTTGTCAGAAGAGACAAGGCTTCGAGTTGTTGCCAATCTGACGAAGTACCAAGACCAAGTGAATGCATGGTATGACCTGAAGATAAAAGTAAATGAGCTTAGGCCAGGTCATTTGGTTCTACGAAGTGTAATAGCTCTGAGGAAGCTAGGAAACAAATGGGAAGGACCATATATTATCCTACGCTCAGGGCGCCCAGATCGTTTAAGTTAGCTAATTTAGAAGGGGAAGAGTTGAAGCATGCATGGCATGCGGAGCACCTTAAACGTTATTACGCTTAGGGGCTCCTTTTAATCAATTGTAAAAGTACCTTTCTAAGTTAAATAAAGATGGAGGTTCGAACTATGCTTACTCTTAAAATATTCCTTACCACTGGTGGACGCATTAGAGGAACACAGATTCTTGCGGAGGTAAGCATATTTCTTCAGAACCCAGTAAACGGCCTTTGAACCATCGGTTCAAGGATTCCGTAAAAGAGACGGAGGTGGCCAAAACCTATGGATTATAGGCTCCGGCTTGTTAGGATCCATAGAAGAGTCTAAGGACTTTAAAAGAACAGATTTCTGGTCTCCGGGTTCGAAGTATCTGTAAAAGAGCCAAAGGTGGCCAAAACCTACGGATTCCAGGCTTCGGCTTGTTAGGATCCGTAGAAGAGTCTAAGTACTTTAAAAGAATAGATTTCCAGCCTCCGTGTTCAAAGTATCTGTAAAAGAGCCCTAGGTGGCCAGCCTATGGATTCTAGGCTCCGTCTTGTTAGGATCCGTAGAAGAGTCTAAGAACTTTAAAAAGAACAGATTTCTGGCCTCTGGGTTCGAAGCATATATTAAAGAGTCATAGGCGACCAAGCAATAAGGTTTCAAGGCTCTGGCCCAATGAAACACTTTTTAAAGTCCTAAGCAACTGTTATCGGAGCTTACAAGTATAAACTTTGTTCCAAAACTTATAAATATCACAATACGAACGTACAGTTCGAAGAACTCTACGAAAGAGTAAAATATGATTACCAAGTGTAATGTGAAGCATCATGTTGTTATATCAATCATTGTGTCTGATAGACTCTATCGCAATGCGTACGGTCCCCCACCCACAAGGAGGGGTAGGGGAGTAAGGAACAATCAAGTGATGCTTCCGAAACAGATTACATTAATTGGGTAATCATATTACATTACTGTTGCCGTAAAAGATTACGCTAACAGGTTTCTGAAGCTTAGAAACTAACAAACAAGGTGTTTGTGAAGTAAACTATTTTAAGCCTCCGAAGTGGACAAAAGCTCAAAACAGTTCGAAGATGTGTATTGAATAATTCAGTATTCGATCCTCATTACAGTGTAAAACGGGGGGTATTTATAGGCGAAAACCTTAAGGAAATGACCCTTATACCCCTCTGTTACAACCGACATAGTGAAAACTATTCGGTACCCTTAATAGGGCTAAAACGGTAAAAGACTAATCTAATTAGCAAGAAGATAAGTCTTCCATCCTAGCTGGCAAGGAAGCCCTCTGAAGAGTCAATGTTAGAAGATATACTCCGAACTAGAGTTCGCCTCTATCCTTCGGACTTGTTCCAGTATACATCCGGAGTTAGATGCTGGAAACCTTCGATTAAATCACCGGCCTTTGTCTTGTTTCAGCAATGGCCCTGAGGATGAAGTATTTTCCTCCAACAGTAGCCCCTCGAATACGCTTCTCCGCTAGATCTATAACCTTAGGAGAGCAGTATACGCAAGAAAAATAATCATGCGTAGGGGTTAATAGATTTAATCAACCTCCGAAGTATATGAATATTCAAAACTTCGAATTAAATCCTAAGAAAGTTACATTCGAACTATCTCGAAATTAACTTAAGAAGCCAGAAAGCTTTTTAGACTTAGAAGAAATAACCGTTGGCTTTTTCCTTTCAGCAGAAGTTACGCGGTGCATTAACTTCGCAAAGAGTAACGGTTAGGAATGCGAAACAACAAATGTGAACGGTAAAAAATCATGGGCCTGGGCTATAAATAGAGGACCCAGACACTTCTCGAATACCTTCTTCACCGTCTTTGTGCAACCAAGCCATAGCCTCCAGATTTTTGCTTTAGCATTCAGTGCGAGTTCATGGCGAAAACCAGCTTCAAGGTTCCTGGGGCAGCTTCGGCCCTAGCCCGGCAGCAAGCGGTGGCTGCGGCAGCGGCAGCAACAGTAGCAGCGCCAACAGTGATGGCGGCTCTGACGGCGGCGGCGGCAGTGACTACTCCAGCCAGGAATCCACAACAGATCGGTCCTCACGATCTCCTCCCAGCTTCATCAAAGTATCTAGACCAGTCTTATAAACTGGGGCCATCTACCTGCAAGAGGGAGACCATCGCAGCAGCAGTGGAGGGAAAGATTGGCTTGGAGGTCATCATTCGGAAACCTGGAAAGGAGGCCATCCCTTCTCCAAGGCTCTACATAGATAGTGAGTGTAGTCCAAATCTCCCTAGCTGTCCTAAGGTGCTGCACCCTATCAAACTCACTCTGGGTCAAACCAATGAACATTATATTTCTAGCCTTGGAGTTGGCATTATACTGATCCTTCTCTGTTTGAGATGTGCGAGTTTCAGGGATGGAGTATTTTGAGTCCACAATCTCCCAAATTGCATTTCCTTGGCTTAGCAAGTGAGCCTCCATGCGCACCTTCCAGTATGCAAAGTCCGTCCCATCGAACAGAGGAATTTTACTAACTCTGTCCATGTTGCCAATAGATCACAAAACCGGTTAAGGTCAACTGGTGATCTTAACCTGCTCTGATACCAATTGTTGGACCGGAAACAGCGACCAGAGGGGGGGTGAATGGGAGCTTTTAAAATTTTAGACTAAAAATAGCCTTCTGTTTTAATTCTGTCTTCTGCGGAACAGGCTTCGAACACACCCTTCGAAGTTCTGGTTCGGAGGTATTTCATAGCTCCAAACACAGGCTTCGCAAGGAGCAAAAGTTCGAAGCCAAGAAGACTTCGCTCCACCCACAACCTTGAATGCTCAGCTTCTCCTAAGTCAGTGCAGGCTCTGCACACAGAGTGCCTTCGAGCAGGCTTCGCACTTCACCCTTCGCAAGAGCGGACTTCCCTCTGAGGACATCGATCAACTTTTCTAAGTTAGTGTAGGCTCCGCACACTAGGTGCCTTCGAGCAGGCTTCACACTACAGACTTCGCAAGAGCAGACTTCCCTCTGCGGGCTTCGACCAAATAATTAGCGACAACCACTAATGTTGTGCTTCGTACTTCGAAGGTCTAAATGCACACTAAACAGACTTCACCGAGGACTACGACACGGGAAGAAAACGGGCTTCGATCAGTGCTTCGCTAGTAATCAGAGAGGTCTAGCCTCTAGTTTACACAGAGCGAACATACACTGAAAAACACACTTCGCTCAAACACACTTCGCTCGAACAGGCTTCTCACACACTTCTCCAGAAAGGATTCAGTGCACCCACTCAACTCAAGAGAAGTGACACAAAAGAGATCGAAGCATGCAGCGAAGTATGTGTTGGCGCAAATGTTACGCCAACAGGTTCTCTGAGATCAGGAACGGACAAACAGAGAGTTTGTGTTTTAGGACTACTTTGAGCCTCCGAAATGGATAATAACTCAAGTGGTCTGAATGAGTGTGTCTGAATAACTTGTTCTGGATCCCCTTTTATAAGGTACAAAGGGGGTATTTATAGGGGAAAGAGCATAAGGAAAAGACCTATTTACCCCTAGATTACAACCGACATAGTGGAAACTATTCGGCACCATAAACAAGGTTATATACGGTAAAGTACTGCAAGGTAGATGTATAAGCTGGACATCCAATCAATCATGTCCTTCGGCTTCGAGGCCTCAATCTTCCATTCAGAGGGTTCTCTAGGGCTTCGCACCGTTGCACCCTTCGGCGTGGCGACGCATGCTTCGAACAACAGCTCACTAGCTTCGGAGTCCTCCTCGGCCTTTGAAGGATTAATCTTTAAACCCTGGAAATGGAGTAATTTCCCCCAACAGTAGCCCCTCGAATACACCTCTCTGTAGTTAACCTGTTTAGAAAGAAGGCAGTATACGGAAGGAACATTTCTATTTTCTGAGGCTTAAAGAGGATTTGGGCATGCTGCGACTTAGCCGAGGACTTCGAGCCCAACTCGTTCGAACCTCTCCCTTTGGGTTCTTGATGCAGTGGGAACGCACGTTGGGAAGGGAACGGTCTCGGAGTGCGAACGTCGTGGAGCACCGTTAGATGTAGCCGTTACAGCGCAAGTAGCCGTTACACTCTGCAAAAAAGGTAACGGTCGATTTTTACAGCGGTTGTACGCCGTTCTAATTACCGGACACACTTGTCGATGACAGAAGCCGAGCCTGCAGTGTGAAATCAATCGAAGAGTAGTACTGGTCGTGCGGTTATAAAAGCGAAAGACAGGGATTAACCGAGATTTTTTACCGCATCCATTATTCACGATTCACTTTCCCCCAATCTTCCAATCTCTTGAGCACCCAAGCGCAATGCCGAGAACCAGCCACACCACTCCGGCAGCAGCCAACACCCTAGCACAGAGACAGGCGTGGGCTGCCTCGGCAGCAGCGGCAATGGCGGGGACCTCGAGCGGAGCTTGGCCCAAGAATCCTCGGGCGCTCCGTCCGCCCTCCAAGAAGAAGATTGCCCAGAGCTTCATTATCGGCCAATCCGTGAGCACAGCCGAATCCATTGAAGAAGCAGTGGACGGAAAGCTGGGCGCTGGAATGAGGACTCGAGTCCCCGGGACAGAATCGACTCCAAGGCCGCAAAGCGGGGAGGTGGTGGTCTTTGAAGCATTCTTCGAAGCAGGCCTGGGACTGCCAGCCGTGGACTTCTTGGCAGAGGTATTGGACTTGTTCCACATAACTCTGCCTCAGCTATCGCCCAATGCCATCACGCGTTTAGCCATCTTCGAGTGGGCGCTCCGGGCAGAGGGATGCGAAGGACGCTCCGAGATCTTCGCCGCAACCCACGAAGATATATGCCAGCCGAAGCCCCAAGACGGACCTGGGGACTCCAAGGTGACTATAGCCTTCGGCAGCGTCAACTTCCAGCTACGGAGGGAGCATGCCCTCCACTTCCCTGCTGTAGGACCAAAAGTAGCGACCAGAGGGGGGGTGAATGGGCGCCTAAAAATTTCTTGCTAAACTAAAATTTAATCCCAAGACCCAACATAAACTTAATCAGACAAATAATATTAGAAAGTACTAGAATTAAAGTTGTCTAGACAGAAATACTGCAATAAATAAAATTGGCACTAGAAATATTTAATAACATCCGCAGAATACCTAAATAAAGGCTTGAAATAATAATATCTCAGTCTAGAAATAAAATCCTAATCAAATGAATAAATCTAGGATCATTAAAAATTAATTCAGAACTGAACCTAAAATATTTCTTGTAAAAACTAGTATAAAAATATAACTGTGACTAATAAATTTTTCTTTTCTTTTTATATGAGCAAATTATACAGATAAAAGATAATACGAGATAACTAATAAAATTTAACAGATTAAATATAAGAAAACAAGATTTCGAAATAGAAATTATTTGGCTAATTAATTAATGGATGGTTATCTCTAAACATTGATCTACTAAAAAATAGAAGATTTAACCACTTATCTGCATGCAGATCTGCGAACTGCGTCGTAAACAAAAAACTCGTCGTCACCGCCGAAGAAGATTTCCCGTGCGTGATGCCAACTGCTGCTACGTCCGGCGCCGTGCGTTGTGCTGTGGAGGCCACCAAAACCAGCCGCACTGCGAACTGTAGCTGGCCACAGAGAAAAAGAAAGGAACAGGCACACCGTACTTTGCCTATCGCATGTCCTTGAGTAGAGGTCCTATGGCCGGCTCGGTGTGGCCCGCCTGATGCATGCTGGGTCTCCCGCCGGTGAAGAAAAGCTAGCCGAATAGCACTGCCTGCCTTGTAGAATACGCCGCCTACGTCCGATGGAATCAACGATGGATGCGGGATTTCGGAAAGAGAAGAAACGCGAAAAAAATAGAACTGCAGATTGTAGATTGATCTTAAAAACAAAAACAGTTATCTATCCCCAAGGGGATAGGGGCCTATTTATAGGCAAATCCTAATACATGAAAAGACTACTTTACCCTCGGGTAAAATAAACTGACTCTAAAATAAATTCCGAAAATTACTAAAATATTCTTAGAAAAATTAACTGACTCGAATAAAAATATTCTAAACTTAAAAACTAAATATTAATATCCTAATAACGAATTAATGATAGATTGTCAGTTTTACGCCGAAACTGACAAAGCGTCCACCATCTTCGCACTGAGTACCCGGATTGGGCCGACCCGACCCCGCAGCTTCCTCAGCCCGGCAATCGCTCGCCGCCCGTGTACCTGAGTCAAACCCAGTCAACAGACCAGTGGATCATCTGCCGCTCCTAGCCATGTACCCGGATTGGGCCAGCCCGACTCCGCAGCTCCTCTGCCCGGCCGTCGCTCACTACCCGTGTACCTGAGTCACATGCGCCTCAGACTCGGCAGGTCTTCATCTCTCCCTTCCTTTGACTTCCGTTGACAATCACTCATCACATCTGGAATATCAAAACCATATTCTTCAACATGGTTTCTCACCTGCAAAAGCCATAAATGATCGGTGGTATACAAACTGGATACTTCGGTGGTTTTACGCCGAAGTCGGAGAGGACTCCCCCCTCGCTGGTCCTCTCCAGGAGATCTGGTTCCGGAAGGAGGCAGACATCTCTCCGAACCCTAGCCTGCTCTCGATGAGGCTAGGGCTGCTCACTTCGATGGCCCGTCGCATGAGCATGCGCAACCTGGCAGAGTAGTTCATCGCCCTTTGGATCCCTCCCATCGGAGCCAACTGGCCGATCATGTTCCAACAAGCCTCGGAGGGGGACCTCCGAAACTTAGGTAAAACTTACTCCCTGCAGCATCATATTAGATGAAGAAATCAATTATATTCATACTTTCATACCTTTTTCTTTCAGCGGTGCCTCTGGCATTGGCTCTGGAGGACATAGTTCGGGCCACTGAACCGGTTCTCGGAGCCCCTTCGGTGGCCGAGAGGCAAAAAAGGTTAAAGCTGGTGGGGAGCTGGCAGCGATCCAACAGAGTGTGGAGAGCTCTCGGAATGGAGCCCTCAAATCTTCCTGACTTCGCCCCAACCGGAGCGGCTACTCGTAAAAGGAAAGCCACTGCCGAACCATCCAAGAAGACGGGCAAGCAGCCGCCCAGGAAGAAGAAAGTGGCGAAGCCTCCTTCGCAATTGACGCCTGCTTCGTCTGCTTCATCACCGGGTGATCAGAGCTCAGCCTCCGAAGAGGTAGAGGACTTCGACGCCCAGACAGCGGCGGTCTTCGAAGCCTACCTCCTGGACGACGAAGACCTAGGGGATGTCCCCCCTAGCACCTCCGTTCGGGAGGTAGCGAGCGTAACTCCGATGGTCCCTCCCGCGCCGGTCGTCGTGCAAGTGGAGTCAGACTCCGCTACTCCCAACTTGCCTGCACCAGAGGTGGTTACGGAGGAGATCGCGGCCCCGGCAGGAAATGTTGGGGGCAGGACCACAGGAGATGACTTCGCCGATATCCTTCAGATGTACGAGGTCCTGGAGGATCCGGCGATCCTACGCCACGAGGTTCCTGGAGGTACTTTCCAAAGCTCCCTCCTTTGTTGATCAATACCTGCACACTATTTCTGAAAGCATTCTTATTAATTTTGTTATCGAAGTAGGTACCTCGACGAGTGCCAAGGCCTTGGTGGCGTCCGACGTTCCTGCGCCTTTGAAGGCTGCTGCTCAAGCGGACCCTCCCATACCTTTAGACGCTCCGAGCCTGATGGTGGAGGACGTGTCGGCCGGAGCGGAAGATGCGCTTGCCGGGACGGAGTTGGGGACGGAGGTCATCCCTGCAGTGGCGGCCCCGACCACCGGAGTTGCCTCCGCTGATGCGGTTCTGGACGATTGGAGTGTCCCTGCTTCGGCCTCTTTCGTACCGGGAAGGGGCAAAAGCATATCCAGCCTCGACCTTCTTCATGGCCAAGCTGCGACCTCCGCCGGTAATTCGGAGGACGAGGCCGCAGCGGAGGATCTTCAAGCTTCGTCTTGGCTTCCTCTGCTGGCTCCGTTCTTGGAGCATCGGAGTGGCCTCCAGAAACTTATGGAGCCCCTGGCAGAGAGAAGCCAAGACATCGCCAATTCGGACTTGGTCTCCGTCTTGAGCGAGGCTAGGGCTTCGTCACTCAATTCAGCCCTCGAAAGGGCTGCCCTTCAGGTATGAAAAGACACCATAGCTGCTTCGCATTAGTGATCATAAATACTTTAATACTTACTTGTTTTCTCTTGCAGCAATTTGTCCTTGCTAGAGTGGCAGCGACTTCCAACGAGGTCGAGGTTAATCGACTTAACCGGAAGGTCACCACCCTCCAAACGGCCCTCAACGCCTCCACCGAGAGATCTCTCAGGCTCGAGGAAGAGGTCTTAGAGGAGCGGAGGGCAAAGGCGGCGTCTGACGAAGCCCTCCGGGTAGCGCGACAAGACAGCGACGCCCTTCGCTCTTCTGCCCGAGAGGTCGAGGCCGAGCGCGTCGTCCTTCGAGCGGAAGTTTAAAGGCTACGTCAAGAGGCTGCTACTTCGAGTACGCAGTTGGTGGAGCTCCAGGGGGCTCTTAGCCAGGCGATGTCCCTCAAGAGCTCTTTAATGCTCCGGGTGGCCGAAGTGTCTGCGACTACTGCAGGGCTGGAAGAAGCGGAGAAGAAGAATTCCAGTACTGCGGACCGTACCTTGGAGGCTCTTCAGGGTACGCTGGAGTACTTCAGCACCATGTGCCCTTCTTCTTCTGCTGTGACCCACGAGCCCCTTGACTGAAAGCTGACGAGGATCCAAGTCGCTTCGTCACTTATGAAGAACTCCGGCATTCGATACGGAGAGATCTCCGGACAGTGTGCCGGCATCGGGGTTCTTCGTCATCTTGAATCTCTTTGGATCCCCCTCGGCTCAGTCGGGGGTTCGTCTCCTGGAGGCTTCGCAGACGACGACTTGCTGCGGCCATCTTCGGAGGTGGCTTCGGCCTGGGAAGCCTTCCGGTCGACCTGGAAGACGGACCACAAGGTCGCAGCTAAGGCTTGGATTGACGAGGCCCATCGGCAGAAGCAAGCGCATACAAAGCCACCACTTCCTGCTTCGCCAGCCCCTTCAATTCCTGCTCCACCAACCGACCCGCAGGTCTAGCCACTTAGGGTTACTATGTACATGAAGCCTTGTAAAGCCTCTTTTTATTAATGAAAGGGTTATAAACAAGAACTTGTCTTGGGTGTTCTGTTCTTTTTTAGGTTTTGTCATGCCCTTCGAGCCCTGACTTCGAACTTTTGGAAATTACCGACGAGCTCCGCAAGGAGTGGGCAAACCTCGAGGGCTTGAGGCCTTACCGCCGCTCCCGTTTTTCTGTTCCTCGTGGAGACGGAGGAGAGATCACCCTTGAAGTCTGTCGGGATGTCTTAGCTTATATTAAAGAGGAAGACAAGGCGGAGGGATCTTCGTCCTCCGAACCTATTGACTGGTCTGACTCGGAGTACTGGGCCGAAGACCCTGCGGAGGCTGACTCCGAAAGGCTCCCGACATGGGCCGAGCTTCAAGAGGAGCAGAAGAAACTGCGAGCTTCGAAGAAGAAGAGAAGCACCCGAACTAAAAGGACAACTTCGGCGGCTTCGAGCTCCGAAGGGCAAAGTAGCCGTAGAGGTAGCTCTAGGGGCCGAAAAGGTCTCCGATTTTACCTAGGCTTAGACACAAATTTCTCTTGATGTAAAAGTATAATAATTTAATGTGAAATGCTTCGAAAGTATGCTGTGTGACTCCTATCCTCCGACCCCCCTTGTGGGTGGCGGAGCCTTTACTATAGAGAAGGGTTCGCTAGGCACAATGAATCTCCAAACAACCGCATGCTTCGAATTTGTACTTATCATTTGTATTTTTAGTTCGCTTCCGAAGACTAAAAATTTGTTCGCTTTTTTAAAGTCTTTAGACTCTTGTACGGATCCTAACAAGCCGGAGCCTAGAATCCATAGGGTGGCCACCTTCGGCTCTTTTACAGACACTTCGCACCCGGAGGCCGAAAGTCTGTTTTTCTTTAAAGTCCTTAGACTCTTCTACGGATCCTAACAAGCCGGAGCCTGGAATCCGTAGGTTGGCCACCTTCGGCTCTTTTACAGACACTTCGCACCCGGAGGCCGAAAGTTTGTTTTTCTTTAAAGTCCTTAGACTCTTCTACGGATCCTAACAAGCCGGAGCCTGGAATCCGTAGGTTGGCCACCTTCGGCTCTTTTACAGACACTTCACACCCAGAGGCCGAAAGTCTGTTTTTCTTTAAAGTCCTTAGACTCTTCTACGGATCCTAACAAGCCGGAGCCTAGAATCCGTAGGTTGGCCACCTGTGGCTCTTTTACAAATACTTCGCACCCAGAGGCCGAAAGTCTGTTTTTCTTTAAATTCCTTAGACTCTTCTACGCATCCTAACAAGCCGGAGCTTGGAATCCGTAGGTTGGCAAGCGGAGCCTTTGAACCAATGGTTCGAAGGCAGCTGCCTGGGTCTTGAGAAAAATGCTTGGCTCTACAAGCATCTCTGTCCTCCTTATGCGTCCATCAGGAGTAAAGGATATTCGAAGAGCAAACAAAATTCGACCCTTATCTTTATTCATAGAAAGGAAAGTTTTTACAAGTGATTACAAGGGGCCCCTAAGCAAAATAACGCTTAAGGTGCTCCGCATGCCATGCATGCTTCAACTCTTCTCCTTCTAAATTAGCTAATTTAAATGATCCGGGGCGTCCTGAGCGCAGGATAACATATGGTCCTTCCCATTTGTTTCCTAGCTTCCTCGGAGCTATTACACTTCGCAACACTAGATGACCAGGCTTTAACTCATTTAGATTTACCTTCGGGTCATACCATGTTTTGGTGTGGTCCTGGTACTTAGTCAGGTTGGCGACAGCTCGAAGCCTTGTTTCTTCTAATAAATCGAGCGAAGTGCTCCATTCACCTTCGTCCCCAAGTTGAATTACGCGAAGCGATCCACCTCTGAGCTCCGTAGGAGTCATGGCCTCATCTCCGAAGAGCAATCTAAATGGTGTGAAACCTGTTGACCTGGTCTGAGTGGTTCGAATGGACCACAAGATTTTGGGGAGCTCTTCGACCCACAGCCCCTTGGCCAATCCAATAATTCGGCGATTCAGCCCAGAGAGGATGTTCCCGTTGGCTCGCTCAACGGCTCCGTTGGACCGTGGATGTCTCACCGCCGTGAAGCATAGCTTAATGCCCAGCTCTTCACAAAATGTTTGGAAGGTGTCAACTTCGAACTGGGTTCCATTATCCACCGTCAACTCTCTTGGAACTCCGAACCTGCATATAAAATTATGCCAGAAAATTTTTTGGACGTTCCTCGAGGTGATAGCTGTTAATGGCTCCGCTTCAACCCATTTTGAGAAATACTCGATTGCCACCACCGCAAATTTCAAGCCGCCTTTTGCCACTGGGAAAGGGCCTATGAGGTCCATGCCCCATCTAGCCATTGGCCATACTGGGGCAATAACTTGAAGCTGAGTTGGCGGGCGATGGCTCCGTCTGCCCATCCACTGGCAGCCTTGGCATGTTCGAACCAGTTCCTCCGCATCTCTTACTATAGTTGGCCAATAAAATCCTTGCCGAAGCGTCTTGCCTACTAGCGCTCGAGGGGCTAAATGACCTCAGCACAAGCCTTCGTGGATGCCTCGAAGTATGTCTTCACCCTCGGGCTGTGAGGTGCATCTAAGCAGGGGTGAACACACTCCAACTTTGTATAATATTCCATCAATAATCTTGTAATTTCGAGCCCTTGCTTGCAATCTTCGGGCTTCGGGGCCTTCGGGAGGTTCCATGCTACTTTGCAACATGTTCATGATCGGAGCCCGCCAATCTGTAATTGGAATACACAATACCTCCGAAGAGGGTATTTGAACAGCTGCTGGCTGCGCTAGCTCTTCGTAGAAAGCACCTTCCGGGAGGTCCACCACCCCTGCTGCGGCCTTTGCAAGAATATCTGCATGTTGATTCTCTGCCCGAGGGATACTTCGAACTGTAAATCCTTTGAATGCTGCTTCAGCCTTGTGGATTTCTTCAAGGTATTGTGCGAGATGTGGATTCTTTGCTTGAAAACTTTTATCAACATGCCCCGCGACGACTTGGGAATCTGTCTTAATCACTATTCTTGAAGCTCCGAGCGCTTTAGCCTTTCGGAGGCCTAGCAAGACTCCTTCATACTCGACAATGTTATTAGTGGTCCTGAAGTTGAGCCTCGCAGAGTACATGGCCTTCTGCCCCGATGGTGATATGATGACGGCCCCTGCTCCGGCACCTGATGCTTGATAAGCCCCGCCAGAAAATATTGTCCAAAAACCTTCGGAGGGTTCTTCCGGGGCCCAAATAGCAGATGGAGTCCATTCTGCTACGAAATCTGCGATAATTTGAGATTTAATAACTGTTCTCGCCGTGAAGGAGATCCCGAAGGGTGCCAGCTCGACTGCCCATTTTCCAATCCTGCCCGTAGAATCTTTGTTTCGGAGCATATCCCCAAGAGGATACGATGTAGGGACGATCAGGTTATGCGCCAAGAAATAATGCCTTAGCTTTCGCGAGGCCATTACTAGGGCATAAGCAAACTTCTCAAGCTCGGAGTATCTGACTTTAGCTCCGGATAATGCCTCTGACACAAAATATACTGGGTTCTGGACTAGCTTTTCTTTAAGCTCAACTTCCCGGACCAATACTGCGCTCACCGCTGAACTTGTTGCTGCAAGATAAAGGAGCAGTGTTTCTTCTAGGAGGGGAACGGTCAAAATTGATAATCTTCCGAGGTATGCCTTTATATCATCGAAGCTCTTCTGGCACTCCGATGTCCACTGAAAGCTTTCGGACCCCTTTAGTGCTTTGAAAATTGGGAGGCTCCGCTCTGCTGACCTGGCTAGGAACCTGCTAAGAGCTGCGAGCCTTCCTGCTAGCTTCTGAACTTGCTTCAAATTCTCTGGTGGGGCCATCCTTTGTAGCGCACTTATCTGTGTTGGGCTAGCTTCGATTCCCCTGCTCGAAACTAAGTACCCTAGCAGTTTTCCTACTTGTGCTCCGAATATACATTTTTCTGGATTGAGGCGTACTCCACATGCTCGAGGCTCTCAAATGTTTCAGCTAGATCTAGGCTATGATGGTGCTTTTGAGCACTTTTTATTACAATATCATCCATATAGGCCTCGACATTCCGGCCTATCTGATGACCTAGAGTCTTAGCTATTAAACGAGAAAAGGTGGCTCCAGCATTCCGCAGCCCAAAAGGCATTCTTACATAACAAAATACCCCGGAAGGAGTTATAAAGCTTGTCTTGGCTTCGTCTTCGCGCTTCAGCCATACTTGATGATATCCGGAGTAAGCGTCGAGGAAACTTAGCAATTCGGAGCCGGCTGTGGAATCTACCAGCTGATCTATTCGGGGCATCGGGTAGGGGTCTCGCGGGCATGCTTTATTTAATGAAGTGAAGTCAATACACATGCGCCATTTGTTCGAGTCCTTCTTCCTTACAAAAACAGGGTTAGCCAACCACTCGGTATGGGCTACCTCCCTGATGATGCCAGCTCTTAACAATTTTTCTACTTCGGTTTTGGCGAGGCTCGCTCTTTCTGCTGACAGCTTGCGGAGCCCCTGGCGTAATGTCCTGGCCTTCGGGTTGACGAGCAGACTATGCTCGATGATGCTTCGATCAACCCCGGTGATGTCCTCGTCAGTCCAAGCAAATACATCCAGATTTCTCCTGACGACTTCTTCCAACGAGGCAGCTATTTCCGAGGATAGCCCCTTGCCGAACTGTACTGGGTATTCCTTGCCATCTTTCGAAATTGTTCTTGTCTCCACCTCACCCTCCGGGCTTGGCTTGAGCGATGATCCCTTCGGAGGGTTCGAGGTCTCCGGCACTTCTTCGACGCTTTCCGCCACATTATGCACTTGCCAGGGGTCCATCGGCTGCCCATGGCCATACTCTGTCCTCCGGGCTATAGCTTGGTCTCCTGAAATAGTAAGCACCCCACCTTGCGTGGGCATTTTGAGACAAAGATAATTATGGTGTGCTATAGCCCCGAACTGGTTCAACATCCCTCGGTCGAAGATAGCATTGTAAGCATATGGGGTGTCGACCACGTCGAAGATCACTTCTTCTACTCGGGCCAAAGGCCCCTCTCCGAAAGCAACCTCGAGGCCTATCTGGCCGAGGGCATCGAGAGGCGGTCCTGAGAACCCTTGAAGCGGCCGGGCTGCTGGAAGTAAATGCTTCCGAGGTATGCACATCTGATCGAAGGCCTGGACAAAGAGTATGTCTGCTGAGCTCCCGCCATCTACTACGATCCTTCGGACTTCTACTCCTGCTATATCAGCAGAGATGACCAATGGGTCAGCATGGGGGAACTTCACCCCCGCAGCATCACTGGCTATGAACGAGATGGGCACGTGGGACCATTCTGGCATCCCTTTGGTGGAACTCGAGGTCCCAATGTGTCCGACCTCACGGACGTACTCGCGCCGCTGCCTTTTGGACATGGTTCTGAGGGTCCCCCCTCCGGAGATGGGTAGGACCAATCTCTTGCCGCGGTCCTGCGGGTCTTCTTGCTTTGGTGGTGGCATAATGCTGGCCACCGGCAGCCGCATGGGGGCTTCGAGGGCACCGGCTCGGGCCACAGCTTGTACAGGCTCCGATCGTGCCGATGGTGGGGATCGATCCGAAGTACCCCGCCCCGTACTTCATCCTAGGTATTCACCCCGAAGAGTTAACATCGACTTTGCAGTCCTTCGTGTCATGGCTCCTATTATCGCCATGCACACAGCAGAAAAAACTCTGGCGCCTGCCAGGCACTCTCTCTTGAGGCTTCGGTGCTCCAGCCCTGAAGTTCTGCGCCTGCTGGAAATTGGCATGTGCCTTCAGGACGTACGGTGCAATGCTTAGCACCTCCGAACGGAAATGCTTCTTCCCCCGCTTGTACTCGTTGAAGCGGTTGTCTTGTAGAGGTTGGAGAGGAGCGGAGGCTTCGGGCTCCCTTTTGACTTCTCGGAGGGTGGGTGATGGTGCTTCAGCTCGCCGAAGACAACCTTCCTCCGCCATGGCATACTGTTCGAAGTATGCCATGAGCTGCGCCACAGACGTCATCGGCTTTCGATGGAGTTTGCTTAGGAGGTCGAGGTTCAGCACCCCTTCGTGGGCAGCATCAACTACCGAAGAGGTAGATAGGCCCTTGATCTGTGACTTGGTGTGGGCGAAGCGCGTGAAGTACTCCCGGAGGGTTTCTCCCACCCGCTGCTTTACCTGGAACAAACTTCCTGTGGACATTGGGGCCACGAAGGTGCCTTGGAAGTTGCTCACAAATTTCTTCTTCAGCTGTTCCCAGGAACTAATCGATCCTGGCTTCAAGGACCAGAACCAGCGAAGTGCCACGCCTTCGAGGGCGAGGGGGAAGCATTTTGCCATAGTGCTTCGCACCCCTCCACTCGCTTCTATTGCCAGGGCGTAAGAGCGGGCGAACTCTCCGGAGTCCGACCCCTCGGAGTACTTGTGCAGTTTCGAGGCCTTGAATCTGGGGTCGAAAGGCACTCTCTACAAATCCGAATGTAATGGAGACTCGTTATCGAAGGATGCATTCTCGGCTTCCTCCGGGACTTGGATAACTTCTGGGGGATTGTGGGTACCACCGTCTTGAGGCCCTCCTGGAGTTTCGGTGGAAGCTTGAGTGCGGAGGCAATCGGCGGCCTCTTGCCTCCACCTGGATACCTCCTCCTGAAGCCTGGCTAGCTGCGTAGCCTCGGTTTCGGGAGGGCCTTCGTCTTCGTTGGAGGGCACTTCCGGGTCTCGGCTAGCTGCGTAGTCGGTCTGAAGCACCGTAGGAGGAGCCAGAGGGCCCCGGGGCGCTCGACGCCCAGCAGTCTCGGCGGGAATCGCCGGATTAGTCGAGGGTCCGGCTCCTGTGGTCCGAGGGGACCTTCAGAGAGGACCCGAAGCCTCACTTCGCTTCGGAGGCATAGCTAGCCACGAAGAGGTCTTGGAGACGGAGGACTTCGAACGACCCGAGGGGTCGAGTGAAGGCCTTCGGGCTGCACTAAGAAGCCCTTAACTGAAGGGTGCGCGGAATCTTGAGACTCCGAGGCTCCCTCCGTAAGTTCTCTTCGAAGTGCAGTCAGCAGTACAGAACAAGCTTTTAGAACTTGGTTCCCCACGGACGGCGCCAACTGTTGGCGCAAATGTTACGCCAACAGGTTCTCTGAGATCAGGAATGGACAAACAGGGAGTTTGTATTTTAGGACTACTTTGAGCCTCCGAAATGGATAATAACTCAAGTGGTCTGAATGAGTGTGTCTGAATAACTTGTTCTGGATCCCCTTTT
Source organism: Zizania palustris (assembly GCA_019279435.1). Lineage (NCBI taxonomy): Eukaryota > Viridiplantae > Streptophyta > Magnoliopsida > Poales > Poaceae > Zizania > Zizania palustris. The sequence goes on along the minus strand of JAAALK010000290.1, from coordinate 65,906,129 downwards.
ATAAGGTACAAAGGGGGGTATTTATAGGGGAAAGAGCATAAGGAAAAGACCTATTTACCCCTAGATTACAACCGACATAGTGGAAACTATTCGGCACCATAAACAAGGTTATATACGATAAAGTACTGCAAGGTAGATGGATAAGCTGGACATCCAATCAATCTTGTCCTTCGGCTTCGAGGCGTCCATCTTCCATTCGGAGGGTTCTCCAGGGCTTCGCACCGTTGCACCCTTCGGCGTGACGACGCATGCTTCGAACAACAGCTCACTAGCTTTAGAGTCCTCCTCAGCCTTTGAAGGATTAATCTTTAAACCCTGGAAATGGAATAATTTCCCCCAATAGTATGCATACAAGCTCAAGTAGTAAATGAACACAGAATAAAAGCTTCAATGCTTGAACAGGGAACACAAAATGAACTCACAGATCTAAATACAAAGTATGTGGCGGCTAGTACAGGAGCTCAAAAATGAATGCTCAAAGTGTTGATGTGACCTAGCCAGCCTCCACTATTTATAGGCACTATTCAGCCCTATGAATAGACTACTTTACCCCTAGGGTTTACACTGGTTTTGTCTCATCAGAACAGGGGGTACAACTGGTAGTCTACTTTATTTGGAGGCTTCTTTTATCAGCTTCGCAGAGGGGACAACACCAGCTTTTGCAGAGCATACGCTGTCAGCCTTTGTAGTTTTGGACCCTTCTGAAGCCCCCCTTCGCACGCGAGGGGTGCGGTACCTTCGGTGAGAAGCCTTGAGCCTGACGGCCTTCGCTTCACCGAAGTCAGCCTTCTATACAGTGACGGTTTTGAGCCGAAGCCGTCAAAGCCTTTGGGCCTTCGCACCAACACCTTTGGAGTGGACCACCACGGCTTCGCAGCTTCTCCCAGCTCGAACTCCATCAGTTCGTGTACCGAAGCCATGCATGGCCGAAGTACCTCAAGTTAGTCTAACTTCGGAGCCAGCCTCGCTCCAGAGCCTGCCTAGCTTCGGAGCCTGCCTCGCTCCGAAGCCCCACCTTCGGAGTACCACCCTTCGAAGTCCCTCCTTCGTCCAAGGCCTCCGCATGAAGCATTCCATGACCACTTCATCGCAGTGTCTCTCCCCGAGCACACTCCTCGACGATCTTCACCCGAACCATGCCTTCGATGCACCTCGACTTCTGAGACCTTCATCGAGTATACCTTCGAGTGTCTCTCTCCAGAGCACACTTCGAACACCTTGCCTCATTGCCGAGGACTTGATCCACCATACTCCGAAGTCACTCCTTCGGAGTACCCTTCGAAGTGCCTCGCCTCCGAGGACTTCATCTTGGAGTACCTTCACCCGTAGCCACGCTCCGCACTTACTGCCTTCTCCTGGTGTACCTCGACCCGAGGTCCGACCTCGACCTCTTCGCAGCCTTCGTGACGGAGCCCCCTGCTCCCCTGGCATCAAGCCTCCCGCTTGACCCACGTTCACCCTCTACGAACCGTCTGTCGCCTCCAAAGTCACCTGCGCACCACAGACAAGCAGACAAGTGTATCCAGTACCCCGGAGACCTCTCCAGGTGAACAACCTCCAATACACACTCCGGTGTACCGCCCAAAGTACCGAGCCCTTCGGTACAGACAAGTCATTGTGTACTGTCAGACCCCTCCGATAGGCACACTCCGCTGCAACAGCTGCAGCCAACAGACCCACCAAACCGTTCGGTGAAATAGCCTTCGAACACCTTCGGAGAACCAACCTCCGAACCCCTTCGGAGGGACCCCTTCGAATCAGAGGGTAAAATCTGTCAATCATTCATCACAGACTCCGAAACCAACCCTTGGTATCTCAATCTCCCCCTTGATGAGTGCATTGACAACCAAATTCAAATTCAAGAAAATTTGAAAAATTTCAGCACACAAATGACCATAAAAACTTAGAAACGAGCCAAATCATGTCACTTGATAAAAGAATTTTCCTCCCCCTTTTTCAACATAGTAAAAGCCCCTTCGGCAAATCTTCCCTCCTGAGTTATTTTACCCCTTGCTACAGAGAACTCCAAAATTTCTCCCCCTTTGGCAATGCAAGCATCAAGGAGCATTCAAAAGATGCAAAGCTTCGAAATGAGCAGAAATTGCAAAGACATATAAAGCAAAAATATGCCAACATTAATACCAATTTTTCATGTGCTCAGCTCAATTTAACATTCTCTAAAAACATGATGACAGCATGTGATTTTATCATTTGGAAATAAAAACATCACCACTCAATCAAGGTAACTAGACAAATAAATGACGGGACTGCGCAAAGCTAGTCAATTTCTACTCTAGACAGACAAGTCCAGTTCAAGTGGAGCATTGAAAGCAAACTTGATAAACAATGAATTTTTGTTTTTTTTCAGAATGTCAGGGGTTATTTGTGTGTCTACCTTATACTTTCCAATCAGGCCAAGCCTAGGCATGAAAGCCATCAGAAGCTTAAGGCATTGATTTTGGCATACACTACACTATCCCAGTTCAGACCAATGGGCAAAGGTAAGCAGTCTAGAATAGAGTAGTGCGACAAACAAACCCACCTGTATCTTTTCAGCTTGTATCATTCAAATCATGGATTTTTGAATGTTTAATTAAGTGAACAAATTGGTTAGCACTTGATGAATATCCATGAATACAATTTTTCAAGTTGCATTGTTTAGCATCCAAAGAAAAGGTGTCTTGCTATCAAGCAGATAAAAGATAGATAAAGCAGTCCTGCCTAAACATGCTAGATTCAAGACTAACCAGTGAGCATGATTTGATTTTGGAAAGAAAAATCATGCACATAATGTTTCAGATATAGTAAATAGAGCTGAGCTGACATGATTCATGAATTATAATCAGGCATATAAGTGCAAAAGATGTATATGCAATTTCACACATGATGAGCATATGCAAGACAATTAAAATCTGCTCCCCCTCACAAAATGCCGTAAGGGTGATAAACACCAAGTTCCCCACGCAAGTAGGCAAAACGAGAAGCATCGAGGTGTTTTGTGAAAATATTGGCTAGCTGGTGTTGGGTATCAACATATTGAAGTTCAATATCACCCTTCTCACTATGATCTCTAAGAAAATGATATCGCACATCAATGTGTTTGGTTCTGGAGTGCTGAACCGGGTTGTTTGCAATACAAATAGCACTAGTGTTATCACAGAAAGTGGAACACTCTTATAATCTAACCCGAAATCCCGCAAAGTGGAAACCATCCACAAAATCTGAGAGCAACAGCTAGCTGCAGCAACATATTTGGCCTCAGCCGTTGATTGTGCAACACTAGACTGTTTGCGGGAAGACCAGCAAACCAGTGATGTACCCAGAAAATGACAAGTACCAGAGGTACACTTCCTATCAATCCTACAGCCAGCAAAATCCGCATCGGAATAACCTCAAAGACACAAAGAGGAAGACGCTGAATACCAAATGCCGAATTCGAGGGTATGTTTGAGATACCTGAGAATGCGTTTTACCACTTGGCGGTGCGAAGCTCATGGTGAAGCCTGAAAACGAGTGCACGGACACACTACGAAGTGTATGTCCGGCCTCATAGCAGTCAAGTAGAGGAGGGAGCCAATCATGCTTTGGAACTCCTTCTGATCTACGGCTTCTCCATCTTCGTCAGGATCCAATGCTACGGACGTAGCCATTGGAGTGGCAAGGAGCTTCACATCAGCCATGTCAAACTTCTTGAGCAAGTCCTTGGTGTACTTCGTCTGGTGGACGAAGGTTCCTTGTTTGCTTTGTTTGATTTGCAAACCAAGGAAAAAAGTGAGTTCGCCCATCATGGACATCTCGAACTCGCTGCTCATGGTATCTACAAACTCGGCAACCAAAGCATGAGAAGAGCCACCAAAGATGATATCATCTACATAAATGTGGACTAGGAGGAAATCTTTGCCATGCTTGAGAGTAAACAGGGTTTTATCAATAGATCCCATCAAATACCCCCGCTCAAGCAGAAAAGACTCAAGTCTATCATACCAAGCCCGAGGGGCTTGCTTGAGTCCATAAAGAGCCTTATGAAGTTTAAGGACTTTATGTGGGTATTTGGGGTTTTCAAAACCAGGGGGTTGTTTTACATAAACATCTTCGCCTATGAAGACATTAAGAAAAGCACTTTTGACATCCATTTGATAGAGTTTGAAACCACGGGATGCCGCAAATGCAAGTAAAATCCTTATGGCCTCAAGACGAGCAACAGGTGCAAAAGTTTCAGTAAAATCAATCCCTTCTAATTGAGAATAACCCTGAGCTACAAGTCTAGCCTTGTTTCTAACTACAGTCCCATCCTCCCCTTGTTTGTTTTTGAAAATCCATTTTGTTCCAATGAAATGAACATTTGGTGGAGGATCAACTAATGTCCAGACTTGGTTTCTCTCAAAATTTTCAAGTTCTTCATGCATGGCATTGATCCAACTAGAATCAGAAAGTGCATGACTAACATCTAAGGGCTCAAAAGAAGCAACAAAAGCGGAATCAATGAAATGAGCATGAGAACGTGTTACCCTTTGATCAAGCTCACCAATGATCTGCTCGGGAGGGTGCATCCTTTGAACATGATGTGGAGCCTCGTGGCGGGATGCAGTCTCCCCCTCAACTTGTGCGTTCGAGTCATCCAAGATGACCGATGTCGAGGTAGTTGCTTCGGGACCTTGTGCCGAAGTGGTCGAAGCGGGGTCGGCTTCGGGGGTTGATGTCGAGGGTAGCAGGGGTTCATCCTCGAACTCTCCGGGATCTTCTTCTTCGAAGATGGTCTGTTCCATGTCATGTTCATTTGCATGTTCAAGAGCAGAACTAACAGAGGGGGTCGATTCATCAAAAGTCACATCACATGACTCGATGACAGTGTTAGTCTCCAAATTATAAACACGATAAGAATGACCATGTGTAGTGTAACCCAAAAAGATCCCATCAGAAGAACGCGACTCAAACTTGTCCAAATTACCACGTTTTAGCATAAAGCAACGACAGCCAAAAACTCGAAGATGAGTAACCTTGGGCTGTCTCCCAAAACGTAGCTCATAAGATGTCAAGTTCAAAATTGAGCGCAAGAAGATTCGGTTTGAGATGTAACAAGCAGTGTTCATGGCCTCAGCCCAGAATTTTCTAGGAGTCCTATGCTCATCGAGCATCGTCCTAGCCATCTCAACCAAAGTGCGGTTCTTTCTCTAAACAACACCGTTCTGTTGAGGAACCCGCGGAGCAGAGAATTGATGTTATATGCCATGCTCCATGCAAAAGTCAACAAAGAGACTGTTCTTGAACTCAGTGCCATTATCACTTCGAATGAATTTCAATGCACCAGAGAGTTCAGTGAAAAGTCTCAATGCCAAGCTCCGAAAGTGTGAAAACACTTCATCCTTGCTGGCAAGAAAGAAGACCCAAGAGTAGCGAGAGAAATCGTCGACAATGACTAACACATACCACTTGCCGCCTAATGAACTAACCCGAGATGGACCTACGGTGTCCATGTAGAGAAGTTCTTCTGGTTGTTCAGTCATCACTGTGGTGACTAGCGAATGCGAAGCGGCAATCATTTTTCCATGTCGACAAGGAGCGCAAACTAAATTCTTCTCAAACTTGAGCTTGGGCAATCCTCGGATCAGACCTAGGGCACTCAGATGAGCGAGCAACTCAAAGCTCATATGCCCTAGTCTCCTATGCCACTTCCAAAGCTCAGAAGTAGAATGTGCAACAAGACAATGAGAAGAACCAGATGACTCAGAAAAATCAGCTCCAAAAACTCTCCCAACTCTAAAGATCTTACACACCACAACACCATCAGAATTGAGTACTTGTGAAGTATCGCGATGGAATCGCACTTCGAAGCCCTCATCAAGCAACTGAGATACAGAAAACAAGTTGTATCCCAGGTTTTCAACCAAAGCAACATCTTTGAGAGTGAAATTCGAGTTAATTCTTACCACTCCTTTACCTCTCACTATACTCCTTCGATTGTTGCCGAAGGTGATATGTTCCCTTTGCTTGGTTGTGGTGAGGCTAGAGAACCATGCTGCATCTCCGGTCATATGGCGTGAACAACCGGAGTCCATGATCCACGTGCCCTCCAAGCCTCGGTCCGGCGCCTACACATGATAAGAAAATCTCGATCGCTCAGTGCTGGGGTGAGTGAATATATGACGAGTCATCCAGCACTGAGTGATACGAGTAGTAGGCACAGTAAAAGTAGACTGTCTATGCACAGGATAATCAGAATGATGCAAAGTGCGAGGTCTACCTGTATGATGAAATCTAAAAGCATGACGAGGTCTCCTACTCAGATGGGGTACAAAGCTACTCGCCCGAAGTCTACCACCATATGGAACATGGTGAACACCTCGAGGAGCAAAACCTCTCTGAGAAGCACGAGGAGCCTCGAAAGCAGGACGTGAGTAAAACTCAGACTCATGCATACCTAAAGATGGGTAATGCATGTTCTGGAACCTCATCGCCTGAGAGCGTCGCTCATCCTTGATGCGATGAAAACAGAACACAACCAAATGACCCGACCACTGACAGTAGAAACAAAGAAAAACTCTCCTAGGGGCACTCTCATGGGTCATAGGAGCAACTCTCACAGCCTCCTTGGGCTTCTGCTGAGTGGTTTTCTTGGGAGGGATTTTCTTGGTAGGAGGAGTGGTTTTCTTTGGCTGATGGAGTGTCTAACAGAGCTCTCTCTTTCTCTAAGGTAGTGGGTGAGGTAAAAACAGTTTTGTTCTCACTGTCTGAAGGAATCCTCTCAAAACCCAATCCTAGAGCTAACCCTGCCCTGTCAGCACACATCTTGGTTTTGGCCAAGAGCAAGTCCATCCTACCCTTTCCCTCAGTGCATTTGTTAACCACAGAAAGAAGGTATTCATTTTCAGTCATTAGGTTCTCAGCTCGCTCTCTAACAGTGCCTAGCTGGTCCTTAAGGGTTATGCAAGTGTCACAAACAGGTTGCACATCCTTAGAACTACCGGCCCTCTCCAATCTAGCCTCTAAGTCACGAACATGCTTATCACGTAAATCAATGCTCTCACGTAATAAAGAACAGTTCATGCATTCAATTATATCATGAGGACTAGAATCAACCATCAAAAGCTGCTTCTGTGCAGTCTCAAGCTCAAATAGAGTTTGAGCATGTACAGAATGCAACTGAGCAAGCTCACCCATGACAACAGTACAAGATTCACATTCAGCATCATTAACCCTAGACTTAAGCATGGCATAATCAGTAGACACAGATTCTAGCCTAAGTCTAAGGTCTTTTCTTTCTCTGGCGGCTTGCACAAGTAATCTATCCTGACCAAGAACTACTTCATTCAGCTCATCTAGTTTAATTGAAAGCTGGTCATAGGATAGAGGTACCTCAGATGAGTCAAGCTCATCGCCGCTGTGATCGCTGTAGGCCATGAAGGAAAGGCCGGTGAAATCTCGTCCCTTCTTGTCCTTCTTCTCCTCCTTCCATGGGGACTCCTCCTCCTCAAAGTTCGACTCCTCAATTGAGGAAGTGTCGATGTCGCTGAGAGCAGCAACAAATGGTCTGGAAGCTGCTTTGGCTACCCTCTTAGCCACCTTGCCACACTTTCCCTTCACAAAGGGTTTCCTCTCCTTCTTGTGGTATTTGGGGCACTCACTCTCATCTCTCTTCTTGAGTTTAGGACAATTGGCCTTGATCTGAGAAGTGTCGCCACACTCAAAACAACCACTAAAACCACTTCTCCTCTGATCCCGTCTCTCATGGTGAAAATGGGTGAACCTTCTAGCAAATAGAGCAAGCTCATCATCATCTAGAGTATCCACCTGCTCCTTAGTGACGGAGACTAGGGAGGACAAAGCAAAACCATCTCCAAAAACATAAGTGCCTGATGTGCTTGGTTCTGCAGTGGTGCCACGGCTAGTGCTAGAAACTAGTGCCAATGGTTGTGGCAAAGAGTTCCTATGCACTGCAAGAGATGCCTTGGCAATCTCTGTGGACTTAAGCTTGCTGAAGAGCTCATCACAGGTCAATGTGTCATAACCTGTGGACTCCTCAATGCTGGATATCTTCACTTCCCAAATGCTATGGTCAAGAGCATAGAGAAGCTTGATAGCCCTGTCATGATCATTGTAAGCAAGCGTCTCGTTGGACCGCAAGTTACTCACTATCGCATCAAAGCGAGAAAACATGGCATCTATAGATTCACCAGGTGCCTGCACAAACAGCTGATACTATTGATTGTACGTGCTCTGGCGCCTGGCCTTAATCTGTGTAGAGCCCTCATGAAACATAGTGAGTGTAGTCCAAATCTCCCTAGCTGTCCTAAGGTGCTGCACCCTATCAAACTCACTCCGGCTCAAACCAATGAACAATATATTTCTAGCCTTGGAGTTGGCATTATACTGATCCTTCTCTGTTTGAGAGGTGCGAGTTTCAGGGATGGAGTATTGAGTCCACAATCTCCCAAATTGCATTTCCTTGCCTTAGCAAGTAAGCCTCCATGCGCACCTTCTAGTATGCAAAGTCCGTCCCATCGAACAGAGGAATTTTACTAACTCTGTCCATGTCGCCAATAGATCACAAAACCGGTTAAGGTCAACTGGTGATCTTAACCTGCTCTGATACCAATTGTTGGACCGGAAACGGCGACCAGAGGGGGGTGAATGGGAGCTTTTAAAATTTCAGACTAAAAATAGCCGTCTGTTTTAATTCTGTCTTCTACGGAACAGGCTTCGAACACACCCTTCGAAGTTCTGGTTCGGAGGTATTTCACAACTCCGAACACAGGCTTCGTAAGGAGCAAAAGTTCAAAGCCAAGAAGACTTCGCTCCACCCACAACCTTGAAAGCTCAGCTTCTTCTAAGTCAGTGCAGGCTTCGCACTTCACCCTTCGCAAGAGCGTACTTCCCTCTGAGGACATCGATCAGCTTTGCTAAGTTAGTGTAGGCTCCGCACACTAGGTGCCTTCGAGCAGGCTTCGCACTACAGACTTTGCAAGAGCAGACTTCCCTCTGCGGGCTTCGACCAAATACTCAGCGACAGCAACTAGTGCTGGGCTTCGTACTTCGACGGTCTAAATGCACACTAAACAGACTTCGCCGAGGACTACGACACAGGAAGAAAACGGGCTTTGATCAGTGCTTCGCTAGTAATGAGAGAGGTCTAGCCTCCAGTTTACACAGAGCGAACAAACACTGAAAAACACACTTCGCTCAAACACACTTAGCTCGAACAGGCTTCTCACACACTTCTCCAGAAAGGATTTAGTGCACCCACTCAACTCAAGAGAAGTGACACAAAAGAGATCGAAGCATGCAGCGAAGTATGCATACAAGCTCAAGCAGCAAATGAACATAGAATAAAAGCTTCAATGCTTGAACAGGGAACACAAAATGAACTCACAGATCTGAATACAAATTATGTGGCGGCTAGTACAGGAGCTCAAAAATGAATGCTCAAAGAGTTGATGTGACCTAGCCAGCCTCCACTATTTATAGGCACTATTCAGCCCTATGAATAGACTACTTTACCCCTAGGGTTTACACTGGTTTTGTCTCATCAGAACAGGGGGTACAATTGGTAGTCTACTTTATTTGGAGGCTTCTTTTGTCAGCTTCGCAGAGGGGACAGCACCAGCTTTTGCAGAGCAGACGCTGTCAGCCTTTGCAGTTTTGGACCCTTCTGAAGCCCCCCTTCGCACGCGAGGGGTGTTGGGAACAGGCCATATATTCGAAAGAATTTTTAAGGTGCCCATTCACCCCCCCTCTGGTCGCTACTTTCGGTCCTACAAGTGGTATCAGAGCGAGATTATGGTTTTTCCATACCTTAACCGGTTCTAAACCCCAGTAGTGATCATGACTTCTCCCGACAAGATCCCGTCCTTGGAAGCATATGACTATAACTATTGGAAGACTCGCATGCGAGCCTATCTCATGAGCCAGGGTTCGGACATTTGGGACATTTGCGTTCACACCACGTTTGTCATTTTGCCAGTTGCTAAGCATGGTTCTGCTAGTATCATTGCTCAGCATCTGAGCAACAATAAGGCTGTGAACATTCTTTTCTCTGGTTTAGGTCCCACTGAGTTTGAGCGTGTGAGCCATCTCTCCACTGCGAGAGAGATCTAGGCTACCCTCAAGGCACACCATGAGGGAACAGCACAGGTCAAGGCTCGACTCTATCAGACCTACCGGCGTGAATATGAGAATTTCACACAGAAGCCGGGTGAATCTGTTGAGGCTTTGTTTGGTCGTTTTCAGTCGATCATAAACAAGCTTCGGGACAACAAGGCTGAGGGTGCTCAGTTAGTCTCAGATCATGAGCAGGCTCTCAAGGTTCTCCATACCTTGGACCCAAAGATCTGGGAGATCAAGGTATCTTCTATCATTGAGAGTACTTCTTATGATACCTTGACCATTTCTGAGTTGTTTAGCAAGCTGAAGGCTACTGAGGTTGATCTCCAGCTGAGATCAAATCTCACTGGTTCTGGATCAAAATCTCTGGCCCTTGCTACACCCTCTGTTGATCCTTCTTCTATGAGCTGTGCTGGGTTCTCTTTGATGTCTATCACTGAGGACCAGCTTGAGTTGTTGGGAGATGATGATTTGTGTCTTTTTAACAATCAGGTGCGTCGTGTCTATGACAAGAGAATGTTCAAAAGACATGGCACAAAATCCGGATGCTTTGATTGTGGTGATCCAGGACACTTCATCGCCGACTGCCCCAAGCGCAATGGACACAAGAAGGGCACCGGTGGCATCTTCCACGACTCCGGCAAGCACGACAGCTCTTCCTTCAACAAGGGCAAGCCGAAGACCAGATTCTTCAAGAAGGCCATGAAGGACTACCGGCGAGAGAACAAGAAGCGCGACAAGGCCTTCTTCGCCGAGATGGAGAAGAGCTACTCCAAGCGGTCCATGTCTTCTTCCTCTTCATCAAGCTCAAGCGATGAGGAGATCGCCATAAGGAAGGGGAAGAACAAGGACGATCCGGCGGGCCTCTGCTTCATGGCTTTCGGGGACAAGCCGAAGAGCCGATCACACCAGCGCCGAAGATCCCGCAAGAGCTTCTGCTCAATGGCTCTTGGGGATAAGGGAGAAAAGAGCTCCTCCGATGACTCCGACGACGACGACAACGAAAAGGTATCATCCTATGAGCGCGAAATCGTTGATTTACTTGAGAGCAATCGTCAGGAGTTGAAATATCGGGAAAAACTGCTTAGGGGGGGCCAAGAAGAGGATAGATGAGTTAGAGATTGAGCTTGCCATAGCCAATGGCAGAATTGAGAGTCTATCTTCTTCTCCTTGCTTGGGTGATAGCAGTGAGTGCCCGAAGTGTGAGGTGCTTCTGTGTGACTTGTCGACTCTGAAGTCCAAGTACACAGAAAGGGTTGATGAGAGGGATGCTTTGGCCACTGAGCTTGAGAGCGCTCAGCTGGAGCTAAAAGATGCTCAAGCCACTGTCGTCGCACCCTGTGTTGATTGCCCATCTCATCTAGCTACCATAGCTGAGCTGAAATCCAAGGGCGATGAGCATTTGGGTGTTTTGGAGAGGTTGAGAGCTGAGCTTGTGCAGACTAGGCTAGAGCTTGAGACACTGTCAGTTCCACCCACTGTCTATGAGAACTGCCTGTCTCTTAGAATGGAATTAATTAAGCTGAAAGCCGAAAAGTCTGTCCAAGTTGAGAGTGGGGGTTCTAGCTTCCTTGAGAGAGGAGCTAGCTGATTTTCAGAAAGAGAACTTTTACCTCCGTTCTATCCTGAGTTGGATCAGTGCTAGAGAGCCACAGCTCAGCATGATGATCCAGCAGTTCAAGAGGCAGGATGGGTTTGGGGTAGGTTACACCTACACCAAGGCTGACTTTGAGAGTGCCATTAGCCGGGCAGTGGAGTGGAGTAAAATGACTCCTGAGCAGAGTTACCCCAAGACTCACTCCACTGAGTCTTCCCAGGCTTGTCAGCCCAAGGATGGAGTAAATCATGAACCACCCAAAGCTCCACCCAAGAAACCTATCTGGGTTCCAAAGCCCAAACACCTCCACACCTCTCTAGACTCTCTTCCTAGACCCTCTCAACCCAAGAAGACAACACCTAACACCACCAAGACCAAGAATCCCAAGCCTCAACCACATCCCAGGAAGCCCACTTACCATTGTGAGTATTGTCAGAGAGACGGGCATCTTGCGGAGTTTTGCTTCAGGAGGAAGCGGGTTGAGAGAGCAGAGAGAGCTCGTGGTGGTCAGGAGCAGTTCTACCAGCAGGGTGGTAGACTGCGTGTTCCTCGACGCGTGGAGAGGCTGGAGGCCAGGCCACGTCGTGTAGGTGGTGGTAGAGGAGACGACTTTCTTGCCCGTGCTCCAGTTGGTGGTGGTCGTTCCGGCAGAACTCCAGGTCATGTTGGCTATGGTCCTGGACCTCGTATCCGAGGCTTTAGGCAAAACCGAGGACCGCGCTTTGAGCTGCGTTTTGGTCCGAACTCTCGTGATGATTTCTTCTTTCCGTCTTTTGAGCAGATGGCTCGACACTGGTTTAGCTCCTTTGCTAAATCTGGTGCCGGACCATTTTCTCCCACTTACAGCCACTGATTGTGCAGGATCAGGGACTGGAGGACGTTTGGATCATGGACTCAGGATGTTCTCACCATATGACAGGACATCGCAGATGGTTCTCCAGTCTCACTCCCCCAAGCTCCAAAGAATACATCACCTTCGGGAACAGTGGTCAAGGGAAAGTAAGTGGCACTGGCTCAATTCGCATTTCAGATCATTTCTCTTTGAAGAATGTTGCTTGGGTTAAAAATTTGAACTTCAATTTGATTTTTGTCTCGCAACTTCTTGAGGATGGTTTGGAAGTGTGTTTTAAGAAGGGCAATTCTTCTGTGTTTGATTCTAGAGGATCTTTGATTTGCCAGATTTTACCATTTCGTAAAGTTTTTCGAATTGACTTCTCTAGTTCTTTTGGCCCTTCTCGCTGTTTGATTGCTGGATCTTCTTCTGAGCTCTGGAAGTGGCATAGGAGGTTAGGTCATTTGAGTTTTGATCTGCTAGTTAGGTTAAGCTCTATGGACCTCATCCGAGGATTGCCCAAGCTTAAGATGGAGAAGGATCTAGTTTGTCATCCCTGTCATCACGGGAAAATGGTTGCCGCTTCTCACTCACCTGTGACTCAGGTGATGACTTCGTATCCGGGCGAGCTTTTACACTTAGACACTGTTGGTCCAGCTCGGTTACGTTCAGTCGGTGGGAAGTGGTACGCACTTGTCATTGTTGACGACTTCTCTCGATTCTCGTGGGTTTCTTTTTGGAGTCTAAGGATGAAACTTTGCAATTTGTTCATGACCTGATTTTGAAGCTGAAAAATGAGAACAATGGTCGGATGCGAGCAATTCGCTCCGACAACGGCTCTGAGTTCAAGAACTCTCAGTTTGTCAGCTTCTGTAGTGATCAGGGTCTTGACCATCAGTTTTCTTCTCCTTACACTCCCCCACAGAACGGTGTTGTGGAACGAAAGAACCGCACGCTAGTTGAAATGGCCAGGACGATGCTCGATGAGCACAGGACTCCTAGGCGTTTTTGGGCTGAAGCCATGAACACGGCTTGCTATCTTGCAACCGCATTTTTCTTAGAGCTCACCTTGGTAAGACATCATATGAGTTGCGATTTGGCAGACAGCCCAAGGTGAGCCACTTGCGAGCATTTGGCTGCAAGTGCTTTGTGCTTAAGAAGGGAGGGCATTTGGACAAATTTGAGTCTCGTTGCTGGGACGATGTTTTTCTTGGATACGCTTTGCATTCTTGATGCTTCCATGTTTGGAACCTCGATTCCCAGCTGCTTGTAGAGACTTGTGAGGTTTCATTTGATGAGTCCTTGCCTTCTTTAACTCCTTCTTTTGAGCTTTCTGGGGATGATGAGCTTGGAGAGTCCATCTTCGAGGAAGATGAGGATACTCTAGCTGCTGATGAGGGTGGGCCTTCTGCACCCCCCACAGAGCCCACACCTTCTGAGACTTCGACTGAAGATGAGGGCGGACCTCTGATCACTTCTTCCACTTCGATCGAGCCCCCTCAGTTGAGTCCAGAGGTGCCAGCTCCTGACTCCGGTGAGGTGACTTCAGATCACCAGGGAACCCGAGCAGTTCAGCGTGATCAACCCTCAGAGCTCATCATCGGTGATTTGACTAAGAGAACTTTGCGTTCATCTACCTCTCTTGCTGTGTTTGCTGAATCTGCTTTTGTTGCATCTTTTGAGCCCAGAGATGTTTCTCATGCTCTTTCTGATTCTAATTGGATCAATGCTATGCAAGAAGAGCTTGAGAACTTTGTCTGCAATCGGGTTTGGACACTAGTTGAGCCGCCACCATGATGCAACCCCATAGGCACCAAGTGGGTGTTCAAGAACAAGCAAGGTGAAGATGGGGTTGTGGTCCGCAACAAAGCTCGACTAGTTGCCCAGGGTTTTTGCCAGAAGGAAGGTATTGATTTTGAAGAAACCTTCGCTCCTATTGCCCGTCTTGAGTCCATTCGCATTCTCTTAGCTTTTTCCGCTTCGAAAGGTTTTAAGCTTTTTCAAATGGACGTTAAGAGTGCTTTTCTGAATGGGTTCATAGAGGAGGAAGTTTATGTTAGGCAGGCCCCCGGTTTCGAGAACCCCAAGTTTCCTCGACATGTTTTTAAATTGCAAAAAGCTTTATACGGGTTGAAGCAAGCCCTCAGGGCTTGGTATGACCGGTTAAAGCAATTTTTGTTGGGGAACTGTTTTGTGATGGGTTCAGTGGACAAAACTCTCTTCTTGCTCAGAGTTGCTTCAGATTTTTTAGTCGCTCAGATCTACGTGGACGATATTATTTTTGGTGGTACTACTGATTCTCTTGTGTCCAAGTTTTCTGAGCAGATGCACAGTGAGTTTGAGATGAGCCTCATGGGTGAGCTCAAGTACTTCTTAGAGCTCCAAATCAAACAGACCAAGGACGGCACCTTCATCCACCAAGGTAAGTACACTCGTGACATGTTGAAAAAATTTGACTTTGGTGGTGAATTGAAGCCGCAGATGACCCCAATGGGCACGTCTGGAGGATTGGACAAGGACGAGACCGGCGTCAAGGTTAACGAGAGGGAGTTTCGAGGGATGATCGGTTCGCTGCTGTACTTGACGGCAACAAGACCGGATATTCAGTTCGCTGTGGGACTTTGTGAGCGTTTTCAATCTTCACCACGTGCGTCTCACCGGCAGGCTGTCAAGCGCATCTTCAGGTATCTCACTTATGCGCCCGATCTTGGTCTTTTCTATTCAGCTTCATCTTCTCTCGATTTATCTGGCTTTTCGGATGCCGATTTTGGTGGGTGTCGGTTGGATTGCAAGTCGACTTCCGGTACTTGCCAGTTTCTTGGTTCTTCTCTTGTCTCTTGGTCTTCTCGAAAGCAATCTGGAGTTGCTCTTTCGACCACAGAGGTTGAGTACGTAGCTGCTGCTCACAGTTGGTTTGGATGATTTCCACTCTGCGAGATTTTGGGTTGTTCTTTCCTACCAGAGTTCCCTTGTTTTGCGACAGCACTAGTGCAATTAGTGTAGGGAAAAACCCATGTCTCCATTCAAAAACCAAACACATTGACGTGCGATTTCATTTTTTGCGGGATCAATATGAGAAAGGTGTCATTGACCTTGTTCATGTTGATACCCATCATCAGTTGGCTGACATTTTCACCAAACCCCTAGATCAGTCTACCTTTGAGGGTTTGCGAGGGGATTTGGTTGTTGTATATCCTTTCTAGGATATTTTGCGTCAGTTTTCTTTCTTCTTTACTCTTTTCTTGAGTCTTTTTGTGTGTGTTCATATCTTGCATATTCACATATCACACCTTAGAGCTGCTTCTGTTATATGATTGAACTGCTTTACGTATTCTAGCTGGTACATGCTTTTGAATACTTGTCAATGATCATGCTTTGGTTCAGTTCATTTTGATATGTCTAATATCTGTCATATGCATGGCTTTTACGCTTTAAAACGTGAAACATGATCAACACTTCTTCTGGTAACTAGCATGCGTAGGCTGAATGTTCTTGATATCTGTTACATGCCTTGTAGCTAGTTCTTGACTTAGATGCAAATATGCAACTTGGACATCTTTCTGCTTTAAAACATGGAAATGTGCGTTCAAAATGATGAAAAATCAAGAAAAATGAAAAACTCCATGTCTCTTTATGCCTAACTTGAAAAGATCCAGGTGGGTTTGCTTTGTCGCATTACATTGTTCTGGACTGCGTACCATAGCACTTTGGTATGAACTAGGACAGTGTAGTGTATGCCAAGACCAATGTCTTAAGCTTCTGATGGTCCAGTTCTGGCCTATGCTTGACTTGGTCGGTCAGCATAAGGCTTGACTTGCAAATAACCCCTGGCAAAACTGAAAAAGGAAAAAGAAAAAGTCTGAAAAATGAAATGATAACAAGTTTGCTTAAGCACTATGTTTTGGATAATGCTTATCTTGGTAGATATCAGTTAGCTTCTACATCTCATGCTTTACCTTGCTTGTTAACTGGAAAATATGGTGATACTTTTTATTTGCAACAATTTGAAAATGCGTGCTAATGACTTTCTTTAGATATCATCTGTTGCACTGATCATGCCATGTATCTTAGATAGTATGTATTTTGTTGTATCTATTACATATTGTAATTGCAGTCAATCATATATGAGAAGCATGCTTTATTCACTCCACCTGCACCCCAGTTGCATTCATCGCATATTTTGAGGGGGAGTTGCATTTCAGGGGGAGTCGGTGTCCTTTTTGAGTGCTTGATGAGTTCACTTGTCAACAAGGGGGAGAAAATTTGGGATCAGAGTTTAAGGGGGAGGAGTTCTTACTCTGTTGATATCCTTGTTGTTCTGAAATCGCACTCATTTTGAGCTTTTACATTTTGGTTTACCATAATGACTGCTTCTTGCTTTTGTTTGGCTTTTGGTCATTAGGGTTAAACTTTTACCTTATTTTCTTCTTCTTTGTTTTTTTTTGTTCTTTGTTTTTCGTGTTTCCACATTGGTTCGCAGGTGCTGAAGAGCTGAAGAAGAGGAGTGTTGACAATGCACTCATCAAGTGGGAGATTGAGGAGCCATGCTAAATAGCGTGGGCCTCATGGCTCCAGAAGTGATGAGTCATTGTCAACGATAGTCAAAGAGGACTTGAGAAGAGTGAAGATCTGCTGTTTAATGGGCCGCGTGTGACTCAGGTACACGGGCAGCGAGCGACTGTCGGGAAGAGGAGGCTGCGATGTCGGGCTGGCCCAATCCGGGTATATGGGCTAGGAGCAGCAGAAGACCTACTGGGCTGTTGACCAGGATTGACTCAGGTACACCGGCGGTGAGTGATTGCCGGGCTGAGAGAGTTGCGGAATCGGGCCGGCCCAATCCAGGTACCTGGTGCATAGTCGGTGGATGCTTTGTCAGTTTCAGCGCAAAACTGACAACCGTTGATCTTGTATCCGACTGTCCAGAAGAGAAGCCGTAGTCGCTACGAAAACTTAGCTTCCGGATAAGTCATCTGTATCTCTAGGCCCACAGTCAGTCAGTCGTGTCTGTAAAAATTCCTAAGGGCGGTAGAGTCTTTTCCTTTATTTTAGCGTCTGTAAAAACCCTAAGGGGCTGGTAGAATATTCTAGGCCATTGGGCAGCCTATAAATAGGGCCCCAATCCCTAGGGTTGGACTACCCTTCTAGAAATCACTTTTTCCATCATTCCTTGGGTCATCTTTGTTTCCTGCGCACTCTCTTTCTTACTCCTGTTTCTGTGCGCCGCTAGAGGCTTCTACTCTGCATGGATTCATTTTGTTCTTCATTAATGCAGTGAGATTTTGTTCTCTGTTGAGTGCGAGGCGTGCATTTAGTTATTGTGGATCTGAATCCTTGTGTACCGTGTGCGTTTTTGTTCACTATTTGCTACTCTGTTGGCTGTGTTCTTCGTGCAAGCAGTACTAGTTCTTGCTGTTGCAAGTAGTACTACTACACTGTAGCAGCAGGACACTAGTACCAGCTTTTTCTTTTTCTGCGTAGCCTTTTTGATCGAAGTAGACTAGGCCGAGTACCTTTTCTGACTGTTTTCTGGCGAAGCCACCCTCTCTGTTCGAGGCCCCTCAGCTCTGTGAGGCAGGCTTCGATCTGATATACTCGAAGGCTTCGTTTGAACTTCGAACTTCGTTTTGTTTCATGAATTGCTAGCTTCGAAGTACTTTTTGAACTGTCAGCATCTCATACTTCGAACGTTTGTGCGAAGGTACTCCGACTCGAGCTCTTCGAAATCCATACTTCGACAGGTTTCGAAGTTGGCTTCGAAGCTTGTCTTTTTGTTAGACTTCGCTCAGGGTTTGCTTCCGTCTTCTTCGAAGGTCGTCGTTGTGTTTGTTCGAAGGTAGAGTGTTGGCTTCGTTTTTGGTTATGTCGCGTGTCAGCCTTCGCTTCTCCTTCGAAGGTAGTCCTTTTGTGTGACGTGTTCGGAGGTCTGTTCGAAGGTTGTTCGTCTGTGCGTTGTGTTCGAAGCAATCTTTTCGAAGAATAGGCTTCGAAGCACTCGGTTCGAAGCTAGCTTCGATACTTCCGTATTTCTCTTCGAAGCATACTTTGCTCCCTGCCACTTCGAACTAGGCTAGACCAAAACACCTTCGACATTTTCACAACAGCCTTCGGCAGGCTTCGCATCTAACCTCCGAAGCAGGCTTCGACCAGTGAAGCAGGCTTCGACCAGCGAAGCAGGCTTCGACCACCGAAGCAGACCTCGACGGGCAAAGCAGGCTTCGCCATGTTCTGAACAGGAGACAAATCTGAACAGTAACTTCTCATCTCACTTTATATATACTTAGATCATTTCATTGAGAAGTTTGGCCTGACATGTCTAGTATACTTTGTTTATCTGCCTAGTTGCACTGCTTTGGTAGTTCTCTGTTTAACATCAGTTACTTCTAGGCTAGATACCTTTAGACTTAGGCTATCTGTTCATTTTCTGCTGCTTAGTCTTTTGAGGTGCGTTGGGTGTTGGGAACAGGCCATATATTCGAAAGAATTTTTAAGGCGCCCATTCATCCCCCCTCTGGTCGCTACTTTCGGTCCTACAGGAGGTCATGAACAATCTCTTAGGTGTTATAGAGTACTTCGGTACTCTTTGGACGCTACCTTCGAGTGACAACGTCCCCCTGCTGCGACGGCTAAAGATGATTCAAGGAGCTGCGAAGATGATGAAGACATCATGCATTCGATATGGAGAGATCTCCGGTCAAGTGGCTGCTCTTGGAGTACTTCGCTACTACGAAGATCTAGGGCTATCGATAGCACCAGATTCGGGGGCGGCTCCCATTACCTTCGACGAGAACCAACTACTTAACCCATATGAAGACGTGGCCGCAGCTTGGTAAGCCTTCCAAGCTTCATGGAGAGCCGAAGGTCGAACAGTGATCAAGGCTTGGATTAACGAAGGTCATCGCCAAAAACAAGCTCGATCTCAAGCTTCGAGCAGCTAGCCTCCGCCGGACCCACAAGTTTAGCTTTGTTTTAGGAACCCAACTATGTAAAAATTATGCTTTCATATATTATGAATGAAAATTTATTTATCATGTTTTTAGGTTTCTCAACCTTGTATGGATGATGTCGAAGTATTAAACATTACCGAAGAACTCCGCCTGCTATGGGCTACCTTCGATCTTTTTTGTGTGTGTTCATATCTTGCATATTCACATATCACACTTTTGAGCTTGCTTCTGTTATATGATTGAACTGCTTTACTTATTCTAGCTGGTACATGCTTTTGATTCCTTGTCAATGATCATGTCTTGTCTCAGTTTGCTTGATAAGTCTGATATCTGTCATATGCATGGCTTTTTATGCTTTAAAATTGAAAAATGATCACCACTGCTTCTGATAACTAGCATGCGTAGGCTGAATGTTCTTGCTATCTGTTACATGCCTCGTAGCTAGTTCCTGACTTGGATGCAAATATGCAACTTGGACATCTGTATGCTTTAATCATGGAAATGTGCTATAAATAATGAAAAACCAGAGAAATGAAAATTCCAGGTGGGTTTGTCTTGTCGCATTGCATTGTTCTGGACTGCGTACCATAGCACTTTGGTATGAACTAGGACACTGTAGTGTATGCCAAGACCAATGTCTTAAGCTTCTGATGGTCCAGTTCTGGCCTAGGCTTGACTTGGTCGGTCAGCATAAGGTTTGACATGCAAATAACCCCTGGCAAAAATGAAAAAGGGAAAAGAAAAAGCTTGAAAATTGAAATAATAACAAGTTTGCTGAAGCACTTTGTTTTGGACAATGCTTATCTTGGTAGATATCAGTTAGCTTTTGCATCTCATGCTTTACCTTGCTTGTTTATTGGAACATGTGGTGATGTTTTTGTTTGCAAAAACTGAAAAATGTGTGCAAATGACTTTCTTTAGATATCATCTGTTGCACTGATCATGCCATGTATCGTTACAGTATGTCTTTTGCTGTATCTGTTAGATGTTGTAATTGTAGTCAATCATATCTGAGAAGCATGCTTTATACACTCCTTATGCACTCCAGTTGAATTCACTGCATATTTTGAGGGGGAGTTGCATTTCAGGGGGAGTCTGTGTCTCTATTGAGTGCTTGATGAGTTCACTTGTCAACAAGGGGGAGAAAATTTGGGATCAGAGTTTAAGGGGGAGTTCTTACTCTGATGATATCCTTGTTGTTCTGAAATCGCACTCATTTTGAGCTTTTACGTTTTGGTTAACCATAATGACCGCTTCTTGCTTTTGTTCGGCTTTTGGTCATTAGGGTTAAAATTTTTTACCTTATTTTTCTTCTTCTTTGTTTTCTTGTGTTTTTGTTTTCGTGTTTCCACATTTGCTTGCAGGTGCTGAAGAGCTGAAGAAGAGGAGTGTTGACAATGCACTCATCAAGGGGGAGATTGAGGAGCCATGCTGAATAGCGTGGGCCTCATGGCTCCAGAAGTGATGAGTCATTGTCAACGATGGTCAAAGAGGACAAAAGAAGAAGAGATCTGCTGTTTCATGGGCCGCGTGTGACTCAGGTACACGGGCAGCGAGCGACTGTCGGGTAGAGGAGGCTGCGAAGTTAGTCTGGCCCAATCTGGGTGCATGGGCCAGAAGCAGTAGAAGACCCACTGGGCTGTTGACCAGGACTGACTCAGGTACACGGGCAGCGAGCGACTGTCGGGCAGAGGAGGCTGCGAAGTCGGGCTGGCCCAATCCGGGTGCATGGGCCAGAAGCAGTAGAAGACCCACTGGGTTGTTGACCAGGACTGACTCAGTTACACAGGCGGTGAGCGATTGCCGGGCTGAGAGAGCTGCGGAGTCGGGCCGGCCCAATCCGGGTACCTGGTGCAAAGCCGGTGGAGGCTTTGTCAGTTTCGGTGCAAAACTGACAACCGTCGATCTTGTATCCGACTGTCCAGAAGAGAAGCTGTAGTCGCTACTAAAACTTAGCTTCCAGATAAGTCATCTGTAACTCTAGGCCCACAGTCAGTCAGTCGTGTCTGTAAAAATACCTAAGGGCAGTAGAGTCTTTTCCTTTATTCTTGCGTCTGTAAAAAACCCTAAGGGTCTGGTAGAATATTCCTAGTGTTGGGCAGCCTATAAATAGGACCCCAATCCCTAGGGTTTGGACTACCCTTCCAGAATTCACTTTTTAATCCTTTGGGTCATTTTGTCTCTCACGTTCTCTCTCCTGTGTGCGCCGCCAGGCTCTTGCTCATTCCATTTTGCCTTGCATTTGTTCAAATCTTTTGGATGCATTAAAGCCTTGGTCCCTGTTGATTTCATTCGGTGTACATTGTTTGGTTTGAGGAGTTAATGCTTCGGCTACAGGCACAGCCTGGATTTATTTCGTGAGCAGAAGCTTCTCTTTTGCTTCTGCTCTTCACGAACAGAGTACTAGTTCTTGTTGTTTGCATGTAGTATTCCTCTACTGTAGCTACAGTACTCTGTGCCAGCTTTTTGCTTTCTACTGCGCAGCTTTTTGATCGAAGTTGACAGGCCCTAGCAACTTTTCTGTCTGTTTTTTCGGGCGAAGCTATCCTCTTTGTTCGAAGCTCCTCAGCTCCGTGAGGCAGGCTTCAACCTGATTTGCTCGAAGGCTTCGTTGGAACTTCGAACTTCGTGAAGTGTCCTGAGTTGCTAGCTGTGAAGTAATTTTTACGGACAGCGTCGCATACTTCGAATGATGGTGCGAAGGTACTCCGCCTCGAGCTCTTCGAAGTCCACACTTCGATAGGTTTCGAAGTTGGCTTCGAAGCTTGTCGTTCTGTTAGGCTTCGTTTTGGTTTCTTTGTCGCGTGTTAGCCTTCGCTTCTCTTTTCGAAGGTAGAGTGTAGGCTTCGAATTTGGTGCCTCTGTCGTGTGACAGGCTTCGCTTCATTGTTCGAAGCTTGTCTGTCTGTGTGTTGCGTTCGAAGTTTTCTGTTCGAAGGTTTAGCTTCGAAGTACGTGGTTCGAAGCTGTGTTCGAAGTCTTGCCTTCGAAGTACTCACTTCAAAGCACGCTCTGATTTTCTCATACTTCGCTTTGAAGCATACTTCTATTCTTACCTTCGGCATTTTCACAACACCTTCGACTTACTTCGATTACTGTCACCTCCGAACTAGACCTCAACCTCCGAAGCAGACTTCGGCCAGCGAAGCAGGCTTCGATCTGCGAAGCAGGCTTCGCCGAGATTCGAAAAGGATAAAAATTTGAACAGGTAACTTCTCTTATCTCTCATAGTGCTCCAAGGTTACTTTACTGAGAAGTTTGACTTGCCTAGTCTTGCATATACTGTTTATCTATCTATTAGCACTGCCTTGATAGTACTCTGTTTGTCATCAGCTGCTTCTAGGCTAGATACCTTTAGACTTAGGCTATCTATTTATTTTCTGCTACTTAATCTTTTGAGGTGCGTTGGGTATTGGGAACAGGCCATTGATTCGAAAGAATTTTTAAGGCGCCCATTCACCCCCCCTCTGGTCGCTACTTTCGGTCCTACAACGGCCTGGACAGGCTCCGGACGCACCCCAAGAGGAACTCGGTTAGTAGTGCCTCGACCCAAAGTTCTTTCAAGGTACTCGCCTCTTAAAGCTAGTATAGACTTGCACGCATCAGTTGTGTGACTTCGAGTCTCACCATGGACACAACAGAAGAAGGCCTGGGCTTTTCCAGCCGGCTTCCCTGGCGACCTCCAGACGCTGGTCTTGCTTCCTAAAGGCTGTGAAGTCTTAGGGGCAAATTTCTGCGGAGGTGCGATGTTCAAGACTTCTGAACGAGGATGCTTTTGCCCCCGACTCCTGTCATGTTGAACTTCGAAACTAGGCCCCTACGAAGGTGTTGAAGTCTTCACTTCTAGCTTGACTTCTTGCAGGATTGACGGGGTTGAAGCAGTTCTCTGAAGACACCCTTCTTCTGACCTTGCATATTCGTCGAAATAAGACATCAACTGAGCAACAGAAGATATCTGCTTCCGGTGAAGTTTATCAAGGAGCCCCGCATGGGTAATTCCCTCTCGAGCTGCATCAACTATGGAAGATGTAGTTAACCCTCGAATTTGCAACTTCGTATGAGCGAAGCGCTTGAAAAACTGACTTAAAGTCTCTCCGGGGAGCTGCTTCACCTGGAAAAGACTTCCTGTTGACATTGGGGGTACGAAGGTACCCTGAAAGTTGCTTATGAACTTCTTCCTTAATTGTTCCTAGGTTCTGATTGACCCTGGCTTCAGGGACCAGAACCACCGTAGAGCCACTCCTTCAAGAGCTAGAGGGAAGCACTTGGCCATGGTGTCTCACACTCCTCCACTGGCCTCAATTGCTAATGCATAAGAATGGGAGAACTCCACAGGATCTTCGTCTCCAGGATATTTGCAGAGCTTCGAAGTTTTAAACTTGGGATCGAAGCGCACATTCTGTAACTCACGATGCAGCGGAGACTCGTTGTCGAAGGAAGCGTTCTCCGGGGCTTCGAGATAAGGAAGTTCGTCGTCTTGGGGCACTTCGGGTATGACTGGAGTGGCCTGAGAATGAAGCTTGTCTGCGGGTTCTTGCCGCCACCTCGCTACTTCAGCTTGGAGACTGGCTATTTGAGTGGCCATATCGCCAAGACCATCTTCATCTCCTCTGGAAGGACCCTCCGGGTCTTGAGAACTATGTGCATCAGATCGAAGTGGAACTTGAGGCGGAAGAGGAAATCCAGTTGGCCGAAGTATGGATGGAATTGGGAGAGGAACTCCGTATGCTCGAGGAAGGGGAATCCCTTCCGGTGTCTGAGGTGGAGGAAATGTCGAAGGTCCTCCGACCTCAACTGTGTTTGAAGATCTTGCTCTGGAGGTCTGAGGGGACCTCCGAGTAGCGCTACCACCTGAACTCCACTTGGGAGGCATGGTTCGAGAACTTGGTAAAGAACGAAGTTTTTTGGACTAGGTTCCCCACGGACGGCGCCAACTGTTGGCGTAAAAGATTACGCTAACATGTATCTGAACCTTAGAAACTAACAAACGAGGTGTTTGTGAAGTAAACTATTTTAAGCCTCCGAAGTGGATAAAAGCTCAAAACCGTTCGAAGATGTGTATTGAATAATTCAGTATTCGATCCTCATTACATGGTAAAATGGGGGGTATTTATAGGCCAAAACCTTAAGGAAAAGACCCTTTTACACCTCTGTTACAACCGACATAGTGGAAACTATTCGGTACCCTTAATAGGGCTAAAACGGTAAAAGACTAACCTAATGAGAAAGAAGAAGAGTCTTCCATCCTAGCTGGCAAGGAAGCCCTCTGAAGAGTCAATGTTCGAAGATATACTCCAAACTAGAGTTCGCCTCTATCCTTCGGACTTGTTCCAGTATACTTCCGGAGTTAGATGCTAGAAACCTTCGATTAAATCACCGGCCTTTGTCTTGTTTCAGCAATGGCCTTGAGGATGAAGTATTTTCCCCAAACAATTACATTAAGAGAAATTTTTGTCTAAGCCTAGATAAAAACAAAGACCCCTCTGACCTATAGAGCTACTTCTTGGACCGCCTCGGTCTTCGGAGCCTGGAGTTTTTGAAGTTTTCCTTTTAGTCCAATTGCTTTTCTTCTTCGAAGCTCGTAGCTTTTTATGCTCTTCTTGAAGTTCAGCCCAAGACAGAAGTCTTTCGGAGCTAGCCTCCGTTGGGTCTTCGAATTGGTACTCCGAGTTAGACCACTTTACATATTCTGAGGACAAAGATGCCACTTCCATATCCTCTTCTTTAATATAAACTAGGAATTCGCATTGAACATCAGGTGCTATTTCCCCTCGCTCCCCTCGAGGAATAGAAAAGCGCGAGCACTGGTAAGACCTCAAGCTCTCATGGATAGCCCACTACTGGTGAAGCCCTTCGTTAGGTTCCAATACTTCAAAGTCAGGCTTCAAAGTGCATAACAAAACCTAAAAATAAACATCCAAACCAAGAACCCCCCGGGGCTCCCGCCATTGCCTCCGCTGCTGATGACGCCCAAGCTTGCCTCGGCACCATCGCACCAGTTCTCACCATCAGTCGATTGCTCAGGAGATTGGGGAAAGTTTGAAGGTTAAAGAAAGAGGGCTTAGAACCAAGGCTCTGTAAAAAATTATGTTGAGGTTCGAGTCCCCCTTTTATAACCCTTCCACCTCCAGTTACTGTGTTTTGAGTATGCATTCACATTGCAGGTTCGGCTTCTGTCACTGATGGGTGGGGCCAAAAAGTAAAAAAGGTGTGAATTTGTGGTTAAAATTATGTCCGTTACTTTTTCCTAGAAGCCTAACGACTACTTGAAAGGTAACGACTCAAAATTAATGGCTCTCTGCAATGCTTTACCTTCGTAACGGTTTGTTTCCTTGTGAAGCTTTCACACGGGAGTCCATGTTCGAAGCTTCCATCAGACATACCTCCGATGCCGAAGACACTTCGAATGGTTACAATACCTTCAATTTTTTCTAAGTCCCTGAGCATAAAAATATTTCTTGCGTATACTGCTCTCGTGCTATACATGTTAAATTGGAGAAGCGTATTCAAGGGGCTACTGTTGGGGGGAAATACTTCATCCCCAGGACCTTTAAGATCAAGATACAAAGACAACTCATGCAGTTCTAGGACAGAGACTTGTCCCCGAATTGATGAAGTTTCTTAGCCGAAGGGTTTGTCCGAACCCCAGTTCGAAGATACCCTCTGAAGGCTCTGTCTCTACAGTGGGAAACAATAAGACTGATGGGACGTCTGCCTTATCTATCTTCTTCGGACATATTTTACTATTTTATCCCTATTCGGGGTACCGAATAGTTTCCACTATGTCGGCTGTAATTGAGGTGTAAAACGGTCTTTTCCTTATAGTTTTTACCTATAAATACCCCCTTTTTCACCCTGTAATAGGCATCGAATACTCAAATATTCAATACACAACTTCGAACTACTTCGAGCTATTATCCTATTCGGAGGCTTAAGATAGTTCGCGTCGCAAAATCCTTGTTTGATAGTTCATAATCTTAGAGAACCTGTTAGCGTAATATTTTACGCCAACAACCACCATCCCTCCCATCTTTATCCCCCTTAGATATTAGATAGGTGATAACCACCAAAGTGGATTAGGTCGTTAGTGCTACATTTTCAAATCGACTAGGGCCTAAAATGGGAGCGATGTTTAGGAGATTTGGCTTTTCCGATGCTGTTTCTCACACCTCGAGTGCTAGTCTACCCCCTGTGCACCACGTACATAGTAGAACCGACAGGAGCACCGGAAAGGCCGTTACATATACACCTCCAATTTCTGGGGCCAAGGCTGTGCACACCACTATCAGTCAGGTCAGCCCTCAGGCCAGCCAAACCAGCATGTACCAGGCACCGTCGCCGACGACAGTCGGTCTGACTGGCTACCAGGCCGATCCAACCGACCTATATACCTATGGTCAGACTGGCTACCAGGCCGGTTCGACCAGCCAGTATGCCTACGGTCAAACCGGCCCTATGGTCAGTCAGGCCACCCCACTTTATTACGCGCCACCTGCACCAACGCTGCCCTTTCATGCACTACCCACACCTCCTACTCCTGCATACCCGCGTAGGCATGCGCATCCCATTTATCATGAGCCGGCAAAAGAGGAGGGCATGCACGACCAAAATCCTGACATACCACCACGTGTCGCGCCACCGCATGAGACATGCGCGCAGGCCGGAAGCATAGAGGATATTGATGAGCGAATTCACACGCTTGTTAGGGAATGCACTGGTTACACACCTCGGGATCGAATTAGGGTTTACCATAAGCCGTACTCAGACCATTTCGATGCCATCCCATATCCTAGCGGCTTTAGGGTTCCTGAGTTCACCAAGTTTGATGGCGAGAGTAGCAAGACCACCGTAGAGCATATAGGCCAAATTCTAACACAGTGTGGTGAAGCAAGCGGGTCGGATGCTCTTAAGCCCGGATTATTTTCCTTATCACTGTCTAGCACTGCTTTCACATGGTTTTCAGCGCTACCGCCGAACTCCGTTCAGACTTGGGCCCAGTTAGAATAGAAATTCCATTATTATTTTTACACTTGGGAAACCGAACTTAGGCTCTCACATTTTACATCGGTTAAACAGAAGACCAATGAGAGTGTCTCCGACAATATTAGACGCTTTTGAGACACTAGGAACTGATGTTTTAGTTTAAACATCTTCGAGAGGGATCTAGCCGACTTAGCTAGACAGCCAAAACATCCTTAAGGTTAGTAAGGTTTTACAACAGGCTTTGGACTAGGAAGGTCGAGCTAGGTCCAAAAGGTTTGTCAAAGTTTTTAGTGAGCCCACGGCCGACATACACATCGTGGAGCACTCTGAAGAAGAATCATCGGGAGAAGAAGACTCGGTTTACATGCATGTGGTCGAATGGACCTGTCCCAGTGGATCTAAAACAATCACGTGCTCCGAATTATGGCCATCTCCCACTAAGAGTCGGCCCATTGAAGTTAAGTACTCGTTTGATGTAACCAAGTGCGATAAAATATTTGATTTTCTAGTGAAAAGCAAGCTCCTTAGGTTGCCCAAAGGTCACGTCATTCCATGTGCCGACGACTTGAAGAAACGTGCATACTATCAGTGGCATGATACGCTTTCCCATTCTACTAATGAATGCAATGTTTTTCGTCGACAAGTTAAATCGGCCATAAATGAAGGACGATAGAAGATAGATTCTAACCCTAGAATGAAGATAGATCATGATCCCTTTCACGTAAACAACATTGATCTTGACGGGAAGAAGGTACTGATTTGGCCTGAACAGGCCGAGTCATCTAAAGGAAAGGCAGTCGTCATTGGGAAGCCTCGCATGCACATGCTCATACCAAAGAACCCTGAGGTAGGAGTAAATGTAGACAAGCCATCTCTAGCTAAATCCTGCAAAATGTCGGAGGTAACTTTTGGGATGCTTCTCTAGAGGCATAGGAGAAGGGTCGAGGACAAACACCCTCGGCCACCACCACCAAAGAGGTCGAACCCTAAACAAGAGCATGAGTTCGGCCCACAGGTAGCTACGGCTGTTCCAAGTACACCTCGTTTGGCCGAAGGTTTTGGGAGCGAATTTGAGACGCCCGGAACCAAGCCGCGAGCTTCATGGGCGCCTCCCGAAATGACTAAGTACCAAAAGAGGCGATTGCAACGTCTTCGCGCCGAGTATCTTAGAGAGAAAGAGGCCGAAGAATGCAAAGGTAGCACACTCGGTGAGTCCACAGCTGTAGCTAGGACACAAGGTGTGGAGACCGAAGTTGGCTGGCAAGCCAGCTTAGGAACCGCATCCTTGCGAGGGACCCGAGGGCAAAACTAGTAAAATAACTGAAGGCCGATTTGATGAAAAATCTAGCGCTTAAGTCCCCTTTTCATATTAGTGAGTCGTATAAATCGTCCTCATCAAATTCAAATGTCTTGGGTTATGAATTGGATGGTTTGGTAGGTAAATAAATAGAGAGTACCGCCCATGGCTCACAGTGCTTTTAGCTCACTAAGTTTGCTAAAAGGCAGGGTGGCATGTGTGGACACTCGAATTTGGCATTAATGGTCGAAATTGCCAAAATATCAATTTTGGTAATTTGGGTCAAAAATATGCCATCTCCGGCACTAGCCGAAGCCCTGAAGTTTCGAAGGCCCGTCTTGTGTTAGGCTTCAGCAGCACCTTCGGAGGCCTGCTTCGTAGGCAGGCTTCGGCCAGTGGGCCCTTCGATGGCCTGTGGGCTTCGGCCTGGCAGACTAGCTTCAGCGAGGCTTGCGGAGGCCCACTTCGGCCAGCAGTCTCCTATTCAGATTAGTATAATTCGGTTGTTTTTGATCTCTTATCCAAATCTTAACCACCTGGTTGAATCCTACTCAGATTAGGTGAGTGAAATTTCTTATACAAATATTAACCACCTGGCTGAATCCTACTAAAATTAGGTGAGACCAGCCCCTATAATATATAGGGGTGAGGCCGATTCAAGAGGACCCCCGCTTTCATATCAACAAAATCCCTCGCTTTGAATCGTTCTTTTATCTTCCAATCTACTTTCCTTGCCCTAGGATTAGCCAAGTAATGTCCAACTTCGTGGGTATGCGCTGAAAGCCCTCCGTCCGCCGCGTTACAATCACGGTAACCCTTGTTGATTCGCCCGTGAATCTCCTGTTTAATCCACGAAACGGATTTTTATCGTTTTATCAATTTTCTTCCGGTATTCTTGGGACTTTGGCCTATAGGCCAGATTGCACTTGATCTCTTACTATTTTGCAGGGGAAACATCTTCCAGATCATTGCCAAGAAGTTTGGGGGTGATTGCTATTCATCTTCAAGGTCACCGGAGCTCTTAGGCGATCAGATCGAAGCTTGTCGGTCCGACCGACGGGCCGTCATGGTGTTGTCGGCACATTTCACCATCATGGTGACCCGACACTACCATGCTGGGCCATCATGGTGTTGTCGGCACACTTCACCGCGCCATCACCAGTACTCCCCTGTCCGACCGAGGGGCCTTCGCCGGTCTGACTGGATCCCTCCGCTCCGTGCTGGAGCACACTTCGTCATCGCGCCGAAGCCCTCTTTGGCGAGAACACTCCGCAGTAAACTACTCCACACCGGACTCCGCAGCATAGAAGCCCCTGATCTGACTAAGGCTTTTCCATTAGTCTGACCGGGTACCCTTCGTCGGTCCGACCGTCTGGAGATGCTTCACACCAGAACACCAAAGCCACCTTGGGTGACCCCTTTCACAACAGAACGCCCAGGCCCCCTTCGGCGATACCTTGTATAACTGGTACGACCAGGATAATACCTCCGTTATGACCACCGCTTTATTTGCAAATCAGAATCGGCCTTGTTCTGGCCTGTTTTATTAGGTTTTATTATTTTCAGTTATTTTCTTCATACATCGGCTAATCAAACTTTATTTCTTAATATTTGTTTATTACCTGGCAACTCCGTTACCCTTACAACCGTTAAGGATCCGTCGGAACACCACGTCGGCACCACGTCACACTTAGGTTTATCCCTAAGTATTTGTGCTCTTTTGGATCGTCGAACTGACCCAAGTGTGAGGGCACGTTTTCGTGTCAACACTGGCATATCGCACTACATCGACCTTTCTCTTGCCACACCTTATAGAAATGAGATAATGTTATCTTCTTTGTGTTATCTTTGGTCTGATGTGTTGAACATGTTTCTTTTTGGTCATGGGCCGATGAGCCCCAACCTTCTCGTCATCACAGTCTTGACCTCCCTCGATATCACCACCAAAGTTGATCCCTTCTTCTTCCGCTATAAACCCTCTCACCGTCTGGACACAAAGTCCATCGACGGGTGGGCATGATATATTGTGACTCACAACAAACAAACCATCCCTATCGGTGTGTGTAAGCACGTTGCCATCCTCAACCTTTGTCTTGAGAAGTTTCTTTACTATGGGTCCACCCTCGGGCCTACCTACCACCTTCAATTCATGGTGGAGCATCTAGCCGCCAATGTAAAAATTATTTTAGGTTGATACATTCTTGGTTCCCTCTACCACCTCCTTCACCAGGCCTCGGTCCGATTATCGGCTGGTGAGGCATTGGGCCATCTTAGTAGTCATTTATTGTTCCTTTAGCTTTGGCTTAAGGTATATGTTGGCGTAAAGGATTACGCTAACAGGTTCTCTGAGATCAAGAACAGACAAACAATGAGTTCGTGTTTAAGAACTATCTCAAGCCTCTGAATTGGATAATAGCTTAAGTAGTCCAAATATGTGTATTAGAATAGCTGAGTATTCGATCCCCATTATAGGGTAGGAAGGAGGGTATTTATAGGTAACAACGACTAAGGAAAAGACCAATTTACCCCTCAATTACAACCGACGTAGTGGAAACTATTCGATACCCAGAACAGGGCTAAAATGGTAAAATCTACCCAAAGCGAGTAGATAAGTCAAACATCTTATCAATCCTGTCGCTTGATTCCGAAGCCTCATATCTTGCGGAGGGTTCCTTCGGATCGTAGATCGAAGCACCCTTCGGCTTAACGATTCCTCCACCTTCGAGCATGAGCCCATCAGCTCCGAAGCTGATAAGTCCTTTTGAACTGTTAATCTCTAAGTCCTGAAAGTGAAGCATTTTCCCCCAACAGTAGCCCCTCGAATACGCCTCTCCGAATTTCACCTGTATAGAAGGGAGGCAGTATACGCAAGGAACATTTTCATATTCTGAGACATAGAGAAAGTTGGACACATTACAATCATTCGAAGGGTCTATGATCCGAGGCATTCGGACTACGGATTCGAGTCCCCAACCGCCGTGCGAATGCTTTGTGGGAAAGAGAACCGTTATGATGTCCAAACGTCATGAAGAGCCGTTAATAGACAAGTAGCCGTTACGCTCTATGCAAGGTAACAGTCAAAATTTATGGCGGACTCACACCGTTCCGCTCCTTGGACCCACCTGCCAGCGATGGAAGTCGAACCTGCAGTATGAATGCAATCGAAGCACAGCAACTAGCGGACGGTTATAAAAAGGGGATTGGAATTTACCAAGAGCCTTTTACCGTGCCCAGCATCCGAAACTCACTTTCTTCAATGTCCAACTCTCACATCTTCCCGACCACCAAGCCATGGCAAGGACCAGGCACACCGTGCCGACGGCGCCGGGCACTCTGGCACAGAGGCAAGCGTGGGCGGCTTCAGCCGTAGCAGCAATGGCGGGAGCTCCGGGCGACGCCTGACCCAAGAACCCCCAGGAGCTCCGCCCACCATCCAAGAAGAAGATTCCCCAAAGTTTCCTCATCGGCCAATCCACCAGCACCGCAGAATCTATTGAAGAGGCTATGGAAGGGAAGCTAGGGTCCGGAATGAGGACTTGAGTCCCTGGACCGGAATCAACTACACGGCCACGGAGCGAAGAGGTCGTGGTCTTCGAGGCCTTCTTCGAGGCAGGCCTGGGGCTTCTGGCCTTCGACTTCTTAGCTGAGGTATTGGACATGCTCCATATCACCCTGCCCCAGCTGTCTCCCAATGCCATCGCGCGTCTGGCTGTCTTCGAGTGGGCTCTTCGGGCCTAAGGGTGTGAGGGGCGATCGGAGGTATTCGCCACCACCCACGAAGCCATCTGCCAGCCGAAGCCGCAAGATGGCCCCGAGGAGACCAAGGTGATAACGGCCTTCAAAAGCGTCAACTTCTAGCTGTGGAGGGAGCACTCCCAGCATTTTCCAGTGAAGGCCATCAACGACCGATGGTACACCAACTGGATCCTTCGGTGGTTCAACGCCGAGGTGGGAGAGGACTCCCCTCTCACTGGACCCCTTCAGGAGATCTGGTTTCGGAAGGAGGTAGAGGTTACCCCAAACCCTAGCCTGCTCTCAATGTGGCTAGGGCTACTAACTTCGGTGGCCAGCTGCACGAGCATGCGTGATCTTGCCGAAGAGTTCATTTCTCTTTGAATTCCACCCTTGGGGTGAACTAGCCGATAGTGTTTCAACACGCTTTGAAGGGTGAGCTGCGAACTCTAGGTAAGACTTCGACTCTCCTGCAATATTATGTTAGATGAAGAAAATAACATACTCATAGTATGTTACCTTTTTTCAGCGGCTCCACTAGCGTTAGCCCCGGAGCAGATAGCACGGGCCATCGAGCGGGTCCTCGGAGCCCCTATGGTGGCTGAAAGGCAAAAGAGGATGGAGATGGTGGGGAGCTGGGAGCGCTCCAATAGGGTGTGGGGAGCCCTCAGGATGGTGCCTCCTCCTCTACCGGATTTCAACCCGACCGGAGCGGCCCCTCGGAAGAGGAAAGCCGTCGCCGAGCCTCCGAAGAAGGCCGACAAGACCCCCACCAAGAAGAAGAAGGTGGTGAAGATCCCTCATCAACTGACCCCTGCTTCGTCCGCTTTGTCCTTGGGCCTTCGGAGCTCGGCTTCGGAGGAGTCCGGGAGCAAAGGCTCTGACGTCCAATTGGCGAAGGACTTCAAGAATTACCTCCTGGAAGGCGACGAAGACGCAGCACGGGTCCCAACCGAAGCTTCTGCTCGAGAGGATGCGCAGGCAAACACGGCACACACTCCCGCGCCCACCATCGTGAGCTCAGAGCTGGATACCGTCGCCCCCAACTCACCCGTAGCTAGGGTGATCATGGCGGAGGTTGCGGTTCCTGCGGACGCTACACCGGAGAGGACTTCGGGGGATGGCCTCAACGAGATTCTCCAGATGTACGAAGTCCTGGAGGACCCAATGATTTTACCTCACGGTGCCTCCGAAGGTACACTTCGAATCTCTTGCCTCGGTCGATTCCTGCAACAATTTTTACTCGTAAATGTTCATCAAATATACCTTGATGCTGCAGGTACATGAAAGGGCGATGAAGCCCCAGCTATACACGAAGCTACAGCCTCTTCGGGGGTTGCGGTTCCAATGGACACCTCGGCTCCACTGGACGCCCCGGCTCTGTTGGCAAGGGCCGTTTCCGCCGACGTGGCTCCTGTGGTCAGGGCCATCCCTGGTGACACAGCTCCAGTGGCAGGGGCCATCCCTGTCGACGTGGCTCTAGCCGAAGGGGTAGCCGCCGAAGGAGGATCTACCTCCGCTGAAGGAGGGCCAAAAGCATGTCAAGCATTGGACTCCGTCCTGGCCCGACGACGACACCCTCTTACAACGAGCCGTCAGCAAGCAACTCGGAGGAAGAGGCGATGACAGATGACCACCAAGCTCTGTCTTGGCTTCCTTTGCTGCCTCCTTTTCTGGAGCAGAGGACGGGCCTCCGGGCGCTCCTGGAGCCTTTGGCAGAGAAAGGCCAGGAAGTTGCCAACTCCGACTTGGTCTCCGCCCCGGAGCTCAACATGGCCCTCGAAAGGGCTGCCCTTCAGGTATAAGAAGTACCACAAATATTTTTAATTAGTAAATGTAAATACCTGGTACTTACTTGTTCCTCTTGCAGCAATTTGTCCTTGCTAGAGCAGCAACGACTTCCAATGATGTCGAAACTAACCGACTTAAGAGGAAGGTTACCACGCTCCACTCCGTGCTTAAATGCTCCGAAGAGAGAATACTTCGGTTGGAGGAAGAGGTTCTTGAAGAACAGAGGGCTAGGGCCAAAGCCGACGAAGCCCTCCGACTCGAAAGGCAGAACATCGACACACTCCAGAGTTCAGCCCAAGAAGCTGAAGCCGAGTGCTTGGTGCTCCGAGCGGAGGTTGAGAATCTCCGGCAGGCGGCGGCCACTTCGAGCACCCAACTGGTAGAGCTTCAAGGCTCTCTTAAGCAAGTGATGGCCCAGAAAAGCTCCTTTCTATCCCAGATGGCCGAAGTGTCTGCTACTGCTGTGGGGCTGGAGGCGGCAGAGAAGAATGTTATTATGGCAGAACGCACCTTGGATGCCCTTCAGGGTACCTTGGAATATTTTGGCACTATGTGCCCTTCGCCTGCTGCTGTGGCCAGCGTGTCCCTTGACCGGAAGTTGAAGAAGATTCAAGTGGCGACATCTCTGATGATGGGCTCCGGCATCCGGTACGGAGAGATCTCCGGACAGTGCACTAGAATAGGAGTTCTCTGTCACCTCGAAGCCCTTCAAATTCCTATCGCTCCGGTCAGGGGTTCGACACCCAGAAGCTTTGCCTCTGAGGGCTTGTTGCATCCTTCGGTAGATGTAGCCTCAGCTTGGGAAGTTTTCCGGTAAACCTGGAAGACATACCACAAGGCTGCAGCTAAAGCTTGGATCGACGAGGCCCGTCGGCAGAAGCAAGCACAAACGAGGTCGCCGCTTCTAGCCTCGCCGGCTCCGACACCTCCTACTCCGCCAACCGACCCACAGGTCTAGCTCATAGGGCACTAGATTATGTATAAGAAATCTTGTAAAGCCCCTCGCATTAATGAAAAGTTATAAACAAAAGACTTGTTTGGGTGTTTTATCTTTTAGGTTCTATCATGCCTTTTGGAACCTGACTTCGAAATATTGGAAATTAACGAAGCGCTCCGGAAGAAGTGGTCAATCCTTGAGAGCTTAAGGCCTTACCGCCGCTCCCATTTCTCTGTTCCTCGCAGAGATAAGGGAGAGGTAACCCTCGAAGTTTTTCAAGAAGTCCTATCTTACATCAAGGAAGAGGAAAATGAGAAGGCCTCTTCATCCTCCGAACATATAGACTGGTCTGACTCGGAGTACCAGGCCGAAGACCCTATGGAGGCTAACTCCGAAAGGCTTCAGACTTGGGCCGAGCTGCAAGAGGACCAGAAGAAACTGCGAGCCTTGAAGAACATGAGAAGCACTCGAGCTAAAAGTACAATCCCAGCGGCTTCGACCTCCAAAGGTCAAAGTAGCCATAGAGGTAGCTCTAGAGGCCGAAAGGGTCTCCGATTTTACTTAGGCTTGGACCAAAATTTCTCTTGATGTAAAAGTATGATAGATTAATATGAATTGCACTGGAAGCATCTTGTTGTTCTTTACCCTCCTACCCCCCCTTGTGGGTGGGGGACCTTACGCGTTCCAATAAGGTCCGTCGGACACAATGACGTGCACGACAATTCGATGCTTCGCACAACCCATAATGACCATACTTTACCTTTTCATAGAGTTCTTCGAACATAGGTTTGTATTATGATTTTTGTAAGTGTCGGAGCTGGATCTATATATGTAGGCTCCTATACTAGTCGCTTAGGACTTTAAAAGTGTTTCATTGGCCGGAGCCTTGAAACCTTGTTGCTTGGTCACCTTCGACTCTTTTACAGATGCTTCGGACCCAGAGGCCAGAAATCTGTTCTTTTAAAGTCCTTAGACTCTTCTATGAATCCTAACAAGCCGTAGCTTGGAAACCGTAGGCTGGCCACCTTTGGCTCTTTTACAGATACTTTGAAACCAGAGGCCGGCAATCTGTTCTTTTTTAAGTCCTTAGACTCTTCTACAGATCCTAACAAGCCGTAGCTTGGAACCCGTAGGCTGGCCACCTTCGGCTCTTTTACAGATAGTTCAAACCCGGAGGCTGGAAATATGTTCTTTTTTAAGTCCTTAGACTCTTCTACGGATCCTAACAAGCCATAGTTTGGAACCCGTAGGCTGGCCACATTCGGCTCTTTTACAGATAGTTCGAACCCGGAGTCCGGAAATATGTTCTTTTAAAGTCCTTAGACTCTTCTATGGATCCTAACAAGCCAGAGCCTGGAATCCATAGGCTGGCCACCTTCGGCTCTTTTACAGATACTTCGAACCCGGAGGCCGGAAATCCGTTATTTTTTAAGTCCTTAGACTCTTCTATGGATCCTAACAAGCCGGAGCCTGGAATCCGTAGGCTGGCCACCTTCGGCTCTTTTATAGATACTTCGAACCCGGAGGCCAAAAATCTGTTCTTTTTTAAGTCCTTAGACTCTTCTACGGATCCTAACAAGCCGGAGCCTGGAATCCGTAGGCTGGCAGCGAAGCCCTTGAACCCATGGTTCGCAGGCTGTTGCCCGGGTCCTTAGAAAGATGCTTGACTCTGCAAGCATCTCCGTCCTCCTGATGCGTCCACCTAGAGTAAGGGATATTCGAAGAGCAAACAATATTCGACCCTCCACTTTATTTAGAAAAGGAATTTTTACAAGTGATTACAAGGAGGCCCTAAGCGTAGTAACGCTTAATGTGCTCCACATGCCATGCATGTTTCAATTCTTCCCCTTCTAAATTAGATAATTTAAACGATCCGGGGCGCCCTGAGCATAGGATAATATATGGTCCTTCCCATTTATTTCCTAGCGTCCCCTGGGCTATTACACTTCGCAAAACTAAATGACCTGGTCTAAGCTCGTTCAGCTTTACCTTCGGGTCATACCATGTTTTTGTTTGGCCTTGGTACTTCGTCAGATTGGCGACAGCTCGAAGCCTTGTTTCTTCTGACAAGTCCAGCGAAGTGTTCCTTTCATCTTCATCTCCGGGTTGCACTACACGAAGGGATCCACCCCTGAGCTCCGTAGGAGTCATGGCCTCATCTCCGAATAGTAGTCTAAATAGGGTAAAGCCTATGGACCTGGCTTGAGTGGTTCGAATGGACCACAAGATCTTGGGAAGCTCTTCGACCCATAGCCCCTTGGCCAGCCCGACAATCCTTCGATTCAGACCGGAGAGAATCTTCCCGTTGGCTCGCTCGACAGCTCCATTCTACTGTGGATGGCGCACTGCTGCGAAGCATAACTTAATGGCTAGTTCTTCACAAAATTCTTTGAATGTGTCAGCTTCGAACTGGGTTCCATTATCCATCGTTAGCTCCCTTGGCACTCCGAACCTGCATATAATATTTTGCTAGAAATATTTTTGCACATTCCTTGAAGTGATATCAGTCAAAGGTTCTGCCTCGACCCACTTTGAAAAATATTTGATTGCTACCACTGCAAACTTCAAGCTGCCTTTGGCCATTGGAAAAGGGCCTATGAGGTCCATTCCCCACCGAGCCATTGGCCATACCGGGGCATTAACTTGAAGTGGAACTGGCGGACGGTGGCTTCGTCTTCCCATCCACTTGCACCCTTGGTAGGTTTGAACCAACTCCTCCACATCTCTTACAATTGTCGGCCAGTAGAGCCCTTGTCGAAGTGCCTTGCCTGCTAGAGCACGAGGGGCCAGGTGGCTTCCACATAAACCTTCGTGAATGTCCCGAAGTATGTCTTGGCCTTTGGGTTGGGAGATGCATCAGAGTAGAGGAGAACACACTCCGGCTTTGTACAATATTCCGTTGACAAGCTTATAATTTCGAGCCCTTGCTTACCTTCGGACATCCGGACCCTCTAAAGAATCTGCGCTACCTTGCAAGATATCCATTATCGGAGCCCACCAATCTGTGGCTGGAATGCAAAGGACTTCTGCGGAGGGTAATTGATTGACTGTAGGCTTGACTAGTTCTTCATTGAAAGCACCCTCCAGGATGTCCAATGCACCGGCTGCAGCTTTTGCTAGAATATCTGCGAGTTGATTATCCGCTCGAGGGATACTTCGAACAGAAAATCCTTTGAATGTTGCTTCAGTCTTGTGGATTTCTTCGAGGTATTGCGATAGATGCAGGTTCTTTGCTTGAAAGCTCTTGTCAACATGCCCTGCGACGACTTGGGAATCTGTTTTAATTATTATCCTTGCTGCTCAAAGTGCCTTTGCCTTTTGGAGGCGTAGCAGGACCCCTTCGTATTATGTGATATTATTGGTGGTCTTAAAGTTGAGCCTCGCAGAATACATGGCCTTTTGCCCTGACGGTGATATGATGACCGCTCCAACTCCGGCACCAGATGCCTGATAAGCTCTATCAGAAAATATTGTCCATAAACCTTCAGAGGGCTCCTCCAGAGCCCAAACTGCAAATGGTGTCCACTCTGCTACGAAGTCAGCTATGATTTGTGATTTGATAGATGTTCTTGCCATGAAGGAAATTCCGAAGTGGGCTAGCTCGACAGCCCATTTTCTGATCCTACCCGTAGAATCTTTGCTTCGGAGCATATCACCAAGAGGGTACGAGGTAGGAATGATTAGGTTATGTGCCAGAAAGTAATGCCTTAGCTTCCGCGAGGCCGTCACTAGGGCATAAGCAAATTTCTCGAGCTCGTAGTATCTTATATTAGCTCCGGACGAAGCTTCTGAAACAAAATAAACTGGGTTCTGCACCAACTTTGCCTTAAGCTCAACTTCCCTCACCAGTACTGCACTTACTGCGGAGCCTGTTGCTGCGAGATAAAGGAGGAGCATTTCCTCCTGGAGGGGCACAGTAAGTGTTGACAGGTTTCCGAGGTATGCCTTAATATCATCGAAGCTCTTCTAGCCCTCCGGAGTCTAGTTGAAACTTTCGGACCCCTTCAGGGCTTTGAATATTGGAAGGCTTCGTTCTGCTGACGTGGCCAGGAATCTACTAAGAGTTGCGAGCCTTCCTGCTAGCTTCTGGACTTGCTTCAAATTTCCTGGTGGAGCCATTCTTTGTAGTGCACTTATCTGCGTTGGGCTAGCTTCGATTACTCTGCTCGAAACTAAGTACCCTAGCAGTTTTCCTGCTTGCGCCCCGAATATACACTTTTCAGGATTGAGGCGTACTCCACATGCTTGGAGGCTCTCAAACGTTTCAGCTAGGTCTAGACTATGACGGTGCTTTCGAGCACTCTTTATTACAATGTCATCCATATAGGCTTCGACATTCCGGCCTATTTGGTGACCTAGAGCCTTAACTATTAAACGTGAAAATGTGGCCCCGGCATTCCGCAAGCCAAAAGGCATTCTTACATAACAAATTATCCCGGACGGAGTTATGAAACTTGTCTTGGCTTCGTCTTCACGCTTTAGCCAGACTTGATGATACCTGTAATAAGCATCGAGGAAGCTTAGCAATTCGGAGCCGGATGTGGAATCCACTAGCTGGTCTATTCGGGGCATAGGGTAGGGGTCTCGCGGGCATGCTTTATTTAATGAAGTAAAGTCGATACACATGCGCCACTTGCTCGAGTCCTTCTTTATTACAAAAAACAGGGTTTGCCAACCACTCGGTATGGGCTGCCTCCCTGATGATGCCAGCCTTTAACAATTTTTCTACTTCTATCTTGGTGAGGCCCGCCCTTTCCACAGACAGCTTACGGATGTAGGACCGAAAGTAGCGACCAGAGGGGGGGTGAATGGGCGCCTTAAAAATTCTTTCGAATCAATGGCCTGTTCCCAATACCCAACGCACCTCAAAAGACTAAGCAGCAGAAAATAAACAGAAGGCCTAAGTCTAAGGGTATCTAACCTAGAAGCAACTGTTGTTAAACAGAGAACTATTAAAGAAGAGCAACTAGGCAGATGAACACTATGTAACAGGCCTAAACTTCCCAATGAAATGATCTAAGTATATGTAAGGGGAAAAGATAAGTTACTGTCCAAATTTGTCTCCTGTTCGGAACTTGGCGAAGCCTGCTTCGCTTGTCGAGGTCTGCTTCGGAGATGATTGTCGAAGACAGCTTCGCTGGTCGAAGCCTGCTTCGGAGGTTGGTTGCGGAGCCTCCTTCGGAGGATGTTGTAAATGCCGAAGGTGTTTTGGTCTAGCCTAGTTCGAAGTGGCAAGAAGCAAAGTATGCTTCGAAGCGAAGTATGACAATGCTGGAGCCTGGTTCGAAGTATGTACTTCGAAGGCAAGCTTCGAACACAGCTTCGAACCGAGTGCTTTGAAACAAAACCTTCGAACAAAGAACTTCGAATGCAACACACAGACGGACTACCTTCGAACAAAGATGCGAAGCCTGTCACACGACAGAGGCACCAAATTCGAAGCCTACACTCTACCTTCGAAAAGAGCAAGCTTCGAAAAGAGAAGCGAAGGCTGACACGCCACAAAGAAAACAACGCGAAGCCTAGCAGAATGACAAGCTTCGAAGCCAACTTCGAAGCCAATCGAAGTGTGGACTTCGAACAGCTAGAGCCGGATTATCTTCGCACTGTCGTTCGAAGTATGCGATGCTGTCCGTTCAGAAAATACTTCGAAGCAAGCAACACAGGACTTAAACCAAGTACGAAGTTTGAACAAAGCCTTCGAAGATGGTAAGTCGAAGCCTACCTCACGGAACCGAGGGGCTTCGCACAGAGAAGGATGGCTTCGCTAGAAACAGTCAGAAAATTTTCTGGATCCTGTCAGCTTCGATCAAAAAGCAGTGCAGTAGAAGGTAAAAAGCTGCACAGAACACTGTAGCTGCAGTAAAGCAGTACTACTTGCAACAGCAAGAACTAGTACTACTATCGTGAAGAACACACCCAGCCGAAGCTTCCGAAGCCTCAAAAATCATGGGAAAACTTGCTATGCAAATGAAATGAAGCCATTAAAACTTTGCAGATGCTGCACACAATGGAAATAGAGCCTTCACTGCAACATTAAATGCAAGGCAATAAAACAGGGGCAAAAACTCCCTGGCGGCGCAAGCAAGAACAGGAGAAGAGAGAGACAAGGCAAGAGACAAAAAGTGACCCAATAGAGTGGAATCGATTTCAGCCAAAAGGGTTGTCCAAACCCTAGGGACTGGGGTCCTATTTATAGGCTCCCAACACTAGGAACATTCCACCTGCCCCTTAGGGTTTTTACAGACGCAAGAATAAAGGAAAAGACTCTACTGCCCTTAGGTATTTTTACAGACACAATTGACTGACTGTGGGCCTAGAGATACAGATGACTTATCCGGAAGCTAAGTTTTCGTAGCGACTACGACTTCTCTTCTGGACAGTCGGATACAAGATCGACGGTTGTCAGTTTTGCGCCGAAACTGACAAAGCCTCCACCGGCTTTGCACCAGGTACCCGGATTGGGCCGGCCCGACTCCGCAGCTCTCTCAGCTCGGCAATCGCTCACCGCCCGTGTACCTGAGTCAGTCCTGGTCAACAGCCCGGTGGGTCTTCTACTGCTTCTTGCCCATGTACCCGTATTGGGCCAGCCCGACTTCACAGCCTCCTCTGCCCGACAGTCGCTCGCTGCCCGTGTACCTGAGTCACACGCGGCCCGACAGTCCTCTTTGACTATCGTTGACAATGACTCATCACTTCTGGAGCCATGAGGCCCACGCTATTCAGCATGGCTCCTCAATCTCCCCCTTGATGAGTGCATTGTCAACACTCCTCTTCTTCAGCTCTTCAGCACCTGCGAACAAATGTGGAAACACGAAAACAAAACACAAGAAAACAAAGAAGAAGAAAAATAAGGTAAAAAGTTTAACCCTAATGACCAAAAGCCGAACAAAAGCAAGAAGCGGTCATTATGATTAACCAAAACGTAACAGCTCAAAAATGAGTGCGATTTCAGAACAACAAGGATATCAATAGAGTAAAAACTCCCTCCTTAAACTCCGATCCCAAATTTTCTCCCCCTTGTTGACAAGTGAACTCATCAAGCACTCAATAGAGACACAGACTCC
This sequence comes from Zizania palustris, assembly GCA_019279435.1. Lineage (NCBI taxonomy): Eukaryota > Viridiplantae > Streptophyta > Magnoliopsida > Poales > Poaceae > Zizania > Zizania palustris. The sequence continues at coordinate 65,863,851 of JAAALK010000290.1, read as the reverse complement.
CCCTGAAATGCAACTCCCCCTCAAAATATGCAGTGAATTCAACTGGAGTGCATAAGGAGTTTAGAAAGCATGCTTCTCAAATATGATTGACTGCAATTACAACATCTAACAAGTATAGCAAAAGAGATATTGTCTAAGACACATGGCATGATCAGTGCAACAGATGATATCTAAAGAAAGTCATTAGCACGCATCTTTCAGTTTTTGCAAACAAAAAGCATCACCACATTTTCCAGTAAAACAAGCAAGGTAAAACATGAGATGCAAAAGCTAACTGATATCTACCAAGATAAGCTTTGTTCAAAAACAAAGTGCTTCAGCAAACTTGTTATCATTTCAATTTTCAAGCTTTTTCTTTTTCCTTTTTCATTTTTGCCAGGGGTTATTTGCATGTCAAACCTTATGCTAACCGACCAAGTCAAGCCTAGGCCAGATCTGGACCATCAGAAGCTTAAGACATTGGTCTTGGCATACACTACACTGACCTAGTTCATACCAAAGTGCTATGGTATGCAGTCCAGAACATATGTAATGCGGCAAAGCAAACCCACCTGGATCTTTTCAAGTTATGCACAAAAAGGCATGGAATTTTCATTTTTCTCGAATTTTCATCATTTTTATAGCACATTTCCATGTTTAAAGCATACATATGTCCAAGTTGCATATTTGCATCTAAGTCAGAAACTAGCTACAAGGCATGTAACAGATAGCAAGAACATTCAGCCTACGCATGCTAGTTACCAGGAGCAATGGTGATCATTTTTCAATTTTAAAGCATAAAAAGCCATGCGTATGACAGATATCAGACATATCATTTGAACTGAAGCAAAGCATGATCATCGACAAGTAATCAAAAGCATGTACCAGCTAGAATAAGTAAAGCAGTTCAATCATATAACAGAAGCAAGCTCAAAAGTGTGATATGTGAGTATGCAAGATATGAACACACACAAAAAGACTCAAGAAAAGAGTAAAGAAGAAAGAAAAGTTGACGCAAAATATCCTAAAAAGGATACACAACACCCAAATCCCCTCGTAAACGCTCGAATGTAGACTGATCTAGGGGTTTGGTGAAAATATCAGCCAACTGATGATGGGTATCAACATGAACAAGGTCAATGATACCTTTCTCATATTGATCCCGCAGAAAGTGAAAGCGCACATCAATGTGTTTGGTTTTTGAATGGAGACACGGGTTTTTCCCTACACTAATAGCACTGGTGCTGTCACAAAACAATGGAACCCTGGTAGGAAAGAACAACCCAAAATCTCGCTGAGTGGAAATCATCCAAACCAACTGTGAGCAGCAGCTAGCAGCAGCTACGTACTCAGCCTCTGTGGTCGAAAGAGCAACTCCAGATTTCTTTCGAGAAGACCAAGATACAAGAGAAGAACCAAGAAACTGGCAAGTACCGGAAGTCGACTTGCGATCCAACCGGCACCCACCAAAGTCGGCATCCGAAAAGCCAGATAAATCAAGAGATGATGATGCTGAATAGAAAAGACCAAGATCGAGCGCATAAGTAAGATACCTGAATATGCGCTTGACAGCTTGCCGATGAGACGCGCGTGGTGAAGACTGGAAACGCGCGCAAAGTCCCATGGCGAACTGTATGTCCGGTCGTGTTGCCGTCAAGTACAACAGCGAACCGATCATCCCTCGAAACTCCCTTTCATTGACCTTGACGCCGCTCTCGTCCTTGTCCAGACCCCCAGAAGTGCCCATCGGGGTCATCTGCGGCTTCAATTCACCACCAAAGTCAAATTTCTTAAGCATATCACGAGTGTACTTACCTTGGTGGATGAAGGTGCCGTCCTTGGTCTGCTTGATCTGGAGCCCTAAGAAGTACTTGAGCTCACCCATGAGGCTCATCTCAAACTCACTGTGCATCTGCTCAGAAAACTTGGACACAAGATCATTAGTAGTACCGCCAAAAATAATATCGTCCACGTAAATATGAGCAACTAAGAAGTCTGAAGCAACTCTGAGCAAAAAGAGAGTTTTGTCCACAGAACCCATCACAAAGCCCTTCCCCAACAAAAACTGCTTCAACCGGTCATACCAAGCCCTGGGGGCTTGCTTTAACCCGTATAAAGCTTTGTGCAACTTAAAAACATGTCGAGGAAACTTAGGGTTCTCAAAACCGGGGGGTTGCCTAACATAAACCTCCTCTTCTATGTACCCGTTCAGAAAAGCACTCTTAACATCCATTTGAAAAAGCTTAAAACCCTTCGAAATGGCAAAAGCTAGAAGAATACGAATGGACTCAAGACGGGCAACAGGAGCGAAGGTTTCTTCAAAGTCAATACCTTCCTTCTGGCAATAACCCTGGGCAACTAGTCGAGCCTTGTTGCGCATCACAACCCCATCTTCACCTTGTTTGTTCTTGAACACCCACTTGGTGCCTATGGGATTGCATCCTGGTGGCGGCTCAACTAGTGTCCAAACCCGATTACGGACAAAATTCTCAAGCTCTTCTTGCATAGCATTAATCCAATTAGAATCAGAAAGAGCATGAGAAACGTCTCTGGGCTCAAAAGATGCAACAAACGCAGATTCAGCAAACACAGCAAGAGAGGCAGAAGAACGCAAAGTTCTCTAAGTCAGATCACCAATGATGAGCTCTGAGGGATGGTCACGCTGAACTGCTCGGGTTCCCTGGTGATCTGAAGTCACCTCACCAGAGTCAGCAGCTGGCACCTCTGGACTCGACTGAGGGGGCTCGATCGTAGTGGAAGAAGTGATCAGAGGTCCGCCCTCATCATCAGTCGAAGTATCAGAAGGTGTGGGCTCTGCGGGGGATGCAGAAGGCCCACCCTCATCAGCAGCTGGAGTATCCTCATCTTCCTCGAAGATGGACTCTCCGAGCTCATCATCACTAGAAAGCTCAAAAGAAGGGGTCAAAGAAGGCAAGGACTCATCAAATGAAGCCTCACAAGTCTCGACAAGCAACTGGGATTCAAGGTTCCAAACACGAAAACCTCGTGAATGTAAAGCATAACCAAGAAAAACACCATCCCAGCAACGAGACTCAAACTTGTCCAAATGCCCTCCCTTCTTGAGCACAAAGCACTTGCAGCCAAACACTCGCAAGTGGCTTACCTTGGGCTGTCTGCCAAACCGCAACTCATATGAGGTCTTACCTAGGTAAGCTCTCAGAAAAATGCGGTTGGCCAGATAGCAAGCCGTGTTCATGGCTTCAGCCCAAAAACGTCTAGGAGTCCTGTGCTCATCGAGCATCATCCTGGCCATCTCAACTAGCGTGCGGTTCTTTCGTTCCACAACGCCGTTCTGTGGGGGAGTGTAAGGAGAGGAAAACTGATGGTCCAGACCCTGATCACTACAGAAGCTGACAAACTGAGAGTTCATGAACTCAGAGCCATTGTCGGAGCGAATTGCTCGCATCCGACCATTGTTCTCATTCTTCAGCTTCAAAATCAGGTCATGAACAAATTGAAAAGTTTCATCCTTAGACTCCAAAAAGAAAACCCACGAGAATCGAGAAAAGTCGTCAACAATCACAAGTGCATACCACTTCCCACCGACTGAACGTACCCGAGCTGGACCAACAGTGTCCAAGTGTAAAAGCTCGCCCGGATACGAAGTCATCACCTGAGTCACAGGTGAGTGAGAAGCGGCAACCATTTTCCCATGACGACAGGGGTGACAAACTAGATCCTTCTCCATCTTAAGCTTGGGCAATCCTCGGATGAGGTCCATAGAGCTTAACCTGACTAGCAGATCAAAACTCAAGTGACCTAACCTCCTATGCCACTTCCAGAGCTCAGAAGAAGATCCAGCAATCAAACAGCGAGAAGGGACAAAAGAACTAGAGAAGTCAATTCGAAAAACATTGCCGAATGGTAAAATCTGGCAAATCAAAGACCCTCTAGAATCAACCACAGAAGAATTACCCTTCTTAAAACGCACTTCCAAACCATCCTCAAGAAGTTGCGAAACAGAAATCAAATTGAAGTTCAAATTTTTAACCAAAGCAACATTCTTTAAAGAGAAATGATCTGAAATGCGAATTGAGCCTATGCCACTTACTTTCCCTTGACCGCTGTTCCCGAATGTGATGTACTCTTTGGAGCTCGGGGGAGTGAGACTGGAGAACGATCTGCGATGTCCCGTCATGTGGCGAGAGCATCCTGAGTCCATGATCCAAACATCCTCCAGTCCCCGGTCCGGCACAATCAGTGTTTGTAAGTGGGAGCAAATGGTCCGGCACCAGGTTTAGCAAAAGAGCTAAACCAGTGTCGAGCCATCTGCTCAAAAGATGGAAAGCGAAAACCATCAAAAGAGTTTGGACCAAAACGCGGCTCAAAGCGCGGTCCTCGGTTTTGCCTAACCCTATGGCCACGAGGTCCAGAGCCGTAGCCAACACGGTCTGGAACTCTGCCGGAATGGACACCACCCACTGGAGCACGGGCAAGAAAGCCGTCTCCTCTACCACCACCTACATGACGCGGCCTGGCCTCCAGCCTCTCCCCGCGCTGAGGAACACGCAGTCTACCACCCTGCTGGTAGAACTGCTCCTCATCACTACGAGCCCTCTCTGCTCTCTCAACCCGCTTCCTCCTGAAGAAAAATTCCGCAAGATACCCGTCTCTCTGACAGTACTCACAATGATAGGTGGGCTTCTTGGGATGTGGTTGAGGCTTGGGATGTTTGGGCTTGGTAATGTTTGGTGTGGTCTTCTTGGGTTGAGAGGGTCCAGGAAGAGAGTCTAGAGAAGAGTGGAGGTGTTTGGGCTTAGGAACCCAGATAGGCTTCTAGGGTGGAGCTTTGGATGGTTCATGAATCACTCCATCCTTTGGCTGACAGGCCTGGGAGGACTCAGTGGAGTGAGTCTTGGGATACATCTGCTCTGGAGTCATTTTACTCCACTCCACTGCCCGGCTAATGGCACTCTCAAAGTCAGCCTTGGTGTAGGTATAACCTACTCCAAACCCATCCTGCCTCTTGAACTGCTGGATCATCATGCCAAGCTGGGGCTCTCTAGCACTGATCCAACTCAGGATGAAACGGAGGTAAAAGTTCTCATTCTGAGAATCTGCTAGCTCCTCTCTCAAGGAAGCTAGAACCTCCACCTGAGTCAAGCAGGTCTCACACTCACTTTCTACTTGGACAGACTTTTCGGCTTTTAGCTTGATCAACTCCATTCTAAGAGACAGACAGTTCTCACAGACAGTGGGTGGAACTGACAGTGTCTCAAGCTCTAGCCTAGTCTGGGCAAGCTCAGCTCTCAACCTCTCCAAATCACCCAAATGCTCATCGCCCTTGGATTTCAGCTCAGCCAAGGCACCTAGATGAGTTGGGCAATGAACACAGGGTGGGACGACAGTGGCTTGAGCATCTTTCAGCTCCAGCTGAGCGCTTTCAAGCTCAGTGGCCAAAGCGTCCCTCTCATCAACCCTTTATGTGTACCTGGACTTCAGAGTCGACAGGTCACACAGAAGCACCTCACACTTCGGGCACTCACTGCTATCACCCAAGCAAGGAGAAGAAGATAGACTCTCGATTCTGCCGTTGGCCACGACAAGCTCACTCTCTAACTCATCTATCCTCTTCTTAGCCCCCCTAAGCAGTTTTTCCCGATATCTCAACTCCTGACGATTGCTCTCAAGTAAATCAACTATTTCGCGCTCGTAGGATGATACCTTGTTGTCGTCGTCGTCGGAGTCGTCGGAGGAGCTCTTTTATTCCTTATCCCCAAGAGCCATTGAGCAGAAGCTCTTACGGGATCTTCGGCACTGGTGTGAGCGGCTCTTCGGCTTGTCTCCGAAGGCCATGAAGCAGAGGCCCGCCGGATCGTCCTTGTCCTTCCCCTTCCTGATGGCGATCTCTTCATCGCTTGAGCTCGATGAAGAGGAAGAAGACGTGGACCGCTTGGAGTAGCTCTTCTCCATCTCGGCGAAGAAGGCCTTGTCGCGCTTCTTGTTCTCTCGCCGGTAGTCCTTCAGGGCCTTCTTGAAGAATAGAGTCTTTGGCTTGCCCTTGTTGAAGGATGAGTTCTCGTGCTTGCCGGAGTCATGGAAGCTGCCACCGGTGCCCTTCTTGTATCCATTGCGCTTGGGGCAGTCGGCGATGAAGTGTCCTGGATCACCACACTCAAAGCATCCGGATTTTGTGCCGTGTCTTTTGAACATTCTCTTATCATAGACACGACGCACCCGGTTCTTAAAGAGACACAAATCATCATCTCCCAACAACTCAAGCTGGTCCTCAGTGATAGACATCAAGGAGAGCCCAGCACAGCTCACAGCAGAGGAATCAACAGAAGGTGTAGCAAGGGCCAGAGATTTTGATCCAGAACCAGTGAGATTTGATCTGAGCTGGATATCTACCTCAGTGGCCTTCAGCTTGCTAAACAACTCAGAAATGGTCAAGGTATCGTAAGAAGTGCTCTCAATGATAGAGGATACCTTGATCTCCCAGATCTTTGGGTCCAAGGTATGGAGAACCTTGAGTGCCTGCTCGTGATCTGAGACTAACTGAGCTCCCTCAGCCTTGTTGTCTCGAAGCTTGTTTATGATCGACTGAAAACGACCAAACAGAGCCTCAACAGATTCACTCGGCTTCTGTGTGAAATTCTCATATTCACGCCGGTAGGTCTGATAGAGCCGAGCCTTGACCTGTGTTGTTCCCTCATGGTGTGCCTTGAGGGTAGCCTAGATCTCTCTCGCAGTGGAGAGATGGCTCACACGCTCAAACTCAGTGGGACCTAAACCAGAGAAAAGAATGTTCATAGCCTTACTGTTGCTCAGATGCTGAGCAATGATACCAGCAGTACCCTGCTCAGTGACTGGCAATATGACAAACGTGGTGTGAACGCAAATGTCCCAAATGTCCGAACCCTAGCTCATGAGATAGGCTCGCATGCGAGTCTTCCAATAGTTATAGCCATAGGCTTCCAAGGAACGGGACCTTGCCAGGAGACGTCATGGTCACTACCGGGGTTTAGAACCGGTTAAGGTATGGAAAAACCCTAACCAAGCTCTGATACCACTTGTAGGAGCGAAAGTAGCGACCAGAGGGGGGGTGAATGGGCGCCTTAAAAATTCTTTCGAATCAATGGCCTGTTCCCAATACCCAACGAACCTCAAAAGACTAAGCAGCAGAAAATAAACAGAAGGCCTAAGTCTAAGGGTATCTAACCTAGAAGCAACTAATGTTAAACAGAGAACTATTAAAGAAGAGCAACTAGGCAGATGAACACTATGTAACAGGCCTAAACTTCCCAATGAAATGATCTAAGTATATGTAAGGGGAAAACAGAAGTTACTGTCCAAATTTGTCTCCTGTTCGGAACTTGGCGAAGCCTGCTTCGCCTGTCGAGGTCTGCTTCGGAGATGATTGTCGAAGACAGCTTCGCTGGTCGAAGCCTGCTTCGGAGGTTGGTTGCGGAGCCTGCTTCGGAGGATGTTGTAAATGCCGAAGGTGTTTTGGTCTAGCCTAGTTCGAAGTGGCAAGAAGCAAAGTATGCTTCGAAGCGAAGTATGACAATGCTGGAGCCTGGTTCGAAGTATGTACTTCGAAGGCAAGGCTTCGGACACAGCTTCGAACCGAGTGCTTCGAAACAAAACCTTCGAACAAAGAACTTCGAATGCAACACACAGACGGACTACCTTCGAACAAAGAAGCGAAGCCTGTCACATGACAGAGGCACCAAATTCGAAGCATACACTCTACCTTCGAAAAGAGCAAGCTTCGAAAAGAGAAGCGAAGGCTGACACGCCACAAAGAAAACAACACGAAGCCTAGCAGAATGACAAGCTTCGAAGCCAACTTCGAAGCCAATCGAAGTGTGGACTTCGAACAGCTAGAGCCGGATTATCTTCGCATTGTCGTTCGAAGTATGCGATGCTGTCCGTTCAGAAAATACTTCGAAGCAAGCAACACAGGACTTAAACCAAGTACGAAGTTTGAACAAAGCCTTCGAAGATGGAAAGTCGAAGCCTACCTCACGGAACTGAGGGGCTTCGCACAGAGAAGGATGGCTTCGCCAGAAACAGTCAGAAAAGTTTCTGGATCCTGTCAGCTTCGATCAAAAAGCAGTGCAGTAGAAGGTAAAAAGCTGCACAGAACACTGTAGCTGCAGTAAAGCAGTACTACTTGCAACAGCAAGAACTAGTACTACTATCGTGAAGAACACACCCAGCCGAAGCTTCTGAAGCCTCAAAATCATGGGAAAACTTGCTATGCAAATGAAATGTAGCCATTAAAACTTTGCAGATGCTGCACACAATGGAAATAGAGCCTTCACTGCAACATTAAATGCAAGGCAATAAAACAGGGGCAAAAACTCCCTGGCGGCGCAAGCAAGAACAGGAGAAGAGAGAGACAAGGCAAGAGACAAAAAGTGACCCAATAGAGTGGAATTGATTTCAGCCAAAAGGGTTGTCCAAACCCTAGGGATTGGGGTCCTATTTATAGGCTCCCAACACTAGGAACATTCCACCTGCCCCTTAGGGTTTTTACAGACGCAAGAATAAAGGAAAAGACTCTACTACCCTTAGGTATTTTTACAGACACAACTGACTGACTGTGGGCCTAGAGATACAGATGACTTATCTGGAAGCTAAGTTTTCGTAGCGACTACGGCTTCTCTTCTGGACAGTCGGATACAAGATCGACGGTTGTCAGTTTTGCGCCGAAACTGTCAAAGCCTCCACCGGCTTTGCACCAGGTACCCGGATTGGGCCGGCCCGACTCCGCAGCTCTCTCAGCCCGGCAATCGCTCACCGCCTGTGTACCTGAGTCAGTCCTGGTCAACAGCCCAGTGGGTCTTCTACTGCTTCTTGCCCATGTACCCGGATTGGGCCAGCCCGACTTCGCAGCCTCCTCTGCCCGACAGTCGCTCGCTGCCCGTGTACCTGAGTCACACGCGGCCCATGAAACAGCAGATCTCGTCTTCTTCTGTCCTCTTTGACTATCTTTGACAATGACTCATCACTTCTGGAGCCATGAGGTCCACGCTATTCAGCATGGCTCCTCAACGGAGCCCGTGGCACACTGGCCTAGCCTTCGGGTTGATGAGCAAGCTGTGCTCGATGATACTCCGATCAACCCCGGTGATGTCTTCGTCAGTCCAGGCAAATACGTCCAAATTTTGCTTGACGACTTCTTCCAACGAGGCATCTATCTCTGGGGATAGCCTCTTGCCGAACTATATTGGGTATTCTTTGCCATCCTTTGAAATTATCTTCGTCACGACATCACCTTCCGGGCTTGGTTTAAGGGAGAGCCCCTTCGAAGAGTTTGAACCCTCCGGAACCTCTTCGGTGTGCTCCGCCACACTATGTACTTGCCGGGGGTCCAACGGCTGGCCGTGACCATACTCCATTTTTCGGTCTATAGCTTGGTCTCCTGAAACAGTAAGAACTCCACCTTGCGTCGGAATTTTGAGACAGAGATAGTTGTGATGCGTTATAGCTCTGAAATGGTTCAGCATCCCTCGCCCGAAAATTGCGTTGTAAGCATAGGGGGCGTCGACAACGTTGAAGATCACCTCCTCCACCCTGGCCAAAGGCCCCTCTCCGAAAGCAACCTCGAGGCCTATTTGGCCGAGGGCATCGAGAGGTGGACCTACAAATCCTTGAAGTGGCCGGGCCGCTAGAAGTAGATGCTTCCGAGGTATGCACATTTGGTCGAAGGCCTAGACAAAAAGTATGTCTGCAGAGCTCCCGCCGTCCAACAGGATCCTTTGGACTTCCACCCCTGCTATATTTACGGAAATGACCAAGGAGTCAGCATGGGGGAACTTCACCCCCGCGGCATCACTAGCAGTAAAAGAAATGGGGACATGAGACCATTCTGGCATTCCTTCCGCGGAACTCGAGGTCCCAATGTGCCCTACTTCGCGGATGTATTCACGCCGCTGCCTCTTGGACATGTTACCGAGGGTCCCCCCTCAGAGATGGGCAGGACCACTCACTTGCCGCGGTCTTGGGGGTCTTCCTACTTTGGTGGTGGCATAATGTTGGTCACCGGTAGCCACATGGGGGCTTCGGGGACACCGGCTTGGGCCACGATTTGCACAGGATCCGACCGTGCCGCTGGTGGGGCTCGATCTGAATTACCTCGCCCGGTACTTCATCCTAGGTAGTCGCCCCGAAGGGCTAACACCGCCATGTAGTCCTTCGTGTCATGGCTTCTATTGTCTCCATGCACGTAGCAGAAAAAACTCTGGCGCCTGCCAGGTACTCTTTCTTGAGGCATCGGCGCTCCAGCCTTGAAGCCTTGCGCCTGTTGATAATTGGTAGGTGCCTTCGGAATGGAGGGTGCGATGCTTAGCACCTCCGAACGTAAATGCTTCTTTCCTTGCCTGTGGTCGCCGAAGCGATTGTCTTGAGGGGGTTGTAGCGAAGCTGAGGCTTCGGGCTCCGTCTTCACTTCTCGGAGGGCTGGTGCGAGTGCTACGGCTCGTCGAAGGCAGCCTTCCTCTGCCTTGGCATACTATTCGAAGTATGCCATTAGCTATGCCACGGATGACACAGGCTTCCGATGGAGCTTGCTGAGGAGATCGGGGTTTAGCACCCCTTCGCGTGCGGTGTCGACTACCAAAGAGATAGACAAGCCCTTGATCTGTGACTTGGTGTGGGCGAAGTGCGTGAAGTATTCCCAGAGCGTTTCCCCTACTCGCTGCTTCACCTGGAACATGCTCCCTGTCGACATCGGAGCCACAAAGGTACCCTGGAGGTTACTTACGAACTTCCTCTTCAACTGCACCCAATATCTGATCGATCCTGGCTTCAAGGACCAGAACCATCGGAGAGACACACCTTTGAGAGTGAGGGGGGAACACTTTGCCATAGTGTTGCGCACCCCTCCGCTTGCTTCTATTGCCAGGGCGTATGAGCGAGCAAATTCTCCAGGGTCTGACCCACCAGAATACTTGTGCAACTTCGAGGCCTTGAACCTAGGATCGAAGGGCACCCTTTGCAAGTCCAAATGTAACGGAGACTCAACATCGAAAGATGCGTTCTCAGCCTCCTCCAGGACTTGAACAGCTTCGGTAAGATTGCGAGCACCACCGTCTTGGGGCCCTTCTGGAGTCTCGGTGGAGGCTTGGGAGCGGAGGTGATCAGCAGCCTCTTGCCTCCATCTAGCCACTTCCTCCTAAAGCCGCGCTATCTGAGTAGCTTTGGCCTCAGGAAGGTCTTCGTCTTTATCGGAGGGTAACTCTGGGTCTCGGGAACTGACATAATCAGTTTGGAGCACCGTAGGAGGAGCCCAAGGACCTCTGGGCACTCGACGCCCTGCGACGCCCTCGAAAACCGCTGGAACAGCTGAGGGTCCAACTCCATTGGTCCGAGGGGACCTTCGGAGAGGACCCGACTCTTGGCTTCGCTTGGGAGGCATATCTAGTAACGGAGAGGTCCGAAGCCCGAGGACTTCGATTGGTCTGGGAAGGTGAGGGAAGGCCTTTGAACCGCACTAGGAATCCCCTTACTGAAGGGTGCGTGGAATCTTGGGACTCCGAGGCTCCCTCTGTAAGTGCTCTTCGAAGTGCAGTCAGTAGTAGAGAACTAGGTTCCCCACGGACGGCGCCAACTGTTGGCGTAAAGGATTACGCTAACAGGTTCTCTGAGATCAAGAACAGACAAACAGTGAGTTCGTGTTTAAGAACTATCTCAAGCCTCCAAATTGGATAATAGCTTAAGTAGTCCGAATATGTGTATTAGAATAGCTGAGTATTCGATCCCCATTACAGGGTAAGAAGGGGAGTATTTATAGGCAACAACGACTAAGGAAAAGACCTATTTACCCCTCAATTACAACCGACATAGTGGAAACTATTCGGTACCCCGAACAGGGCTAAAATGGTAAATTCTACCCAAAGCGGGTAGATAAGTCAAACATCTTATCAATCTTGTTGCTTGATTCCGAAGCCTCATATCTTGCGGAGGGTTCCTTCGGATCGTAGATCGAAGCACCCTTCGGCTTAACGATTCCTCCACCTTCGAGCATGAGCCCATCAGCTCAGAAGCTGATAAGTCCTTTTGAACTGTTAATCTCTAAGTCCTGAAAGTGAAGCATTTTCCCCCAACAGTATATACAACCAAAATTTATCCTGCCCTCCCTTTAATCTCCTTCAATTCCCCTTTGATTATCCTGAGTCCATACAACCAACCACCCACCGGTGCATGTCCTTAGGCGAGGCTGTTGCCTGCTACGAGGGGGCGAAAATGTCCGCCGATTTTCTGTCCCCATGGTTCAAAGCTTTCTACTGCAGTCTTACCCATGACTACGTAGTCTAGTATGCATATTGGTCATTGGGGGACTATGAATATCCACTTCGGCTATTGTTGGCCGATGTGTCTACTCACCTAGAAATCAAGGACATCTTCATTGCTTGTAATTCTCCTTGCCTCCTCCAAGACAAATTCAAAGTTGGCTATGTGTGCAAGGCGTCGTATGAGTTCTATCATCCAACGGTCTGTGCCTTATAGTTTGGTTTTGGCTAGCTATCGATTAGCTTGTTTTTTGTTGAACAAATCCAAGTCTGAGGAAAAATCAAGGTCTCCCGTGAATACAATCAGCTTCTTTCAATGTCCGATCAAATCCCTCTGGATGAACTTAGCTCCTGGACGGCATGTCGGGTGGCCTCGGTCCCTTACAAAAGGTGGTGGACCGAAATGAGCCAGCATATCTTCAACCACTACTCCAAGCGCTATTGTTTGTTGTTGGACCCTGCCTTCACGGATATCAATTTTGAGGTCTCTTCGATTTATTTCTTCTGAACTTGCTTCATCATCCTTCGTCTTCTGATCATCTCTATGCTTACAGGAAGATGACTTCGTTGCGTCTTCAATGAGCCAAAGTGGTCGGCCGATACTTTATGGACCAATATCGACCACTACTAATCTAGGTAGCGGTGCTCCCACTCTGTTGGAATGGATCAACAAGAAAAAGGCCAAGACCCAGGGCACAAGCGTGAGAGGTCGGTCACCGCCGTGTGAAGGGTTAATAGAGCCCGATCCAGTCAAGCCGTAGTCTCAGTTCCAACCCCACCGTGTTCGGTAGGTTTTCAATTTTTACGAAGGATTTCTTCACTCAGGCCTATTTGTTTTACCTTCTTTTCTCTATAGCCGACGTCGATTTCTTCCCTTGTTGTACATACGCCCGCTGCTGATACTTCTTTACCGGCCGCTGAAGTTCCCCCATCGGCTCAAGTTTGATCTTATCATTTTGTAGCATCTTTGATTCCTTCCGACTTCAATACTTGATATCTTCTTATTGTTTTAGCCACCATCTCGTACTCCTCTTGACATTGCCTCCCTTGTTGATGACACTGCTAGTACTTCGCCGGCTCTAGTCGCTGGGAATGTTACTACGAAGGTCGTTGTTCAGGCTGATACACCTCAAGGCGTCGCCACTGGCTCTAGTATATCGACCACTACTGTCATTATCGTTGCTCCGATTGACGTCATTGTCGAAGCTTCGTCTATTGCCATCGATGTCTCTTGACAAGTACCTTATTTTCCCTTAACTTGGTCTTGTTTTCAAGAGGCTTACCTTAGCCTTAGATGCAGTCGACACCCAGTTTTGCTACCTTGCTCACCCTTCCCATCAATGAGGTGGAGGATGATGTTGCAGCTTCAAACGATGATGGTAACTCGCAATCGGCTAACCCTGATGGTCTGACTGATGTAAGTACTTTTCGTACTTGGAATTTTGCCATTGATCAACTTTTGCCTGCCTAACTTTTCTTCCCTTCCAATCCTTCGTCAACGTGTTCCCTTTCGACATATCTCAATACCTTGAAGAGGATGAGGTTGCCAATGTTGTCGAGCCATCTGCACATCGGCTATCTTTGGAGGCGAGGGAAGTACTAAAGGACTTGATGCAACGTCTTAACGATCTAATGGAGACCCTAGTTAACGACTCAGGTCCCATAAGGGCCCGTTTCAATGACTTGTTGGACTTCCTCCCTCCTGATGTCGCCGATGACCTAACATAGGAGGCTTACCTAGAGTACCATTGGCCGAAGGTCTAGTAGGCCCAGCAGCGAATGGCCTATAAGATGAGCTGTGCTTGGCAGTTGGAGGCTGCCAGAATGCAGAATAAAGTGATACTTGCTGAAGGCGCTGACCTGAGCAGTCTTCACGGTGATTCCTTAGCCACATCGCAGTGCCTCACTGAGTTGAAGGTGAGGGAGGCCGATTTGGTGGCAAGGTTGGACGATGTTCGGGTAGAGATGGCCCACGAAGATAATATCCTATCGGCCTTCCCCGACTGGATACAAGACGATGAGCATCGTCTTGCCGATGTCATCCATTGCATGCATCGACACCTCTGCACCATCAGGGTAGTTCAAGGATCGGACGTGAAAGACTGGGCCATCATTAGATCTATCAATGACATTCAGCAACGAGCCATCATGGCCATTCGATCGGCAATACTTGTCTTGACTTATTTTCTTGTACTGGTCAATACTTGTTTAACCTTTGTTACTTCATTCCATTTGTGATACTGACTTGTTGCATCCTTTTACTCTTCATCTTGCATGCTTCATGTGCCTAAGGGCAATGTTTCATCATCGGCCATCTAGAGGCGATACCATTGGTATGAGTTATTTCTTTGATTTCGTGTAGATCCATATGCATTTATCCATATGTTTGGAAAATATTTCTTCAAGTACTTTCCATTTAACAATTTCCCGAATACTTCCCCATCTAAACTTTCAAGTGGGTAGGTGTTGGTGTAAAAGATTATGCTAACAGGTTTAAAGAACTAGAAATATTAACAAACATAGTGTCTGTTTATGAAGACTATTCCAAGCCTCCGAATAGGATAATAACTTCTCTCTGAATGGCCTATGTAGTGAAGAGGGCAGTATACGCAAGAAATAATTTCATGGTTAGAATTTGGAAAAAAGAAAACTAAAAGCTTTTACAATCCTTACAAATATTTGGAAGTAAAAGATCTCGGGACCAAATCCTGTTCAGAGGCGTCCGAGAGAGTGGCTTCGGAAACAGATTTCTTTCGGAGCCAAAATAGCCGTTAGTCTTTAGAGAAAGCTAATGGTCGCATGATCTACGATGACTGTAACTCTTCATGAGGCGATCCTGCAAGTTATGCTGGTGTCAAAATCGAAACAGAGCAACCAAACATCACTCTGTAATGTACAGTACAAGGAATTTCGAGTGCTACAAATAGGAAAGTAAAAGTGAACATTGCACACTTTGCCAATTGTTCTCGCACATCGCCTTTCTTCTCCCTGAGCACATACTCTTAGACTCTTGTTTCCCCTAATGGCAAAGACTAGCAACAAAGCCCCTGCTCCTGCTACTGGAAAGGGCAAAGGCAAAGTTTGGCCAATGCCTACTCCTACTCTAGGGTGGACTCCGTGGGAGTCGACTGATAGAGGCTAGTTGACAAAAGCCTCCAAAGATGCTTCACTGCATTCTGGCCCTTCTCCTAGCGATGACGATTGGAGCACCTTGACAAGGCTCCCACTCCTGGCCCCCTTTCTTGAAAGGAGGACAGGGATTCATACTTTGCTAGAGCCTTTGGCTCGGGCTAGTCGCGAAGTTCGGGAGACTCAATTGGTCTCCGTCCTTGGTGAGGGCGAAGGGTCAGAGCTCTACGTCGCCCTTGAATGGGCAGCTTACCAGGTATGAAGCACATAAAAAAGTCTATTTTATCTAAAGCATATAAATAACTCACTTACATTACTTTTCTTTTCGTTTGTAGCATGTCGTTCTAGCTTGAGTAGCTGATGTTTCCAGCGAGTGGGAGTGCAACCATCTAAAGGATAAGGTGACGACTCTTCAAGGGAGTCTTGCTGACTCTGAGAATCGGGCTTCGAGCTTGGAGGAGATGGCTCACGTAGAGCGGAGCGCCAAAGCCAAACTAGAGGCTGTGAAGGAGGAGCTTGAGGCCGAGCGGGTGGTGCTCTGGGTCGAAGTCGAAAGCCTTCTAGGGGAGCAAGCAGCTTTCGGAGCCGAGCTTGTAATGCTTTGGGAAGAACGGCAACGCTTGGCTGAAGACGCGAGTAAGTTGCTTAGGCAAAAAACTATCCTTATGATGAAGACGGCTAAGCTCTCCACTTTAATCCACGACATGAATGTCTTGAGTGAGGCATTGTCCATGGAGAAAACGAAGTGTGATAGCGTGGCCTCCAAAACCATGGATGTCCTTCAGGGTGTCGTGGAGTATTTCATGACTTCTTGCACCTCCTTGTCATCGGCCAATGATACCTTACTGCGGAAAATGAAGATGATACCAGAAGCAGCGAAGGCGATGAAGACTTCAGGTACTCGGTACAGAGAGATCTTCGGCCAAGTAGCCACTCTCAGAGTACTTCGCTACTTTGAGGACATTGGACTTTCTATTTCACCGGAGCCCGGAGCAGCCCCCGCAAGCTTTGGCGGTGACCAACTATTGACCCCTTCGCCTGACGTGGTTGTAAGTTGGGAAGCTTTTTAGCCATCCTAGAGAGCTGAAGGGCGGTCAGATGTGAAGGCGTGGATCGATGAAGGCCATCGTTAAAAGCAAGCACGGATGCTGCCTTCGACCAGCATGCCTCCTTCGGACCCGATGGTCTAGATCTCCTTTGGGTTCCGTTATGTAAAAACTCATGTTTGTGTCTTTCTTTTGAATAAAAAGACTTATTTAGAAATGTTTTTAGGATTTCCGACCTTTTTTGGATGATGAACTCGAAGTATTAGAGGTTAACGAAGGGCTCCATCAACAGTGGGCTACCTTCGAAGCCTTAAGGCCTCACAGGCGTACTCGATTTTCAATTCCTCGAGGGAGCCATGGAGAGGTTATACCCGAAATCTATAAAGAAATATTAGCTTATATTAAGGCGGAGAAGGGGAAAAAGGAAGTTGTAATTATAGTATATTAATCTTCGGAGGACATTGACTGGTCCGAAGAAGAGTGGTCGGGTGAACATCAAGCGAGGACTAGCCCCGAATGACTTCCGACCAGGGCCGAGCTTTAGCAAGAACAAAGAGACTTCTAGGCTTCAAAGAAGGGGAAGTGGATTAAACGCAAGGTTCTGAAGACTCCGGGCTCCGGGACAAGTCGCCTTCGAAGCCAAGCTAACACCGAGTCTAGCTCTAGGGACCGAAGGGGTCTTTTCTTTCTTCTTAGCTTAGACACTGATTTTTCATAGTATGATATAATTTATTGAGTAATATAAATTGAAATTTTTCGAAATTGTCTCATTACCTACTAGCCCCTCTTTGACGGTGAGCACCTTCGATTCTCAAGCGAAGATGGTCACGCACAATTATTGTAATGCCTGCTAAGAGTTCAATTTCAACAGTTTTATGGGAGGACTCGGAGCCTTTTGTTGTATTGAATAAAAATTTGGAACCAGTGGTTAGAAATTCAAGTAAATGGTTTAATTGGACCTTGTATGGCTCTTCGAACATATAGGTCCGGAGTCTGAAAATGGTAGCTTAGTACTCTTTTCGGGATATATTGGAATCCGATTATTTTGGTAGCTTCAGACTCTTTTATGGATGTTTTCATGCCGATTGCTCAGAAACCGTATAATTTAGTCTCCTTGGACTCTTTTTACGGATGCTTTCAAGCCGGTGGCTTGGAATCCATTTTTATGGTCTCCTCCCACTCTTTTTATGGATGCTTTCAAGCTAATTGCTCGGAATCCATATCATTTGGTCTCTTTGGACTCTTTTTATCGATGCTTTCAAGCTGGTGGCTCGGAATCCATTTTTCATGGTACTTTCCCACCTTGACGGATGCTTCGAGCCAATGGCCCGAAGTCCGTAAATTGGGTTGGGATGAATAATTTTACCTCTGCAATCAGCTACGTCCCCCTAGTGCGTTCACTACGAGCAGGAATCATCTTGAGAAGCATGCATTATTCGAAACATAAGCTTTATTCATTTTAGAAAGGTGTTTACAAATCATTACAAGTTGCCCCTAAGTGAAGTATCATTTAAGGTGCTCTGCATGCCATGCATGCTTCGATTCCTCACCTTCTAAATTAGCTCATTTAAAAGATCCGGGGCGTCGTGAACGCAAGATGATATATGTTCCTTCTCATTTATTTCTTAATTTCCCTGGAGCAATAATGCTTCGCAATACTAAATGGCACGTCTTAAGTTCGTTAAGCTTTATTTTCGGGTCATACAAAGTCTTCGCCTGATGTTGATACTTTGTTAGGTTATCAATAGCTCGAAGCCTTGTTTCTTCAGTTAAGTCCAGCGAAGTCTATATTTCATTGTCCAACTCAGCTTCGATGGTGTGGAGGGATCCTCCCTTTAGCTCCATTGACGTCATGGCTTCATATCCGAATAGTAACCTGAAAGGGGTGAACCCTGTGGACCTTGCTTGAGTCCATCGACCACAAAATCTTCGGAAGTTCTTCGGTCCATAGCCCCTTCGCTAATCCTACTATTCTTTGATTCAAGCCTGAAAGGATATTACCATTAGGTCGCTCGACGGCTCCGTTGGATTGTGGATGACGGGCAGCTGTAAGCACATTTCAATACCAAGACCTTTGTAGAACTCTTTGAAAGGTTTGACATCGAACTGAGTGCCATTGTAAATTGTCAACTCCCTAAGCACTTCAAATATGTAAATAATATTTTGCCACAAAATTTTTGCACATTCTTTGAAGTGATAGCGGTGATGTGTTCTGCTTCAACCCACTTAGTAAAATACTCAATCGCTACCACTACAAATTTTAGACTGCCCTTTGCCATTGGGAAGGCACCAATAAGATCCATCCTCCACTGGGCCATTGGCCACACCAAAGTAATAACATGAAGAGGTGTTGGTGGACGATGACTCTTTTTTCCCATCCATTTAAAACCCTGGCAAGTGCGGACTAAAGCCTTTGCATCAGCTACTATTGTAGGCCAATAGATTAGCGAAGTGTTTTGCCCGCTAAAGATCATGGGGCAAGATGGCTACCACAAAGTCCTTCATGAATTTCTCGTAGTATGTCTTGGCCTTCGTCTTGGGAAATACATCGGAGCAGGGGAGGACATACTCTGGCATTGTATAAAATATTGTTGACAATATGATAGTTCCGAACCCTTAACTGTAATCTTGATAGCTTTGGTCCTTTGGGCAAATTGTCTTCGTCTTGCAATAAATCCATAACTAGACTCCGTCAATCAGTGCTTGGTATGCAAAGGACCTCCGCAGGAGGGAGTTCTAGCACCGAATGGGAGGAAAGCTCTTAATAAAAAGCCCCACCCGGGATGTCTAGGGCTCTGACTACAGCTTTTGCCAAGATGTACTCCGGACAGAGATCCCTTTAAATGTTGCTTCAGTCTTGCAGATCTCTTCCAAATATTGAGCAAGTTGTGAATGCTGAGCTTGAAAACTTTTATCAACGTGCCTTGCTACAATCTAAGAATCTATTTTTATTACAACTCTTGTAGCACCAAGGGCACGCGCCTTGCAAAGCCCCAGCAAAATCCCTTCGTACTCTACAATATTATTGGTGGACTTAAAGTTGAGTCTTGCGGAGTACATTGCTTTGTGCCCTGAAGGAGAAATTATGACCGCTCCGGCGCCTACTCCGGATGCTTGAAAAGCTCCATTAGATTATATGGTCCATATGCCTTCATTTGATTCTTCCTGAGACCATACTGCAGACGGAGTCCATTCTACTACAAAATCAGCCACCACTTGTGACTTGATTGTTGTTCTTGCTACGAAAGAGATACCAAAGGGGGCTAGGTCACTGGACAACTTTCCAATTCTCCACGTAGAATCTTTGCTTCGAAGCATATCTCCTAGCGGATAAGAAGTTGGTGCAATTACATTATGTGCCAAAAAATAATGTTGTAATTTCCTCGAAGCCATTACCAGAGCATAAGTAAATTTCTCGAGCTCGGAGTACCGAGTTTTGGCTCCGGATAAGGCTTCTGATATGAAATATATCATATTTTGTAGCAACTTCCCATTGAAATCCATTTCTCGGACAAGGACTGCACTAACAACGGAGCTTGTGGCTGCAAGATAGAGAAGAAGAGTTTCGTCTATGAGGGGCACAATGAGTGTTGCAAGGTTGCCGAGATGGTACTAGATTTCATCGAAACTCTTCTGGCACTCCTGTGTCGAGGCAAAATCTTCGGACCCTTTTAAGGCTTTAAATATTGGGAGGCTCCATTCTACAGACCTTGCCAAAAATCTGCTAAGGGCCGCAAGGAGTCCGGCGAGCATTTGGAATTATTTCAAATTTTCCAGTGGAGCCATCCTTTGCAATGCACTTATCTGCGTTGGGCTAGCTTCAATCCCTCTGCTCGAAACTAAGTACCCTAGCAATTTCCTAGCTTCAGCTCCGAGGATACATTTTTTGTGGTTGAGGCGAACTCCACATGCTCAGAGGCTCTCAAAAGTTTCTACTAAGTCTAGACTATCTTGGTGCTTTAAAGCACTCTTTATTACCATATCATCCATGTATACCTCGACATTGCGACCTATCTAGTGACCTAGAGCCTTAGCAATCAACCTTGAAAAATTTGCCCTGGCATTTCTTAAGTCGAAGGGCATTCTAACTTAACAAAAGACTTCCGAAGGAGGGATAATGCTTGTCTTGTCTTCGTATTCGTGTTTTAACCATATTTGATGATATCTGGAGTACGCGTCGAGGAAGCTTAAAAGCTCAGAGCCAGCAGTGGAGTCGACGAGTTGATCAATGCGATGCATGGGGTAGGGGTCACGTGGCATGCTTTATTCAGGGAAGTGAAGTCAATGCGCATGCGCCACTTGTCGGAGTCCTTTTTCTTGACAAAGACGGGGTTGGCTAACAACTCGGTGTGGGCCACCTCTCTAATGATCCCAGCCTTTAACAACTTCTCCACCTCCACGTTCGCAAGGTGTGCCCTTTCTGTCAATAATTTGTGGAGCCCCTGGAGAACAGGTCAAACCCTTGAGTTGACAAGTAGGCTATGCTCGATAATGCTTCGGTCGACTCCTGGAATATCTTCATCGGAGCAGGCAAAGTTATCTATATTTTCTTTAACTACTTCTTCTAGTGAAGTGGCAATTTCTAGAGGCAGTTCCTTGCCAAACTAGATGGGTAGTCTTTGCCATCCTTGACAATGATCTTAGTTATAATTTCACCTTCGGGGCTTGGTTTGAGGGAGGATATCTTCGAGGGCTCACTTGACACAGAGGCATCCTCTGAATTATCTTGTACATTATTTATCTGCCTAGGATCAAGGGGTGGACCATGGCCATACTCCACCATCTGCATCGCAGCTTGGTCGCTGAGGACTGTAAGCACTCCTCCTCATGTCGGCATTTTTATGCACAAATAATTATGATGCGTCACAACTCCGAATTGATTTAGCATTCCCCTTCCAAAGATAATATTATAAGCGTAAGGGGCATCAACGATGTCAAAAATCACCTCCTTTCATCTAGCCAGGAGCCCCTCTCTGAAGGCGACCTCAAGGCTATTTGGCCGTGGGCATCAAGAGGATGGCCTACGAAGCCTTGAAGCGGACGAGCTGCTAGAAGTAAATGCTTCTGCGGAATGCACAATTGGTCGAAGGCCTAGACGAAGATAATATCTGCAAAGCTTCTGCCATCAACTAGCACACTCCGAACCTCCATTCCTGCAATGTCATCTGTATTGAGAAGAGGGTCTATATGAGGGAATTTAATACTAGCTGCATCGGCTGTGGAGAAGGATATGGGCACGTGAGACCACTCGGGCATTTCAGAAGCCGATGAGGAGGTCCCAACATGCCCTATTTCGTGAACATATTCTCTCAATTGTCTCTTCGACATGCTGCCTAGGGTCCCTCCTCCGGAAATGGGGAGAACTACCCGTTTTCCGCAGTGCTGTGTATTTTCTTGCTTTGGAGGTGGCATAACACTGGCCACCAAAGACTGTCTTGGGGCTTTGAAGCTATCTACACGTCCGACAGTCTACACCAGCTCAGGACGTGTCTCAGGAGGGGCTCAGTCAGTAGTGCCTCGACCGGAGCTCCTCTCATTATACTCGCTCCACATAGCAAGTATATACTTTCATGCGTCGGTAGCATGGCTTCGGTTTTCACCATGTACATAGCTGAAGAACTCCTCGCCTCGGCTAGCTAGCTTCCCTAGCAGCCTCCAGCCGCTGACCTTGTTTCCCTGAGCATGTGGATGTTTAAGGGGCAATTTCGAAGAAGAGGGAGCGATGTTTAAAATCTCAGAGCGAGGATTCTTTCATCCTCTTCATCTGTCATGCTGGTTGTTGACGAAGTGGTACACCTGTGGTGGAGTTGAAGTTTTCACTTCAAGTTTGACTTCTTGAAGGACGGTTGGCATAGACGAAGCCATCCTTCGGAGCCATCCTTCTTCCGACCTAGCATATTCCTCAATGTAGGCCATTAGCTGCGCTACAGAGGAAATATGCTTCCGGTGAAGCTTGTCGAGGAGGCCTGCGTTCGTGACTCCTTCTCGTGCTTATGAACAATGGATAATGTAGACAACACTCTTATCTGTAACTTCGTATGAGTGAAGCACTTGAAAAATTTCAGCAGAGTTTCTCCACGCTGCTACTTCACCTGAAAAATACTCCAAGTAGACATAGGGGGCACGAAGGTCCCTTGGAAATTGTTCACAGACTTCTTCCTCAACTGCTAACAAGATCTAATCGATCCTAATTTCAAAGACCAGAACCAACACAGAGCAACTCCATCGAGCGCAAGGGGGAAACACTTTGCCATTGTGTCTCGAACCCCTCCGCTGGCTTCAATTGCTAGAGAATAAGAGCGGGAGAATTCCCTAGGATCTTCCTATCTAGAGTACTTGCATAGCTTCGAAGTCCTGAATTTGGGGTGGAAGTGCACCTTTTGCAAGTCTGGGTGCAGCGGATATTCATCATCAACGGAAGCATTCTCAGTGCTTCTCTGAATCTCAGAGGCTTTGGGATTGTAGATAGGGTCGTCGTATTGAGGCACCTCTAGGATGACAGGGCTAGCCTGAGGGCGAAGCCTGTCGGCAGCTTCCTGCCTCCATCTTTCTACTTCGGCCTAAAGATGAGCCATCTGGGTCACCTCATCATCAGTACGGTGTTCATTTCATCCGGAAGGGATCTCTCGGTCTTGAGAACTGAAGAAGTCAGTTCGGAGTACGGACGGAGCCACAAGAGAGGCTCCGTCAGTTCGGAGCACATACAGAGCCACAGGAGGGGCTCCGTATGCTCGAGGAAGAGTATTCGTTTCAGGAGTTTGAGGCGGGGGACCACGGAGGGTCCTACGATCTCGGTGGTGTTCGAAGAGCTCAACCCAGAGGTTTGAGAAGACCTCCAGAGGGGACTAGTGCCTAGGATCCAATTAGGAGGCATGGCTCTAGGAAAGGATTGGTAGAGAATGATGTTTTTGTACTAGGGTCCCCACAGATGGCTCCAACTGTTGGCATAAAAGATTACGCTAACAGGTTTAAAGAACTAGAAAAATTAACAAACATAGTGTGTGGTTATGAAGATTATTCCAAGCCTCCGAATAGGATAATAGCTTGATATAGTTCAAAGTGTGTATTGAATATCTAAGTATTTGATACTCTTCACAGAGCAAAGAGGGGTATTTATAGACATAATACATTGGGAAAAGACTCCTTTACCCTCTAATTACAACTGAATTTGAATTTACTGTATAATATTCTTTGTAGGGTTAAAAGGGTAAAAGACTAGTCTAATCAGTGAGAAGATAATCCTTATGTCCTTGCTAGCGGTACCCCTTTGGGTAAAGAGGCTCCGGAAGGCTTCGTCACGCCAGGGCCTTGACGGAGGCCTTCACTATGAAGAGCTCCGAATACAGCGAAGCCTTGATGCTTTTAGGATCTTTGAAGACCAACACTTCAGACTCCATTTCTTCTGCTTGTATTGATGTTGAGACTTCCTTGACCTCTGGAGGATGAAATATTTTCCCCCAACAACAAGCATTACCAGGAACCACTCGATGTACCCAAAAGGGTCCTTCCCAATTAGGCGACCACTTACCAAACAGATGGTCTTTAGACCCGATCGATATGATAAGCCTCCAAACAAGGTCTCCTTCTTCAAATGACTTGGCTACCACCTTCTGTAGGACCGAAAGTAGCGACCAGAGGGGGGTGAATGGGCGCCTTAAAAATTCTTTCGAATCAATGGCCTTTTCCCAATACCCACCGCACCTCAAAAGACTACGCAGCAGAAAATAAACAGAAGGCCTAAGTCTAAAGGTTTCTAACCTAGAAGCAACTGATGATAAACAGTGTAAATCTAAAGTAGTGCAACTAGGCAGATGAACAAGGTATAACAAGCCTAAACTTCTCAATGAAATGATCTAAGAATGTGTAAGATGAAAAGAGAAGTTACTGTCCAAATTTGTCTCCTGTTCGGAACTTGGCGAAGCCCCCTTCGCACGTCGAGGTCTGCTTCGGAGGTTGGTGACGGAGCCTGTCCGAGATGCCGAAGGTGTCACGGTCTAGCCTAGTTCGAAGTGGCAAGTTGCGAAGAGTACTTCGGAACGAAGTATGACAATGCCGGAGCCTGGTTCGAAGTATGTACTTCGAAGACAAGGCTTCGAACACGGCTTCGAACCAAGAGCTTCGGAGCAAAGTGACAGAGTTGGAGCCTGCTTCGAAGTGTGCACTTCGAAGACAAAACTTCGAACACAACTTTGAACCGAAAGCTTCGAAGCAAAACCTTCGAACAGAAAGCTTCGAACACAACACTCAAAAGGACAACCTTCAAACAAAGAAGCGAAGTCTGTCACACGACAGAAAATCAACTCCGAAGCCTACACTCTATCTTCGAACAGGGAAAGCTTCGGAAGGAGAACCGAAGGTTGACACGCCACAAGGAAATCAAATCGAAGTCTATCAGAAATGACAAGCTTCGAACCCAACTTCGAAGCCTACCGAAGTGTGGACTTCGTACAGCTAGATTCGGAGAATGTTGTTCGAAGTATGCGATGCTGTCCGTTCAGAAAAATACTTCGAAGCTTATCAACACAGACCGCACACCGAAGATCGAAGATTGAGCGAAGCCTTCGAAGATGTTAAGTCTAAGCCTGTCTCACGGAGCTGAGGGGCTTCGAACAGAGAAAGACTTCGCCAGAGACACAGCCAGAAAAGGTAATAGACCATGTCAGCTTCGATCAAAAAGCTGTGCAGTAGAAGGTGAAAAGCTGCACAGAACACTGTAGCTGCAGGGAAGTAGTACTACTTGCAACAGCAAGAACTAGTACTACTAGAATGAAGAACACACCCAGCCGAAGCCTCCAAAGCCTCAAAAATCACGGGAAAACTTGCTATGCTAATGAAATGCAGCCATTTAAAACCTTTGCAGATGCAGCACACAATGAAATAGGGCATTTACTGCAACAATAAAAGCAAAGCATTAAACACAGGGGCACAACTTCGTGGCGGCGCAAGCAGGGAACCAGAGAAGAGAGAGGCAAGGCAAAAGACAAAAAGTGACCCAATAGAGAGGATTTGATTTCAGCCAAAAGGGTAGTCCAAACCCTAGGGATTGGGGTCCTATTTATAGGCTCCCAACACTAGGAATATTCTACCAGCCCCTTAGGGTTTTTACAGACTCAAGAATAAAGGAAAAGACTCTACTGCCCTTAGGAATTTTTACAGACACGACTGACTGACTGTGGGCCTAGAGTTACAGATGACTTATCCGGAAGCTAAGTTTTCGTAGCGACTACGGCTTCTCTTCTGGACAGTCGGATACAAGATCAACGATTGTCAGTTTTGCGCCGAAACTGACAAAGCCTCCACCGGCTTTGCACCAGGTACCCGGATTGGGCCGGCCCGACTCCGCAGCTCTCTCAGCCCGGCAATCGCTCACCGCCCGTGTACCTGAGTCAGTCCTGGTCAACAGCCCAGTGGGTCTTCTACTGCTTCTGGCCCATGCACCCGGATTGGGCCAGCCTGACTTCGCAGCCTCCTCTGCCCGACAGTCGCTCGCTGCCCGTGTACCTGAGTCACACGCGGCCCATGAAACAGCAGATCTCCTCTCTTTTCAGTCCTCTTTGACTATCGTTGACAATGACTCATCACTTCTAGATCCATGAGGCCCACGCTATTCAGCATGGCTCCTCAATCTCCCCCTTGATGAGTGCATTGTCAACATTCCTCTTCTTCAGCTCTTCAGCACCTGCGAACAAATGTGGAAACACAAAAACAAAACACAAAAAAACAAAGAAGAAGAAAAATAAGGTAAAAGTTTAACCCTAATGACCAAAAGCCAAACAGAAGCAAGAACCGGTCATTATGGTTAACCAAAACGTAAAAGCTCAAAATGAGTGCGATTGCAGAATAACAAGGATATCAACAGAGTAAGAACTCCCCCTTAAACTCTGATCCCAAATTTTCTCCCCCTTGTTGACAAGTGAACTCATCAAGCACTCAAAAGAGACACAGACTCCCCCTGAAATGCAACTCCCCCTCAAAATATGCAGTGAATGCAACTGGGGTGCAGGTGGAGTGTAGAAAGCATGCTTCTCATATATGATTGACTGCAGTTACTACATCTAACAGGTATAGCAAAAGAGATACTGTCTAAGACACATGGCATGATCAGTGCAACAGATGATATCTAAAGAAAGTCATGTAGCATGCATTTTTCAGTTTTTGCAAACAAAAGCATCACCACATGTTCCAATAGACAAGCAAGGTAAAGCTTGAGATGCAAAAGCTAACTGATATCTACCAAGATAAGCATTGTCCAAAAACAAAGTGCTTCAGCAAACTTGTTATCTTTTCAATTTTCAAGCTTTTTCTTTTCCCTTTTTCATTGTGGCCAGCGGTTATTTGCATGTCAAACCTTATGCTGACCGACCAAGTCAAGCCTAGGCCAGAACTGGACCATCAGAAGCTTAAGACATTGGTCTTGGCATACATTACACTGTCCTAGTTCATACCAAAGTGCTATGGTACGCAGTCCAGAACAATGCAGTGCGACAAAGCAAACCCACCTGGATATTTTCAAGGTATACATAAAAAGGCATGGAATTTTCATTTTTCTTGATTTGTCATCATTTTTATAGCACGTATCCATGTTTTAAAGCAGAAAGATGTCCAAGTTGCATATTTGCATCTAAGTCAGAAACTAGCTACAAGGCATATAACAGATAGCAAGAACATTCAGCCTACGCATGCTAGTTACCAGAAGCAATGGTGATCATTTTTCAATTTTAAAGCATAAAAGCCACGCATATGACAGATATCAGACATATCATTTGAACTGAAGCAAAACATGATCATCGACAAGTAATCAAAAGCATGTACCAGCTAGAATAAGTAAAGCAGTTCAATCATATAACAGAAGCATCTCTAAAGTGTGATATGTGAATATGCAAGGTATGAACACACACAAAAAGACTCAAGAAAAGAGTAAAGAAGAAGGAAAACTGACGCAAAATATCCTAAAAGGATACACAACACCCAAATCCCCTCGTAAACGCTCGAATGTAGACTGATCTAGGGGTTTGGTGAAAATATCAGCCAACTGATGATGGGTATCAACATGAACAAGGTCAATGACACCTTTCTCATATTGATCCCGCAAGAAGTGAAAGCGCACATCAATATGTTTGGTTTTTGAATGGAGACATGGGTTTTTCCCTACACTAATAGCACTAGTGCTGTCGCAAAACAATGGAACCCTGGTAGGAAAGAACAACCCAAAATCTCGTAGAGTGGAAATCATCCAAACCAACTGTGAGCAGCAGCTAGTAGCAGCTAGATACTCAGCCTCTGTGGTCGAAAGAGCAACTCCAGATTGCTTTCGAGAAGACCAAGAGACAAGGGATGAACCAAGAAACTGGCAAGTACCGGAAGTCGACTTGCGATCCAACCGGCACCCACCAAAGTCGGCATCCGAAAGGCCAGATAGATCAAGAGATGATGATGCTGAATAGTAAAGACCGAGATCGGGCGCATAAGTGAGATACCTAAAAATGCGCTTGACAGCCTGCCGGTGAGACGCGCGTGGTGAAGACTGAAAACGCGCGCAAAGTCCCACGGCGAACTGAATGTCCGGTCTTGTTGCCGTCAAGTATAACAGTGAACCGATCATCCCTCGAAACTCCCTTTCATTGACCTTGACGCCGCTCTCGTCCTTGTCCAGACCCCCAGATGTGCCCATCGGGGTCATCTGCGGCTTCAACTCACCACCAAAGTCAAATTTCTTAAGCATGTCGCGAGTGTACTTACCTTGGTGGATGAAGGTGCCGTCCTTGGTCTGCTTGATCTGGAGCCCTAAGAAGTACTTGAGCTCACCCATGAGGCTCATCTCAAACTCACTGTGCATCTGCTCAGAAAACTGAATATCGTCCACGTAAATCTGAGCGACTAAGAAATCTGAAGCATCTCTGAGCAAGAAAAGAGTTTTGTCCACAGAACCCATCACAAAGCCCTTCCCCAACAAAAATTGCTTCAACCGGTCATACCAAGCCCTGGGGGCTTGCTTCAACCCGTATAAAGCTTTGTGCAACTTAAAAACATGTCGAGGAAACTTAGGGTTCTCAAAACCGGGGGGTTGCCTAACATAAACTTCCTCCTCTATGAACCCGTTCAGAAAATCACTCTTAACGTCCATTTGAAAAAGCTTAAAACCCTTCGAAGCGGCAAAAGCTAAAAGAATGCGAATGGACTCAAGACGGGCAACAGGAGCGAAGGTTTCTTCAAAGTCAATACCTTCCTTCTGGCAATAACCCTGGGCAACTAGTCGAGCTTTGTTGCGCACCACAACCCCATCTTCACCTTGTTTGTTCTTGAATACCCATTTGGTGACTATGGGGTTGCATTCTGGTGGCGGCTCAACTAATGTCCAAACCCGATTGCGGACAAAGTTCTCAAGCTCTTCTTGCATAGCATTAATCCAATTAGAATCAGAAAGAGCATGAGAAACATCTCTGGGCTCAAAAGATGCAACAAACGCAGATTCAGCAAACACAGCGAGAGAGGCAGAAGAACGCAAAGTCCTCTCAGTCAAATCACCTATGATGAGCTCTGAGGGATGGTCATGCTGAACTGCTCGGGTTCCCTGGTGATCTGAAGTCACCTCACCGGAGTCAGCAGCTGGCACCTCTGGACTCGACTGAGGGGGCTCGATCGAAGTGGAAGAAGTGATCAGAGGTCCGTCCTCATCATCAGTCGAAGTCTCATAAGGTGTGGGCTCTGCGGGGGATGCAGAAGGCCCACCCTCATCAGCAGCTGGAGTATCCTCATCTTCCTCGAAGATGGACTCTCCGAGCTCATCATCACCAGAAAGCTCAAAAGAAGGAGTCAAAGAAGGCAAGGACTCATCAAAAGAAACCTCACAAGTCTCGACAAGCAGCTGGGATTCGAGGTTCCAAACACGGAAGCCTCGAGAATGCAATGCATAACCAAGAAAAACACCATCCCAGCAACGAGACTCAAACTTGTCCAAATGCCCTCCCTTCTTGAGCACAAAGCACTTGCAGCCAAACGCTCGCAAGTGACTCACCTTGGGCTGTCTGCCAAAACGCAACTCATATGATGTCTTACCAAGGTAAGCTCTAAGAAAAATGCGGTTGGCCAGATAGCAAGCCATGTTCATGGCTTCAGCCCAAAAACGCCTAGGAGTCCTGTGCTCATCGAGCATCGTCCTGGCCATCTCGACTAGCGTGCGGTTCTTTCGTTCCACAACGCCATTCTGTGGGGGAGTGTAAGGAGAAGAAAACTGATGGTCCAGACCCTGATCACTACAGAAGCTGACGAACTGAGAGTTCTTGAACTCAGAGCCATTGTCGGAGCGAATTGCTCGCATCCGACCATTGTTCTCATTCTTCAGCTTCAAAATCAGGTCATGAACATATTGAAAAGTTTCATCCTTAGACTCCAGAAAGAAAACCCACGAGAATCGAGAAAAATCGTCAACAATCACAAGAGCATACCACTTCCCACCGACCGAGCGTACCCGAGCTGGACCTACAGTGTCCAAATGTAAAAGCTCTCCCGGATACGAAGTCATCACCTGAGTCACAGGTGCGTGAGAAGCGGCAACCATTTTCCCATGACGACAGGGATGACAAACTAGATCCTTCTCCATCTTAAGCTTGGGCAATCCTCGGATGAGGTCCATAGAGCTTAACCTGACTAGCAGATCAAAACTCAAGTGACCTAACCTCCTATGCCACTTCCAGAGCTCAGAAGAAGATCCAGCAATCAAACAGCGAGAAGGGCCAAAAGAACTAGAGAAGTCAATTCGAAAAACTTTACCGAAAGGTAAAATCTGACAAACCAAAGACCCTCTAGAATCAACCACAGAAGAATTGCCCTTCTTAAAACGCACTTCCAAACCATCCTCCAGAAGTTGCGAAACAGAGATTAAATTAAAGTTCAAATTTTTAACCAAAGCAACATTCTTTAAAGAGAAATGATCTGAAATGCTAATTGAGCCTATGCCACTTACTTTCCCTTGACCGCTGTTCCCAAATGTGATGTACTCTTTGGAGCTCGGGGGAGTGAGACTGGAGAACCATCTGCGATGTCCTGTCATGTGACGAGAGCATCCTGAGTCCATGATCCAAACATCCTCCAGTCCCCGGTCCTGCACAATCAGTGTCTGTAAGTGGGAGCAAATGGTCCGGCACCAGGTTTAGCAAAAGAGCTAAACCAGTGTCGAGCCATCTGCTCAGAAGATGGAAAGCGGAAACCATCAAAAGAGTTTGGACCAAAACGCGGCTCAAAACGCGGTCCTCGGTTTTGCCTAACCCTGCGGCCACGAGGTCCAGAACCGTAGCCAACACGGTCTGGAACTCTGCCGGAACGAACACCACCAACTGGAGCACGGGCAAGAAAACCATCTCCTCTACCACCACCTACACGACGCGGCCTGGCCTCCAGCCTCTCCCCGCGCTGAGGAACACGCAGTCTACCACCCTCCTGGTAGAACTGCTCCTGATCATTACGAGTCCTCTCTGCTCTCTCAACCCGCTTCCTCCTGAAGCAGAACTCCGCAAGATGCCCGTCTCTCTGACAGTACTCACAGTGATAGGTGGGCTTCTTGGGATGTGGTTGAGGCTTGGGATGTTTGGGCTTAGTGGTGATAGGTGTTGTCTTCTTGGGTTGAGAGGGTCCAAGAAGAGAGTCAAGAGAAGTGTGGAGATTTTTGGGTTTTGGAACCCAGATAGGTTTCTTGGGTGGAGCTTTAGGTGGTTCATTGATCACTCCATCCTTGGGCTGACAAGCCTGGGAAGACTTAGTGGAGTGAGTCTTGGGATACCTCTGCTCTGGAGTCATTTTACTCCACTCCACTGCCCGGCTGATGGCACTCTCAAAGTCAGCCTTGGTGTAGGTGTAACCTACCCCAAACCCATCCTGCCTCTTGAACTGCTGGATCATCATGCCAAGTTGTGGCTCTCTGGCACTGATCCAACTCAGGATAGAACGGAGGTAAAAGTTCTCATTCTGAGAATCTGCTAGCTCCTCTCTCAAGGAAGCTAGAACCTCCACCTGAGACAAGCAGGTCTCACACTCACTCTCTACTTGGACAGACTTCTCGGCTTTCAGCTTAATTAATTCCATTCTAAGAGACAGGCAGTTCTCACAAACAGTGGGTGGAACTGACAGTGTCTCTAGCTCTAGCCTAGTCTGGGCAAGCTCAGCTCTCAACCTCTCCAAGTCACCCAAATGTTCATTACCCTTGGATTTCAGCTCAGCTAAGGCAGCTAGATGAGATGGGCAATCAACACAGGGTGCGACGACAGTGGCTTGAGCATCTTTTAGCTCCAGCTGAGCGCTTTCAAGCTCAGTGGCCAAAGCGTCCCTCTCATCAACCCTTTCTGTGTACCTGGACTTCAGAGTCGACAGGTCACACAGAAGCACCTCACACTTCGGGCACTCACTGCTATTACCCAAGCAAGGGGAAGAAGATAGACTCTCAATTCTGCCGTTGGCCACGGCAAGCTCACTCTCTAACTCGTCTATCCTTTTCTTAGCCCCCCTAAGCAGTTTCTCCCGATACTTCAACTCCTGACGATTGCTCTCAAGTAAATCAACAATTTCACGCTCTTAAGATGATACCTTGCTGTCGTCGTCGTCGGAGTCGTCGGAGGAGCTCTTTTCTTCTCTATCCCCAAGAGCCATTGAGCAGAAGCTCTTGCGGGATCTTCGGCGCTGGTGTGAGCGGCTCTTCGGCTTGTCTCCGAAGGCCATGAAGCAAAGGCCCGCCGGATCGTCCTTGTCCTTCCCCTTCCTGATGGCGATCTCCTCATCGCTTGAGCTTGATGAAGAGGAAGAAGACGTGGACTGCTTGGAGTAGCTCTTCTCCATCTCGGCGAAGAAGGCCTTGTCGCGCTTCTTGTTCTCTCGCCGGTAGTCCTTCAGGGCCTTCTTGAAGTAACGAGTCTTCGGCTTGCCCTTGTTGAAGGAGGAGCTCTCATGCTTGCCGGAGTCGTGGAAGCTGCCACCGGTGCCCTTCTTGTATCCATTGCGCATGGGGCAGTCGGCGATGAAGTGTCCTGGATCACCACATTCAAAGCATCCGGATTTTGTGCCGTGTCTTTTGAACATTCTCTTATCATAGACACGACGCACCCGGTTGTTAAAGAGACACAAATCATCATCTCCCAACAACTCAAGCTGGTCCTCAGTGATAGACATCAAAGAGAACCCAGCACAGCTCACAGCAGAGGGATCAACAGAAGGTGTAGCAAGGGCCAGGGATTTTGATCCAGAGCCAGTGAGATTTGATCTCAACTGGATATCTACCTCAGTGGCCTTCAGCTTGCTAAACAACTCAGAAATGGTCAAGGTATCGTAAGAAGTGCTCTCAACGATAGAGGATACCTTGATTTCCCAGATCTTTGGGTCCAAGGTATGGAGAACCTTGAGCGCCCGCTCATGATCTGAGACTAACTGAGCACCCTCAGCCTTGTTGTCCCGAAGCTTGTTTATGATCGACTGAAAACGACCAAACAAAGCCTCAACAGATTCACCCGGCTTCTGTGTGAAATTTTCATATTCACGCCGGTAGGTCTGATAGAGCCGAGCCTTGACCTGTGCTGTTCCCTCATGGTGTGCCTTGAGGGTAGCCTAGATCTCTCTCGCAGTGGAGAGATGACTCACACGCTCAAACTCAGTGGGACCTAAACCAGAAAATAAAATGTTCACAGCCTTACTGTTACTCAGATGCTGAGCAATGATTCCAGCAGTACCTTGCTCAGTAATTGGCAAAATGACAAACGTGGTGTGAACGCAAATGTCCCATATGTCCGAACCCTGGCTCATGAGATAGGCTCGCATGCGAGTCTTCCAATAATTATAGCCATAGGCTTCCGAGTACGGGACCTTACCAGGAGACGTCATGGTCACTACTGGGGTTTAGAACCGGTTAAGGTTTGGAAAAACCTAACCTCGCTCTGATACCAATTGTAGGACCAAAAGTAGCGACCAGAGGGGGGTGAATGGGCGCCTTAAAAATTCTTTCGAATCAATGGCCTTTTCCCAATACCCACCGCACCTCAAAAGACTACGCAACAGAAAATAAACAGAAGGCCTAAGTCTAAAGGTTTCTAACCTAGAAGCAACTGATGATAAAAGTGTAAATCTAAAGTAGTGCAACTAGGCAGATGAACAAGGTATAACAAGCCTAAACTTCTCAATGAAATGATCTAAGAATGTGTAAGATGAAAAGAGAAGTTACTGTCCAAATTTGTCTCCTGTTCGGAACTTGGCGAAGCCCCCTTCGCACGTCGAGGTCTGCTTCGGAGGTTGGTGACGGAGCCTGTCCGAGATGCCGAAGGTGTCACGGTCTAGCCTAGTTCGAAGTGGCAAGTTGCGAAGAGTACTTCGGAACGAAGTATGACAATGCCGGAGCCTGGTTCGAAGTATGTACTTCGAAGACAAGGCTTCGAACACAGCTTCGAACCAAGAGCTTCG
Organism: Zizania palustris; assembly: GCA_019279435.1. Taxonomy (NCBI): domain Eukaryota; kingdom Viridiplantae; phylum Streptophyta; class Magnoliopsida; order Poales; family Poaceae; genus Zizania; species Zizania palustris. The sequence goes on along the minus strand of JAAALK010000290.1, from coordinate 65,830,001 downwards.
GAGCAAAGTGACAGAGTCGGAGCCTGCTTCGAAGTGTTCACTTCGAAGACAAAACTTCGAACACAACTTTGAACCGAAAGCTTCGAAGCAAAACCTTCGAACAGAAAGCTTCGAACACAACAATCAAAAGGACACCCTTCGAACAAAGAAGCGAAGTCTGTCACACGACAGAAAATCAACTCCGAAGCCTACACTCTATCTTCGAACAGGGAAAGCTTCGGAAGGAGAACCGAAGGTTGACACGCCACAAGGAAATCAAATCGAAGTCTATCAGAAATGACAAGCTTCGAACCCAACTTCGAAGCCTACCGAAGTGTGGACTTCGTACAGCTAGATTCGGAGAATGTTGTTCGAAGTATGCGATGTTGTCCGTTCAGAAAAATACTTCGAAGCTTATCAACACAGACCGCACACCGAAGATCGAAGATTGAGCGAAGCCTTCGAAGATGTTAAGTCTAAGCCTGTCTCACGGAGCTGAGGGGCTTCGAACAGAGAAAGACTTTGCCAGAGACACAGCCAGAAAAGGTAATAGACCCTGTCAGCTTCGATCAAAAAGCTGTGCAGTAGAAGGTGAAAAGCTGCACAGAACACTGTAGCTGCAGGGAAGTAGTACTACTTGCAACAGCAAGAACTAGTACTACTAGAATGAAGAACACACCCAGCCGAAGCCTCCAAAGCCTCAAAAATCACGGGAAAACTTGCTATGCTAATGAAATGCAGCCATTTAAAACCTTTGTAGATGCAGCACACAATGAAATAGGGCATTTACTGCAACAATAAAAGCAAAGCATTAAACACAGGGGCACAACTTCGTGGCGGCGCAAGCAGGGAACCAGAAAAGAGAGAGGCAAGGCAAAAGACAAAAAGTGACCCAATAGAGAGGATTTGATTTCAGCCAAAAGGGTAGTCCAAACCCTAGGGATTGGGGTCCTATTTATAGGCTCCCAACACTAGGAATATTCTACCAGCCCCTTAGGGTTTTTACAGACTCAAGAATAAAGGAAAAGACTCTACTGCCCTTAGGAATTTTTACAGACACGACTGACTGACTGTGGGCCTAGAGTTATAGATGACTTATCCGAAAGCTAAGTTTTCGTAGCGACTACGGCTTCTCTTCTGGACAGTCGGATACAAGATCAACGGTTGTCAGTTTTGCGCCAAAACTGACAAAGCCTCCACCGGCTTTGCACTAGGTACCCGGATTGGGCCGGCCCGACTCCGCAGCTCTCTCAGCCCGGCAATCGCTCACCGGCCGTGTACCTGAGTCAGTCCTGGTCAACAGCCCAGTGGGTCTTCTACTGCTTCTGGCCCAAGCACCCGGATTGGGCCAGCCCGACTTCGCAGACTCCTCTGCCCGACAGTCGCTCGCTGCCCGTGTACCTGAGTCACACGCGACCCATGAAACAACAGATCTCCTCTCTTTTTCAGTCCTCTTTGACTATCGTTGACAATGACTCATCACTTCTAGAGCCATGAGGCCCACGCTATTCAGCATGGCTCCTCACCTTCTTTTTATAATACCTGGCTACCCTTTCTCTATTCTCCTCAATCTTTTCTAGGGCTCTCAATCAGTTATGTGCTAAGTAACCTAGGCCATCTATCATTAAATTATAATAATCATCAGCTGTAAGCTGGTTCTATAGTGCTATCCTTCTCGAGCCGATATTATTTTCCCAAGGTGGTACTACTTCTTGGCCATAGACTAACTGATATGGTGGCACGTGTATGGACCAATGATTTGCCATCCGATAAGCCCAGAGTGCTTCTGATAGGAACTGATGCCACTACTTCGGTTGCTCATTAATCTTCTGCTTTATGAACTTGATCAAGCTCTTGTTGGATCCTTCAACTTGTCCATTGTCTTGTGCATAATACGACGATGAATTTAGGAGTTTGACCCCATACCGGCTGCAAAATTTTGGAATTCTTCATCTAAGAAGATTGACCCTTGGTCTGTCATGATAGTTTGTGGAATCCTAAAATGATACATTATATGCACCTTGATGAACTCGATGGCGCCAGCAGAAGCTACCTTTTTGAGTGGAATGGCCACTACCCGTTTAGTGAAGTAATCGTGAGAAACCAAGGGTGGTTTCGGTCTGAATGATGAGTGATTGACAAGGATGAGCGACTGAGCGAGAGAGTGGTCGAGAGAATGTGGAGTGCATCGAGGGTTTCAATGTGGAGTGAAGGTGTGGCTGCCAAGGGCTTCGGCAGTGCGTTTTGTTCTTGTTTTGGCTTGTCTTGTTTGTGTAGGGTGGAGATGCTGACCGACTGTCAATGGCATGTGATCGAGGGTCGAGCGGGGAGCTTGATGCCGAGGATCAGGTAGGTCGGGTGAAGTTGGAGAAGATCTCAGGAGTGCACGAAGAGACGGAGCGAGACTCGGACGGACGGCTGACTGCGACGGCGTGTCAACCGTGTTCACGAGAGGGAGGCTAGGACAAGTATTCGGGCAACTTGAGGGGATTGAGAGCGGAAGTGGCTTGCTGGTGCTCGGAGTCACGTAGCGGTGTCACGATTTGAAGGGCTGAAAAGGCTTTGTCGGTTTTTGCTAAAAACCATCGAAACGTTTATCGTTTTTACTATTTCAATAAAATAGTGTCAAAGTGTTAGTTTAAATTTTTAGTGTCTTAGTGTGTACTTTTTAGAGTATTTTTGGAGTATATATATTCTTAAAATATTCTAAAGAGGGGTCATTTGTAATTTTCTAGAGTAAAATAGGGTATTTCTAGTTGTCATTTTCTAGAGTAAAATAGGGTATTTCTAGGGGTCATTTGTAATATTCTAACAGATCTGATTTGCTAAACCTCGATAACCGTAACAAATAATCTTCAATCGCCTCCAAACTTTGCAGAGATGTTTAGGAAGGCAATTGATCTGCAAAAACAATAAGAGATCAAACACAATTTTGCCAGACAGCTGAATTGCCGAGCAGGGCGATTAAAACTGATAAAAAGGATAACAATCCGTTATGTGGATTAGCGGGAGGTTCACAAGCGAACAAGCAAAGGTTACCGTGATTACGGACGCGGTAGACAGAGGGCTTTCAAACAAACCCACGAAGATGCGGAAAGTAAAGGAAATAAATGCGATTCAAAGCTAGGGCTTTGGATTTTTGGATTCTAGAGCCGGAGATGAATCGGCCTTGCCCCTAATATTTATATGGGGTGGGCTGGTTATCCCTGGCTAGAGATAGAGTTAGATGCGGTCAAAACCCTATTGAGATATGTTTTGGGCAAAAATACCTCGAATCCTCCTCAGATCCATATTCTGGACCCTGGCCGGTCTGACCGAGCCCATGGGTCCTGTCTGACCGGACCTGGCCGGTTGGACTGGCCTACCATAGCCGGTCAGACCGGCCTTTGCCAGGTTTGACATATTTTCGGTCAAAAATACCATTTTTCAGTATTTGCCTAGTTTGACCTTTAATGTCATTTTTTGCTATAAACACATGCCCCCTGACTTTTAGCAAACTTAGTGAGCTAAAAGCATGACGGGCCTTGGGCAATACTTTCAATATCGGCCTTTTAACACTTCAAGCGTTTTGCCACACACTCGCGAAGTATTTTTTTCAAATATCTACCATTCAGAGCCCTTCGAAATCACTCTCTTTGTAATGACTCTAGGAAATATGCGTTGCCTGTAGAGATTTCGACTACCTTAAAAGGTCGTTCCCAACTAGGTGACCATTTACCAAATTTTGAACTCCTAGTGCCTGATGGAAAAATCGTCTTCCACACCAAGTCGTCGGTTTGAAATGATTTTGCCTTGAGCTTCTTGTTGTAGGCCCTAGCTACTCTTCTTTTATATTTCTCTATGTCATCTAGAGCCTTCAACCTCTTATCGGTCACTTCTTCCAAATTATCCCTTAGAAGTGTCTCATATTCGTTGACCAATAAGCCATCTTGCTTAAGAAATCTAAGTGAGCCAAGATCCACCTCTACCGGTAGAACGGCTTCTTGTTCATATACTAACTCATATGGACAAACATTAGTGGCACCGTGCCTCGCAACTCTACTAGCCCATAGAGCTTCGGAAAGTACCTCATGCCACCTTTTTGGAAACTCTTCAATCTTTTTCTTGATTAGTTTAATCACAGTTTTATTACTAGACTCGGTCTGACCATTGGCCTGAGCATAATATGGGGAAGAGTTTACCAATTTGATCTCATATTATTTGGCAAAGTCCCTCACCTCTTTAGCAACAAACAAAGTACCTTCGTCTGTAGTGAGAGTTTGGGGAATGCAGAATCTGTGTATAATGTGTTTCAAGATGAAATCAATTACCTCGTTGTGAGTCATGTTCTTGAGCGGCACAACCTCGGTCCATTTGGTGAAGTAATATTTTGCCATCAACACGAACCGATGCCCTTTCGAAGATGAAGGATGAATTTGGCCGATGAAGTCAAAACTCCAACCTCGGAATGGCCATGGTTTGATAATAGGATTAAGCATCGACACGGGTGCTAGCTGAATATTTCCAAACTTTTGACAAGCTTCGCATCCTCTATAGTATTTAAAACAGTCTTCAATCATAGCCGGCCAGTAAAAACCCGCCCTTTTGAGCATCCAACTCATCTTCGGGGCCAACTGATGATTACCGCAAAGCCCTCCGTGTACTTCGCCTGCAGCAACTCTAGCTTGATCGGGGTCCAAACACTTCAAAAGTACTCCATCAATGGTCCAGCGATACAACACACCGTCAAGCAAAACAAATTTGAAAGCCTGTTGCCGAACTTTCCGATCAACCTTTTGGCTTGCATCCCTCAAATATTAGACGATTAGAAACCTCAATTGTCCTCACTGATCGAAGGAGCAATGGCCAAATTCCCACTAGAACTGGCCTCAAGGTTTCCCGTTTGGATCTGCCCCCCCCCACCCCCGAGCGCTAAACCTTCCTGACAACAGTCGGTCGGACCGGCCATGTTGGCCCAGTTCAACTGACTATTGCCAATCATCTGGAATAGTTCGGTCTGACCATCCTGTCATGGTCGGTCGGACCAGGAATGCAAGGGCGGTCTGACCGTACTTACAAGGCCAGTCAGACCGACATGAGTACCCTTGGGTGCTACATCGTCTTCAAACATCAGCTTTTCCCATGTACATAATTTACCTCTCCTAACTTGATAGCCTGATGCTTGTTGAGCCAAGTCACTTGCAAGTGAGTTGGCCTCTCTAGACACATCAGTGATCTCAAAATCATTAAAGGTAGAAATTAAGTCTAAACACTTATCCAAGTAGCTATTTAGTAAACCGTTAAAACATTGAGCAAGCTTGGCTACTTTTTGCACGACTAATAAAGAATCACCATATGCATGAACATATTTCACACCCATGGAGTTTGCAACGAAGATCATTGTTAAAGATGGTAAAAAAAACACTTTTCAATTTGGTAAAGATTTACCTCCTGAAGTTGCAACCTCCTTGGAAAAGGTCGTGGAAGAAAATTTGGATGTCTTCGCTTGGTCTGATGAAGATATCACCAGAGTCGATCGGGATATCATTGAGCACAGTTTACTTGTAAACCCGAAGGCCTGGCCTGTTCGACAAGGACTCCGGAAGATGTCCGCAGAGAGAGATGCTATAGCTAAGGACGAAATTGTAAAACTGTTGAAGGCTGGGATTATCAGAGAAGTGGCTCACACAGAATGGTTAGCCAACCCAGTCTTCGTCAGGAAGAAGTCTTCCGGGAAGTGGCGCATGTGCATTGATTTCACATCTCTGAATAAAGCGAGCCCATGTGACCCCTACCCCATGCCCCGAATTGATCAACTGGTTGACTCCACTGCAGGTTCGGAGTTATTAAGCTTCCTTGACGCGTATTCTGGTTATCATCAAATATGGTTGAAGCGCGAAGATGAAATCAAGACAAGCTTTGTAACTCCTTCGGGAGTCTTCTGCTATGTAAGAATGCCCTTCGGCCTAAGAAATGCCGGGGCTACTTTTTCAAGATTAGTTGCTAAGGCTCTAGGTCATCAACTAGGTCGCAATGTGGAGGCCTATATGGATGATATTGTAATAAAGAGTGCTTTAAAGCACCAACATAGCCTAGACTTAGCAGAAACATTCAATAGCCTTCGGGCATGTGGGATCCGTCTTAACCCCGAAAAATGTATATTCGGAGCTAAGGCTGGAAAGTTGTTAGGGTATTTAGTTTCAAGCAGGGGAATTGAAGCTAGCCCTACTCAAATAACTGCGCTGCAGAAGATGGCTCCTCCGGAGAATTTAAAGCAAGTGCAAAAGCTGACTGGACGTCTGGCCGCACTTAGCAGGCTTTTATCAAGGTCTGCGGAGAGGAGCTTGCCAATATTCAAAGCTTTGAAAGGGTCCGAAGATTTTGCATGGACACCGGAGTGTCAGAAAAGCTTCGAAGATATTAAAGATTATCTCAGTAATCTTGCTACACTCACGGTGCCTACTGCGGACGAAACCCTACTCCTGTATCTTGCAGCTACAGGTTCAGCTGTCAGCGTAGTCCTTGTCAGAGAAGTGGATTTCAGTGGGAAGTTGGTCCAAAATCATGTCTATTTTGTATCCGAAGCATTGTCAGGAGCGAAGACAAGATACTCCGAACTTGAGAAGTTCGTTTATGCTCTGATAATGGCTTAGAGGAAGCTAAGACATTATTTTTTGGCTCATAATGTAATTGTACCAACTTCGTATCCCTTAGGAGATATGCTCCGAAGCAAAGATTCCACTGGAAGGATTGGAAAGTGGGCAGTCGAGCTAGCACCCTTCGGCATATCTTTCTTGGCAAGGACAGCTATCAAATCCCAAGTCCTAGCAGACTTCGTAGCAGAGTGGACTCCACCTGCGAATTTGACTCCGGAGAAATCAAGTGATGGAGTTTGGACTGTTTACTCCGATGGGGCTTTCCAAGCATCCGGAGCAGGCATTGGGGCAGTATTGATTTCACCGTCAGGGCAAAGAGCAATGTACTCCGCAAGACTCAACTTTAAGTCTACCAACAATATAGCGGAGTACGAAGGAATTTTATTGGGACTCCGGAAAGCACGTGCTCTAGGGGCTACAAGAATAATTATAAAAACAGATTCTCAGATAGTAGCAGGGCACGTAGAAAAAAGTTTTCAAGTTCGGCATCCACAGCTTGCAAAGTACTTAGAAGAAATCCGCAAAATCGAAGCACACTTCAAGGGTATTTCCATTCGGACTATACCAAGAGCTGAGAACGTGCAAGCGGACATTTTAGCGAAGGCTGCAGCCGGAGCTGTGGATGTGCCTGAAGAAGCTTTCTATTAGGAGCTCAATATACCTTCGGTGCCACAAATTGCCTCTGCGGAGATTCTTTGCATTCCTAGTGCAGATTGGAAAGATTCGATCATAGAACTCTTGCAAGGAGGAACAAATTTGCCTGAAGAGCCCCAGTTGTCAAGATTAAAGCTCAGAGCAAGAAACTATCAGTTAATCAACGGTATATTATACAAGGCCGGAGTATGTTCCCCTCTACTCCGATGTATATCTCAAGCCGAAGGCCAAGAAATTCTTCGAGAAATTCACGAAGGCCTTTGTGGAAGCCATTTAGCCCCTAGAGCTCTGGCAGGAAAAACACTTCGCCAGGGGCTTTATTGGCCCATAATAACAGCTGATGCGGAGAGCTTGGTCCGCACTTGTCAAGGATGCCAGTGGATGGGTCGACGGAGTCATCGCCCACCAACAGCTCTTCAAGTCATTGCTCCGGTATGGCCCATGGCCAGATGGGGTATGGATCTAATTGGTCCCTTTCCATTAGCAAAGGGAAATCTGAAGTTCGCAGTGGTAGCTATTGAATATTTTTCTAAGTGGGTAGAAGCAGAGCCCTTAACAGCTATCACTTCGAACAATGTACAGAAATTCTTCTGGAAGAACATTATTTGCCGGTTCGGAGTGCCTAGATATCTCACAGTTGATAATGGAACACAGTTCGACGCAGAACCCTTCAGGAAGTTTTGCGAAGACCTAGGCATTCAACTATGTTTTGCTGCAGTGAGACATCCTCAGTCGAATGGAGCCGTAGAGCGAGCCAATGGAAATATTTTATCAGGGATAAATCGAAGAATAGTAGGATTATCAAAGGGACTGTGGACCGAAGAGCTTCCGAAGATTCTGTGGTCCATTCGGACTACGCAAACAAGGTCCACAGGTTTTACTCCGTTCAGACTACTATTCGGAGATGAAGCTATGACTCCAACGGAGCTCAAAGGGGGATCATTTCGCAGCACCGAACCAGACATTGAAGAAGAAAGACAAGCTTCGTTAGATTTGTCAGAAGAAACAAGACTTCGGGCTATAGCTAATTTATCAAAGTATCATCAGCAGACGAAGACTTGGTATGACCCGAAGGTTAAGCTCAGTGAGTTAAGGCCGGGTCATCTTGTTCTACGAAGCATTATAGCACCAGGGAAGTTAGGCAATAAATGGGAAGGTCCATATCTAATTGTCCGCTCGGGGCGCCCTGGTTCATTTAAATTAGCTAATTTAGAAGGTGAAGAGTTAGCACATACTTGGCATGCGGAGCACCTAAAGCGATACTTCGCATAAGGGCTCCTTGTAATTCGCTTGTAATCACCTCTAAATTAATAAAGCATATGACCCTGATAGTTGCCTTCCCCTCATAGACTTCCAGCTTCCGAGTGGACGCACTGGAACCGCGGGGTCGACCGAGAGGGAAGTGTCATTAAGCTGGGTTGTATTTTCGGACTTCGAACCCATAAAGTTCGAAGCCTCCGACGTGGTGGCTGACATAATCTGGAGCCCAGGCCAACGGCTTGTAGGCATCCGTAAAAGAGCCCAAAACCACATTCTACGGAGTCCAAGCCATTGGCTGGTAGACTTCCGTAAAAAGAGCCGAAGGTGGCCAAAATCTACGGAGTCCAAGCTGCAGCTTGCAGACTTCCGTAAAAAGAGCCGAAGGTGGCCAAAATCTGCGAAGTCCAAGCCATTGGCTGGTAGACTTCTGCAAAAACAGCCGAACGTGGCTAAATTATACGGAGTCCAAGCCATTGGCTGGTAGACATCCGTAAAAAGAGTCCAAAGAGACCATTGCAAACTCCGAACCATTGGTCCGTCAGAGATCGCAAAGACAAGCCGAAGGTGGCTAAAGCAAAACAACATTTGAGCCATGAGCTTCGAATGTCTGTTCATATAAGTCCAAAGTGACAAATTTCTTAAGACACTAAAGTGTCCTGAAAGTTATCTCAATTGATTTCTTTCGTAAAACAAAGGTAATAAATTACCATTCTTATGACTGCAAAAAGTCGAAGACATTTCATAAGATTTTAAAAGATCTTTAAATGACAGAGGGGCTCCGAACCCCCAAAAAGTTGTACTCCGAAGTTTTTTCTTTGCGCATAACCATCTTTGAATACATTTCGAAGTTGCTTATACCCAAAGAGGGGCTAGTAAATACGGAGACAATTTTAAATCGGCATTCATTATTGAAATAAATGTGTTTACAGATTACACGATGAAAAATTGGTATCTATACCAAGAAGGAATCGGAGACCTCTTCGGTCCCGAGAGCTAGGGGTGGAACGACTAGTTCCAACATCGGAAGTTCTAAGAACTTTACGTTTAACTCTCTTCCTCCCCCTCGAAGCTCTAAAATCCTTCTGCTCTTGTTGAAGCTCGGCCCAAGTTCGAAGCCGCTCGGGGCTTCTTTCCCAGCTTCTAAGATCTTCAGATCTTTTATTTTGGGCTTCACCTTCGTCTTCAGACCAGTTAGTGTCTTCAGAAGCCGAGGTGTTTGCGTCAACCTCTTTATCTTCCTCTTTAATATAAGACAATACGTCTTTGATTACTTCGGGCGCAATTACGCCGGAGTCATCTCGAGGAATAAGAAATCGAGGATGCTTATAACTCTTTAGAAGTTCGAAGGTGTTCCACAATGAGCGAAGTTCGCTGTTAAGCTCTAACACTTCGATATCTTCCATAAGAGGCAAAGCCTAAAAATATGACAAACAAGACTTTCATTGATAAATGTTTACAAGCATGAGTTTTACATAATCAAAAAATCCTAAATATTTCCTAAACCTGCGGGTTCGGAGGAGGCTGACTGCTCGAAGCTTGGCTCCGAACTTGCTTCTGGCGTTGGCCTTCATCAATCCAAGCCTTGATCGCAGAACGACCTTCAGCTCTCCATGAAGTTTGAAAGGCTCGCCAGGCGGCAGTCACGCCTTCGGAAGGATTCAAAAGTCTCTCGTCGTCGAAGGTAATGGAACCCTCTGCGCTCGGAGTGATTGTTCGGCCCAAATCCTCGTAGTAACGAAGTAATCCGAGGGCAGACACTTGTCCGGAGAGTTCTCCATAACGCATGCCTGCCGTCTTCATTTGCTTCGCTGCTCCTTGGATCCTCTTTAACCGGCGCAGCAGAGTCACATTGTCATCCGAAGGAAGTGATCCAGTAGTACCGAAGTACTCCAGAACACTTAGCATCTGTTCGATGACCTCCGTAGCCACCTTCTCCGACTTAAGCTTTTCTTCAATTAGCGCATCCTTGCTCGAAGTCGTTTCTGCCAAAACCCCGGAAATCCTAGCGTTCTCCGTAATTAAATCTTTCTTCTGGTTTAGGAGTTGGCTAGCTTCCTCTTGGAGCCTTACAAGTTCGGACCCAGCACTAGCATGCTCCGACCTCACCTTTTCAATTTCGGCCCGAAGCACGATTCTTTCTGCTTCGAACTCCTTATTAACAGCCTCCAAGCCCTGTCTGGCCCTGCGCTCCGCTGAAATTACATTGTCCATTTGAAGTACTCTAGCTTCGGAGAAAGATAAGTTGCGTTTCAGAGCTTCATTTTCTTCCCGAAGCTGAGCAATTTCATTTTCGTTCGATAAGGCTGCAGCGCGGGCCAAGACCGCTTGCTAAGAAGAGAAAAAACTGAAGTAAGAAATTATTCATTCATAATTTGCTACTGGTTCGAAGATGTACTTCGAACCCAATATAATTTGCTAAAGATATCGGTTCGAAGGTGCTCCGTACCTGATAAGCTGCTCGTTCCAAAGCAACATTAAGCTCCGAATTCTTCGCCTTGCTTAATTTTGCTACTAGCTCTGTCTCCCCGACTTCCCGACTCACTCGACCTAAAGGTTTGAGCAAAGTCCGAAGCCCTCTTCTTTGTTCCAAAAAGGAGTTAAAAGAGGGAGCAGAGCCGAAGCCTTTTGATCTTCCCTGCTTGGCGAAGCTCCGGAGTGTTCTCCTGAGGTCCTTGGAACTTCTGAAGATGGCCCCCCCTCAGTTGATTCACTTTCATCTGTTGATTCAGACGAAGTCGATCCTTGAGGAGGGAGAGGCTCTATGTGCCTTTGACCCCTTCGAGGCCCCTGTTGAGTAACCTCCGTGTGTGGCTCCGAAGTTGTCGAAGGCCTTTGAATTGTGTCTTCGTGAGGTATTTCTACAGCAGGAGGCTCTGCAAAAACAAAAATATTATACATTGTATAATTGTGCAGAAAATGATAAAGAATTATGCGAAATTTACCTTCGACATTCTCCGGGAGATCGAGCACCGGACTGCTCGGAGGATCAAAGGTGAAGTCATCATCTGAATCCACAGTTAAATTTTCTGCTGTCGGAGTATCTCCGTGAGCAGTCCTTCCTTCCTCCACAACTGAAGTTGTAGGAACTTCAACTTCATCTTCGCCCATAGGGGCTTCGATTTGCTCTTCTTGAGTATCCGGAGCTCTCATTTCTTCAATGTTAGCTTGGGGCTCCGGTATACCTGCAGTATCTTCAATGTGAATATTTCGTTGAGTTGCATCTTCATCAATCAATCTCACTAATAATATACCTTCATCTTCTTTAGAACCAGAGATTGAGGTTCTTGAGCTCGAAGGCGCAGGATTCGAAGGTGCGAGATTTTTTGGCTTCTGAGCCACCTTCTTCACCGGAGTCCTTGCGGAGCTAGAAGCTCCGGCTTCAGCCATTCTTTTCTTGGGTCCTTTCTCCAGAGGCACCCAGTCCATCAGAGGGGGCGGAGTTAACTCCAACATTCCCCATACTCTGTTAAACCGTTCCCAACTCCCGACCAATTTAATTTGCCATTCTTTTTCCGTCGGAGTTGGGGCACCCAGAATCTTCTCCGAAGCCCTTACAATTTGATCTGAAGTAATAGGGGCTGAAGAAGCTAAAAATAATTCAAGTTAGTCTTTCTTCGAAGTAAATATGTACAATGCATGTTGGTTTCGAAGTTACCTGCAGGGCTCGAAGTAAAATTGATCTTGCGAAGACCACCTTCCGAGTAATCCTCGAAGATGATAGGCCAGTTGGCCATCAGCGGAGGAATTTGCAGTCCGAGGAATTCTTCGGCTAAGTCCCGCATGCTTAACCTTCGGCTAATTTTCTGAAGCAGGTTAAGGCGAGCTTCGAGCTGGCCTTCGTCAGGCTGCACTAAGGCTTCCTTACGGAATTGAATTTATTTGAGGGGCCCAGCCAGAGGACTGCTCGCTCCAACTTCGGCATAGAACCACCTCAGGACCCAATCAGTATACCATCTAGCATTGATGGCCTTGGCAGGAAACTGAAGAGCATATTCATCCCGAAGCCTAAAGTTGATAGAACTGAAGGATACTACCACTTTTTCACCTTCGGAGCCTACGAAGGTCTTCGGCTGGCAAGTTGCTCTATGAAGTGTAGCGAAGATTTCTGCCCTCCCCTCACAACCTTCGGCTCTTAGCGCCCATTCAAAAATAGCTAACCTAGCTACTGCATTCGGAGATAATTGGGGGAGGGTTACATGAAACAGATCTAATACCTCCGCCAAGAAGTCTACAGCAGGAAGGCCCAAGCCAGCTTCGAAGAAAGCTTCGAATACTTCTACTTCTCCGGGTCTTGGTGATGGAATCGATTCTTTGCCCGGCTTCCGAATCATAACTCCATTACTAATTTTTCCCCCTGCTGTGATTGCCAAAGACTCTCTCTTGCAGGTAGAAGGCCCCAATTCAAAAGACTAATCCAAATACTTGGTCGATGGTGGGCACAGACCTTGGTCATCGGCGATTTGGGGATTTCTCCCCCCGGCCGCCATGGATGTCGCCGCCTGCATCGGAGGTGCCGCCGCCAACGCTGCCGCCGCTGCCGCTGCGGTTGCCTGTTGCCGAGCCAAGGCCGAAGGAGGCGCAGATCCCTTGGTCTTCGCCATCACGATCGCTGGATTGCTGTGAGGAAATGGAGGTTAGGGCTCAAGAACTCAAAGGCTAGGGCTCAAGAACTCAAAGAGCTCAAAAGTTTTTGATTGCTAGAATGCGGTGAAAAGGTAACCGGGTAACTTCTAGGCCCTTTATTTATAGCCTAGACTTCACTTTCTTACCGTTAATCCATGTTGTTTCGCATTCCTGCCGTTACTTCTTTTACGAAATTAACGCCTGCTACAGTTTCCGTTGGAAACAGAAACTAACGGTTATTTCTTCTAAGTCTAAAAAGACTTTCGAACTTCCTAAGTCAGTTCTAAGATAGTTCGAAAAGTAATTACCTTAAGACTGATTCGGAGTTCATATCTTCATGCATTTCGGAGATAAAATAAAAACCAATAACCCCTATGATTGGTTATCTTTTCCTTTCGTATACTGCTTTCCTAACGTTACAGATCAACAGAGAAGCGTATTCGAGGGGCTACTGTTGGGGGAAAATATCTCATCTTCGGGGTTATTGCCGAAGCAACATAAAGGCAGTCATCAAGTTCGAAGGTTCTCCGAAGATGATCTTCGAAGATGCCCGGAATCCGGTTAGAAGCACGAAGATAGGCATAGGTTCGAAGTACATCTTCGAACTAATGCCCTCCAAGATCTTTTCTACCAGCTAAGATGGAAGGCTTATCATTTTTCTTATTAGATTAGTCTTTTACCATTTTAGCCCTATTAAGGGAACCGAATAGTTTCCACTATGTCGGTTGTAATAGAGGGGTACATAGGTCTTTTCCTTAATATTTGGGCCTATAAATACCCCCCATTTCACCCTGTAATAGGGACCGAATACAAGTTATTCAATACATACTTTCGAACTATTCTAAGTTATTATCCTTTCGGAGGCTTAGAACAGTTTGCTTCACAAACACTTCGTTTGTTAGTTTCTTTTCCACAGAAACCTGTTAGCGTAATCTTTTACGCCAACACCTAGGCCATCTATCATTAAATTATAATAATCATCAGCTGTAAGCTGGTTCTATAGTGCTATCCTTCTCGAGCCAATATTATTTTCCCAATGTGGTACTACTTCTTGGCCATAGACTAACTGATATGGTGGCACTTGTATGGACCCATGATGTGCCATCCGATAAGCCCAGAGTGCTTCTGATAGGAACTGATGCCACTACTTCGGTTGCTCATTAATCTTCCGCTTTATGAACTTGATCAAGCTCTTGTTGGATCCTTCAACTTGTCCATTGTCTTGTGCATAATACGACGATGAATTTAGGAGTTTGACCCCATACCGGCTGCAAAATTTTGGAATTCTTCATCTAAGAAGATTGACCCTTGGTCTGTCATGATAGTTTGTGGAATCCTAAAATGATACATTATATGCACCTTGATGAACTCGATGGCGCCAGCAGAAGCTACCTTTTTGAGTGGAATGGCCACTACCCGTTTAGTGAAGTAATCGTGAGAAACCAAGGGTGGTTTCGGTCTGAATGATGAGTGATTGACAAGGATGAGCGACTGAGCGAGAGAGTGGTCGAGAGAATGTGGAGTGCATCGAGGGTTTCAATGTGGAGTGAAGGTGTGGCTGCCAAGGGCTTCGGCAGTGCGTTTTGTTCTTGTTTTGGCTTGTCTTGTTTGTGTAGGGTGGAGATGCTGACCGACTGTCAATGGCATGTGATCGAGGGTCGAGCGGGGAGCTTGATGCCGAGGATCAGGTAGGTCGGGCGAAGTTGGAGAAGATCTCAGGAGTGCACGAAGAGACGGAGCGAGACTCGGACGGACGGCTGACTGCGATGGCGTGTCAACCGTGTTCACGAGAGGGAGGCTAGGACAAGTATTCGGGCAGCTTGAGGGGATTGAGAGCGGAAGTGGCTTGCTGGTGCTCGGAGTCGCGTAGCGGTGTCACGATTTGAAGGGCTGAAAAGGCTTTGTCTGTTTTTGCTAAAAACCATCGAAACGTTTATCGTTTTTACTATTTCAATAAAATAGTGTCAAAGTGTTAGTTTAAATTTTTAGTGTCTTAGTGTGTACTTTTTAGAGTATTTTTGGAGTATATATATTCTTAAAATATTCTAAAGAGGGGTCATTTGTAATTTTCTAGAGTAAAATAGGGTATTTCTAGTTGTCATTTTCTAGAGTAAAATAGGGTATTTCTAGGGGTCATTTGTAATATTCTAACAAATCTGATTTGCTAAACCTCGATAACCGTAACAAATAATCTTCAATCGCCTCCAAACTTTGCAGAGATGTTTAGGAAGGCAATTGATCTGCAAAAACAATAAGAGATCAAACACAATTTTGCCAGACAGCTGAATTGCCGAGCAGGGCGATTAAAACTGATAAAAAGGATAACAATCCGTTATGTGGATTAGCGGGAGGTTCACAAGCGAACAAGCAAAGGTTACCGTGATTACGGACGCGGTAGACGGAGGGCTTTCAAACAAACCCACGAAGATGCGGAAAGTAAAGGAAATAAATGCGATTCAAAGCTAGGGCTTTGGATTTTTGGATTCTAGAGCCGGAGATGAATCGGCCTTGCCCCTAATATTTATATGGGGTGGGCTGGTTATCCCTGGCTAGAGATAGAGTTAGATGCGGTCAAAACCCTATTGAGATATGTTTTTGGCAAAAATACCTCGAATCCTCCTCAGATCCATATTCTGGACCCTGGCCGGTCTGACCGAGCCCATGGGTCCTGTCTGACCGGACCTGGCCGGTTGGACTGGCCTACCATAGCCGGTCAGACCGGCCTTTGCCAGGTTTGACATATTTTCGGTCAAAAATACCATTTTTCAGTATTTGCCTAGTTTGACCTTTAATGTCATTTTTTGCTATAAACACATGCCCCCTGACTTTTAGCAAACTTAGTGAGCTAAAAGCATGACGGGCCTTGGGCGATACTTTCAATATCGGCCTTTTAACACTTCAAGCGTTTTGCCACACACTCGCGAAGTATTTTTTTCAAATATCTACCATTCAGAGCCCTTCGAAATCACTCTCTTTGTAATGACTCTAGGAAATATGCGTTGCCTGTAGAGATTTCGACTACCTTAAAAGGTCCTTCCCAACTAGGTGACCATTTACCAAATTTTGAACTCCTAGTGCCTGATGGAAAAATCGTCATCCACACCAAGTCGTCGGTTTGAAATGATTTTGCCTTGAGCTTCTTGTTGTAGGCCCTAGCTACTCTTCTTTTATATTTCTCTATGTCATCTAGAGCCTTCAACCTCTTATCGGTCACTTCTTCCAAATTATCCCTTAGAAGTGTCTCATATTCGTTGACCAATAAGCCATCTTGCTTAAGAAATCTAAGTGAGCCAAGATCCACCTCTACCGGTAGAACGGCTTCTTGTTCATATACTAACTCATATGGACAAACTTTAGTGGCACCGTGCCTCGCAACTCTACTAGCCCATAGAGCTTCGGAAAGTACCTCATGCCACCTTTTTGGAAACTCTTCAATCTTTTTCTTGATTAGTTTAATCACAGTTTTATTACTAGACTCGGCCTGACCATTGGCCTGAGCATAATATGGGGAAGAGTTTACCAATTTGATCTCATATTATTTGGCAAAGTTCCTCACCTCTTTAGCAACAAACAAAGTACCTTCATCTGTAGTGAGAGTTTGGAGAATACAGAATCTGTGTATAATGTGTTTCAAGATGAAATCAATTACCTCGTTGTGAGTCATGTTCTTGAGCGGCACGACCTCGGTCCATTTGGTGAAGTAATATTTTGCCATCAACACGAACCGATGCCCTTTCGAAGATGAAGGATGAATTTGGCCGATGAAGTCAAAACTCCAACCTCGGAATGGCCATGGTTTGATAATAGGATTAAGCATCGACACGGGTGCTAGCTAAATATTTCCAAACTTTTGACAAGCTTCGCATCCTCTATAGTATTTAAAACAGTCTTCAATCATAGCCGGCCAGTAAAAACCCGCCCTTTTGAGCATCCAACTCATCTTCAGGGCCAACTGATGATTACCGCAAAGCCCTCCGTGTACTTCGCCTGCAGCAACTCTAGCTTGATCGGGGTCCAAACACTTCAAAAGTACTCCATCAATGGTCCAGCGATACAACACACCGTCAAGCAAAACAAATTTGAAAGCCTGTTGCCGAACTTTCCGATCAACCTTTTGGCTTGCATCCCTCAAATATTAGACGATTAGAAACCTCAATTGTCCTCACTGATCGAAGGAGCAATGGCCAAATTCCCACTAGAACTGGCCTCAAGGTTTCCCGTTTGGATCTGCCCCCCCCCCCGAGCGCTAAACCTTCCTGACAACAGTCGGTCGGACCGGCCATGTTGGCCCAGTTCAACTGACTATTGCCAATCGTCTGGAACAGTTCGGTCTGACCATCCTGTCATGGTCGGTCGGACCAGGAATGCAAGGGCGGTCTGACCGTACTTACAAGGCCAGTCAGACCGACATCAGTACCCTTGGGTGCTACATCGTCTTCAAACATCAGCTTTTCCCTTGTACAGAATTTACCTATCCTAACTTGATACCCTGATGCTTGTTGAGCCAAGTCACTTGCAAGTGAGTTGGCCTCTCTAGACACATCAGTGATCTCAAAATCATTAAAGGTAGAAATTAAGTCTAATCACTTATCCAAGTAGCTATTTAGTAAACCGTTAAAACATTGAGCAAGCTTGGCTACTTTTTGCACGACTAATAAAGAATCACCATATGCATGAACATATTTCACACCCATGGAGTTTAACAACTCAAGACCTAGCAATTGGGATTCATATTCGGCTTGATTATTAGTTGAATGAAATTACAAACGGGACGAGGTTTCAAAGTGCATACCACTTGGTGATACGAGCACCACTCCAACACCTTGGCCATTTTTGCAAGCCGAACCATCGAAATAAAGTTTCCATGGTGATACTTCAATCAAAGTGACTTTATCGCTCCAATTGACATCTACATGGTGATCAACTATAAAATTAGCAACGACTTGGCCTTTCATAGCTCTCAATGCTTCATAAGCCAAATCATATTCAATTAACACATATGCCCATTTGCCGATTCTACCACTTAGAATCGGCTTTTGCAACATGTACTTTATGACATCTGTTTGGCAAGTGACAACACATGTGCTTGGGAGAAGATAGTGACGTAATTTGGTACACGCATAATAGAGGGATAAACACAAACGCTCCACAAACACGTACCTTGTCTCGGCGTCTAGAAGTCGACGACTCAAGAAGGTGATGATGTACTCTCTTCCTTCAATGTCTTGAGTCAACACGGCTCCAATCACACTCTCCTCCACGGCAATATACAGCCGAAACGGAATCCTGGCCTTCGGTGCCCTTACTACTGGCGGCGTCGATAAGCACTCATTGATTTTCTCAAAAGCGCGTTGCTGGCTTGCCCCCCAAGTGAACTCGGCTTCATTTTTTAGCCGGAGTATCGGTACGAAAGCATCAATTTTGCTAGACAAGTTAGATATAAAGCGTCGCAAATAATTAACCTTGCCTAGTAGTTTTTGCACTTCTTTCTTACATGTCGGCGCTACACATCCTCTAATTTTCTCAAGCCTCTTAGGATCGATTTCAATGCTTCTTTCATGAATCATGAATCCCAAGAACTTGAGTGGGTTCATTTTTAAGCCATACTGGAGCATTCTTTCGAAAGCAACTCTTAAATTGGCGAGGTGGTTCTCCATAGCGTCCGATTTTACCACAACATCATGTATATAAACCTCTAACATAAACCTAGCAAGTCATGAAAGATTAAGTTCATGGCACACTGATATGTGGCGCCATCATTCTTTAAACCAAACGTCATTACTACCCACTTAAACAAGCTGACAAAACCCGGGCAGCGAAAAGCCGTTCTAAAAACGTCTTTTTCGGCCATAAAGATTTGATTATTACCAGCGTTGTTGTTAAGAAAACTTAGTACCTTGTGTCTCGAGGCATCATTGATCAACATGTCGGGTATTGGCATGGGATACTTGTTTTTCGGAGTGGCTTTGTTCAAATCCCTGAAGTCAACACAGATGTGGATCTTGCCACTCTCTTTCTTCTCGACAGGCAAAATGTTAGCGACCCATTCCGCATACCTGCATGGCCTAATAAAACCTGCCGCTAATAGACGTTCAACCTCGTCTTTAATTCGGTCATAAATGGCCGAATTGAAGCAGCGCGGCGGCTGCTTATAAGGCCTAAACTCAGTTTTGATGGGGAGCCGATGCTCAACAAGCTCTCGGCTTAACGCGGGCATCTCACTATAGTCCCATGCGAAGCAATCAACATACGATCGAAGCAATTTTATTACTTCGGCCTTTACATCTTTATTCAAATTCTGATTTATAAACGTCGGCCTCGGAACACTACCATCTCCTATGTCTACTTGTTCCAAAGGGTCGGCCGACGAGAAGCCTTGACCTAATTTTTCTACCTCGCTAAAATCTTCAATGGCTTCAGCGATACCATCTTGAGAAGACCGATATTGATCCACGCGAGATTTTAGCCAATCCAGATTAGCGCTAGACATTCTACTATCTTAGACACAACCGAGCCACACCAGCCGGCTTCACAGAAATAGGCACGAACCTCGCCTCTGATACACTAACAAAGTCGTAATCCGAGAGGTCCCGTCCAGACAAGCACTCTATCTCATCATGGGTGGCGTCGCCGGACGCATCGGCCAGACTAACATGGGCCGATGTATCGGCGTATACTATCTCGACTTCATCGCCATCCCATTGTACTAGGTGCTGGTGCAGGGTAGATGACACACACTAGTTTGCGTGGATCCAATCACGCCCAAGCAATACATTATAATTACCTTGCACATCGACGACGAAGAAGGCGGTAGGTAGCGTCTTGTTCCCTACTGTGAGGTCCAGCGACAACATGCCTCTGCCATCTGTCGTGTCACCATTGAAGCTGTTGAGGGTGACATTGGTTTTCTTCAGGTCACCGTCTTCCTTGTCGAGCTTCTTTAGAAGGGAGTACGACATTAGGTTTGAGGAGCAATGTTGAAGAGCATGGGCCTCATGCCTCCAGAAGTGATGAGTGATTGTCAACGGAAGTCAAAGAGGACACAAAGAGAAGAGAAGACCTACTGTGTCTGGGCGGCATGTGACTTAGGTACATGCGTAGTGAGCGACTGTCGGGCAGAGGGGCCGCGAAGTCAAGCTGGCCCAATCCGGGTACATGGGCTAGGAGCAGCAGAGGATCCACTGGGCTATTGACCGGGATTGACTCAAGTACACGGGCGATGAGCGATTGCCGGGCTGAGGGAGCTACGGAATCGGGCTTACCCAATCTGGGTACCCGATGCGAACACGGTGGATGTTTTGTCAGTTTCGGCGCAAAACTAACTGCTGATTTCAGATCTGACCATTTTGAGGCGAAGTCGTAGCTGCTACAAAAGCTCCGCATTAGGACAAGTTATCTTTATTTAGGTTTTTACTATTTTGCCTTTAGGCCCACAGTTTGTCAATCGAGTCTGTAAAAACATCCTAAGGGCATTTTGGTATTTTCCATTTTATTTCATCGTCTGTAAAAACCCTAAGGGTCTTTTGGTATTTTTCCTAGGCTATTGGGCTGCCTATAAATAGGGCCCCAATCCCTAGGGTTAGGGTTAACTCAATCAGATTAAAAAATCAGAGTTCATCCACCCTGTTCCTGTTTTGTGCGCCACCGCCAAACTACTGTTCATCCAAAAATTTCTCTCCGCCGCCATAGATTATTTTTCTTCTCCGGCATTGGTTTTTCCAGCCGATTCACCCGCACACAGTATGTGGTCCAGCTACTATTTCTGCACCGCCTAGCTGTAGCAGCAGCTTCTAGCGCAGCAGCTAGCCAACGCGGCAGCCAAGGCCGTGCGTCCTGGCAGCAGCACGTGAAGGCGGGAGAAGAAATCCAGCGGCGTCAGGGCGCGAGGCTCCATAATGGCCGGCTGAAGGATTTCCCTACATGCCTAGGTCTGTGGCGTGCAACAGTGTGTCCCTGCGCGTAGAACTGTGCAAAGCACAAGGCCCATGTGCTCGGTCTGCCATCGTCACGAGTCAAGAATGGCTTGACGACGTGTTCGTCTTTGAGCTGTGAGGTTTTTGGCGTCCAGGCGAGTGAGTCCAGCGAGGTGCGTAAGGTGAGTCTAGAATGAGCTCAAGGCATTCGGCTGAATGCCTCCACAGGAGACAGAAAACTGCACAGTAACATTCCTTCTCGATTTGCGTGCATGCAGAGAAATATCATTGTTTAATTTCCTTTTGTGCTAAGTGTTTTACTGCTGCTCGTTTATAAATTGTCTGGAATGAAATAATCTACAGTAAGAATCTTTGTGGAGATGCTATTTTTACCTGAATGATTTGAAACTGCTTGTGATGTCTGTTGCTATAGTGATTGAAATGAATGTGAATTGAATACCCTTTTAATCTGCCATTAAGCACTGTGTTGGTGTCTTTTCAATTAGGCTAGATTATTTTTGGTCCTGTGAACTATTTTTTCTTGTGCTAGTTGTCTGTTTGAGGAGCGTTGGGTGTTGGGAAAAGGCCATTGATTCGGAAGAATTTTTAGGCGCCCATTCACCCCCTCTGGTCGCTACTTTCGGTCCTACAAGTGGTATCAGAGCCTGGTTAGGGTTTTTCCATACCTTAACCGATTCTAAACCAAGGTAGTGATCATGACTTCTTCTGGAAACGTATCGTCCCTGGAAGCTTATGGCTATACTTATTGGAAGACTCGCATGTGAGCCTATCTCATGAGCTATAGCTCGGACATTTGTGACATTTGTGTTAACGCTACTGTTGGGGGAAAATATCTCATCTTCGGGGTTATTGCCGAAGCAACATAAAGACAGTCAACCAGTTCGAAGATTGTCCGAAGACCATCTTCGAAGATGCCCAGAACCTCGTTCAAAGTCCGAAGACAGGCATTGGTTCGAAGTATGTCTTCGAACCAAAGCCCTTCAAGATCTTTTCTGCCAGCTAAGATGGAAGACTTATCTTCTATCCTATTAGATTAGTTTTTTACTTTTTTAGCCCTATTAAGGAACCCGAATAGTTTCCTTAATGTCGGTTGTAATAGAGGGGTAAATAGGTCTTTTCCTTAATGTTTAGGCCTATAAATACCCCCCATTTCACCCTGTAATGAGGACCGATTACAAGTGAATCAATACACACTTTCGAACTATTCTAAGTTATTATCCTTTCGGAGGCTTAGAACAGTTTGCTTCGCAAACACTTCGTTTGTTAGTTTCTTTTCTACAGAAACCTGTTAGCGTAATCTTTTACGCCAACAGTTGGCGCCGTCCGTGGGGAACCTAGTCCAAAAAACTTCGTTCTCTACCAACCTCTTGCATCATGCCTCCTAAGCGGAGCGCACCTCGCAATCCCACTCGGAGGTCCTCTCGGATCTCCGGAGAGATACCCTTCGACACAGTCGAAGTCGGAGGGTCTTCGACTATCCCTCCACCTCAAACTCCGCAAGGGGCTTTTATCCCTCGAGGATACGAAACCTCTCCACCAACCCCTTCCACACTCCGACCACCCGGAGCCACTCTGCCACCCTCCATTCCGATTCAAACTGATCATACCAGCTCTCAAGACCCGGAAGGTCCTTCCGGAGGAGATGAAGATAGCCTTGGAGACATGGCCACTCAAATGGCCAATCTTCAAGCCGAAGTAGCGAGGTGGCGGCAAGAGGCTGCGAACAGGCTTCGTCCTCAAGCCACCCCAGCTATCCCCGAAGTGCACGAAGACGACGATCTTGATTATCCCGAAGCCCCGGAGAACGCCTCTTACGACAATGAATCTCCGTTGCATCCTGAACTTCAGAAGGTTCGCTTCGATCCGAGGTTCAAAGCTTCAAAGCTTTGCAAGTATGCCGGAGACGAAGATCCTAGTGAGTTTGCGCGTTCTTATGCCCTAGCAATCGAGGCTAGTGGCGGAGACAGAGAAACTATGGCGAAGTGCTTCCCGTTAGCCCTTCAAGGAGTGGCGTTGAGATGGTTCTGGTCTTTAAAACCAGGATCAATCACTTCATGGTCACAGTTGAAGAAGAAGTTCATAAGTAACTTTCAGGGCACCTTCGTGCCCCCCATGTCGACAGGGAGCCTTTTCCAAGTGAAGCAGCTCCCCGGAGAAACATTGAGGCAGTACTTCAAGCGCTTCGCTCACACGAAGTCGCAAATTAGGGGGCTGTCCACATCCTCGGTGGTTGATGCGGCTCGGGAAGGCGTCAGTCATAAAGGCCTTCTGGATAAATTGCATCGGAAGAGCATCACCACAGTATCGCAGTTGATGTCGTACTTCGAGGAGTACTCGAAGTCGGAAGAAGGTTGGCTTCGGAGGACTACTGCTACTTCGACAGTGTTGACAGAAGTTAAAGCAGAGGTGAAGACTTCGGCTCAGCCGCAAGAACCAGTCTCCGAAGTGCAACATGATAGAAGAAGAGGGCAAAAGCACCCTCGCTCTGAGGTCCTAAACATTGCACCCCCGCAGAAGTTTGCACCAAGAGCTCCACAGTCTGCGGGGAACAAGTCCAGCGGCTGGAGGCCGCCAGGGAAAACGGCTGGCAAGGGCCAGACCCTTTTTTGCTGTATTCATGGAGAGAATCGAAGCCATGCAACTGACACCTGCAAGGCTATTCTTACCCTTCGAGGAGAATACTTGGAGAGAACTTCGGGTCGAGGTAGTACCGACCGAAGTCCAGCAGCAGCAGTGCGCTCGGAGCCGGTCCAGGCTGTGGCGCGGATAGAAAATTTTGATGCTGCAAGGCTTACTCCGGTGGCCAATGTTATGCCACCTCCGAAGCAAGAAGAAGGGCAAGATAGAGGGAAGAGAGTAGTTCTCCCTATCTCCGGAGGAGGTACCCTCGGAAGCATGTCCAAGAGACAGCGAAGAGAGTACGTTCGAGAAGTAGGCCACATTGGGACTTCGTCATCTGCAGCTGCAATGCCGGAGTGGTCTCATGTTCCAATATCTTTCTCTGCGGAGGATGCAGCTGGTATCAAGTTCCCGCATGCAGATCCATTGGTTATTACTGCTGATATTGCAGGAACAGAAGTTCGAAGGGTGCTAATTGACGGAGGTAGCTCGGCAGATATCATATTTGTACAAGCCTTTGATCAGTTATGCATTTCCCGGAAGCATCTCCTCCCAGCGGCTCGTCCTCTGCAAGGCTTTGCAGGACCTCCGCTAGATGCACTTGGCCAAATAGGCCTGGAAGTAACCTTCGGAGAAGGTTTACTAGCCCGAACTGAAGAAGTTATCTTTGATGTGGTGGACGCCCCGTATGCTTATAATGTCATCTTCGGGCGAGGCATGTTGAATCAGTTCGGAGCTGTGGCGCATCACAACTACTTGTGCATGAAGATGCCCACACAATCAGGAGTTCTGACAATCTTCGGAGATCAAGCCATAGCTCGGAGGGCAGAATATGGTCATGGTCCTCCTCTTGATCCGAGGCAAGTAAACAGTGTCCAAGATAATGGAGAAATTTTTTCAGCCTCCTCCGAAGCTTCGAAGAAGTCATTTCCAAGACCAAGTCCCGAAGGAGAAATTGCAACGAAGGTCATTGTCAAAGATGGTAAAGAATACACTTTTCAATTTGGTAAAGATTTACCTCCCGAAGTTGCAACTTCCTTGGAAAAGGTCGTAGAAGAAAATTTGGATGTCTTCGCTTGGTCTGACGAAGATATCACCGGAGTCGATCGGGATATTATTGAGCATAGTTTGCTTGTAAACCCGAAGGCCCGGCCTGTTAGACAAGGGCTCCGGAAGATGTCCGCAGAGAGAGCTGCTCTAGCTAAGGACGAAGTTGAAAAACTGCTGAAGGCTGGGATTATCAGAGAAGTGGCCCATACAGAATGGTTAGCCAACCCAGTCTTCGTCAGGAAGAAGTCCTCCGGAAAGTGGCGCATGTGCATTGATTTCACATCTTTGAATAAAGCGTGCCCACGTGACCCCTACCCCATGCCCCGAATTGATCAACTAGTTGACTCCACTGCAGGTTCGGAGTTACTAAGCTTCCTCGACGCGTATTCTGGTTATCATCAAATATGGCTGAAGCGCGAAGATGAAATCAAGACGAGCTTTGTAACTCCTTCGGGAGTCTTCTGCTATGTAAGAATGCCCTTCGGCCTAAGAAATGCCGGGGCTACTTTTTCAAGATTAGTTGCTAAGGCTCTAGGTCATCAACTAGGTCGCAATGTGGAGGCCTATATGGATGATATTGTAATAAAGAGTGCTTTAAAGCACCAACATAGCCTAGACTTAGCAGAAACATTCAATAGCCTTCGGGCATGTGGAATCCGCCTTAACCCCGAAAAATGTATATTCGGAGCTAAGGCTGGAAAGTTGTTAGGGTACTTAGTTTCAAGTAGAGGAATTGAAGCTAGCCCTACTCAAATAACTGCGTTGCAGAAGATGGCTCCTCCGGAGAATTTAAAGCAAGTGCAAAAGCTGACTGGACGTCTGGCAGCACTTAGCAGGTTTTTATCAAGGTCTGCGGAGAGGAGTTTGCCAATCTTTAAAGCTTTGAAAGGGTCCGAAGATTTTGCATGGACACCGGAGTGTCAGAGAAGCTTCGAAGACATTAAAAATTATCTCAGCAATCTTGCTACACTTACGGTGCCTATTGCGGACGAAACCCTACTTCTGTATCTTGCAGCTACAGGCTCAGCTGTCAGCGCAGTCCTTGTCAGAGAAGCAGATATCAATGGGAAGTTGGTCCAAAATCCTGTCTATTTTGTATCCGAAGCATTGTCAGGAGCAAAGACAAGATACTCCGAACTTGAAAAGTTCGTTTATGCTCTGATAATGGCTTCGAGGAAGCTAAGGCATTATTTTTTGGCTCATAATGTAATTGTACCAACTTCATATCCTTTAGGAGATATGCTCCGAAGCAAAGATTCCACTGGAAGGATTGGAAAGTGGGCAATAGAACTAGCACCCTTCGGCATATCTTTCCTGGCAAGGACAGCTATCAAATCCCAAGTCCTAGCAGACTTCGTAGCAGAGTGGACTCCACCTGCGAAGTTGACTCCCGAAAAATCAGATGACGGAGTTTGGATTATTTACTCCGATGGGGCTTTTCAAGCATCCGGAGCAGGCATTGGGGCAGTATTAATTTCACCATCAGGACAAAGAGCAATGTACTCCGCAAGACTCAACTTTAAGTCTACCAATAATATAGCGGAGTACGAAGGAATATTATTGGGACTCCGGAAAGCACGTGCTCTAGGGGCTACAAGAATAATTATAAAAACAGATTCTCAGATAGTAGCAGGGCACGTAGACAAAAGTTTTCAAGTCCGACATCCACAGCTTGCAAAGTACTTGGAAGAAATTCGCAAGATCGAAGCACATTTCAAGGGTATTTCCATTCAGAGTATACCAAGAGCTGAAAACGTGCAAGCGGACATTTTAGCGAAGGCTGCTGCCGGAGCTGTGGATGTGCCTGACGAAGCTTTCTATGAGGAGCTCAATATACCTTCGGTGCCACAAGTTGCTTCTGCAGAGATTCTCTGCATTCCTAGTACAGATTGGAAAGATTCAATCATAGAACTCTTGCAAGGAGGAACAAATTTGCCCGAAGAACCCCAATTGTCAAGATTAAAGCTCAGAGCAAGAAACTATCAGTTAATCAACGATATATTATACAAAGCCGGAGTATGTTCCCCTCTACTCCGATGTATATCTCAAGCCGAAGGCCAAGAAATTCTCCGAGAAATTCACGAAGGCCTTTGTGGAAGTCATTTAGCCCCTAGAGCTCTGGCAGGAAAAACACTTCGCCAGGGGCTTTATTGGCCCACAATAACAGCTGATGCGGAGAGCTTGGTCCGCACTTGTCAAGGATGCCAGTGGATGGGTCGACGGAGTCATCGCCCACCAACAGCTCTTCAAGTCATTGCTCCGGTATGGCCTATGGCCAGATGGGTATGGATCTAATTGGTCCCTTTCCGTTAGCAAAGGGAAATCTGAAGTTCGCAGTGGTAGCTATTGAGTATTTTTCTAAGTGGGTGGAAGCAGAGCCCTTAACAGCTATCACTTCGAATAATGTACAGAAATTCTTCTGGAAGAACATTATTTGCCGGTTCGGAGTGCCTAAATATCTCACAGTTGATAATGGAACACAGTTCGACGCAGAACCCTTCAGGAAGTTTTGCGAAGACCTAGGCATTCAACTATGTTTTGCTGCAGTGAGACATCCTCAGTCGAATGGAGCCGTTGAGCGAGCCAATGGAAATATCTTATCAGGGCTAAATCGAAGAATAGTAGGGTTGTCAAAGGGACTGTGGACCGAAGAGCTTCCGAAGATTATGTGGTCCATTCGGACTACGCAAACAAGGTCCACAGGTTTTACTCCGTTTAGACTACTATTCGGAGATGAAGCTATGACTCCAACGGAGCTCAAAGGGGGTTCATTTCGCAGCACCGAACCAGACATCGAAGAAGAAAGACAAGCTTCGTTAGATTTGTCAGAAGAGACAAGGCTTCGAGCTGTAGCTAATTTATCAAAATATCATCAGCAGACGAAGACTTGGTATGACCCGAAGGTTAAGCTTAGTGAGTTAAGGCCGGGTCATCTTGTTCTACGAAGCATTATAGCACCAGGGAAGTTAGGCAATAAATGGGAAGGTCCATATCTAATCGTCCGCTCGGGGCGCCCTGGTTCATTTAAATTAGCTAATTTAGAAGGTGAAGAGTTAGCACATACTTGGCATGCGGAGCACCTAAAGCGATACTTCGCATAAGGGCTCCTTGTAATTCGCTTGTAATCACCTCTAAATTAATAAAGCATACACCCTGTGGCTTGCCTTCCCCTTGACGCTCCTAGTTTCCCGAGCGGACGCGCTGGGACAGAAGTCGTTCGAGAGGGAAGTGTTATCAAGCAGGGCTGTATTTCCGGACTTCGTACCCATAAAGTCGAGGCCTCCGGTGTGGTGGCTGAAATCCATCCGGAGCCCAAGCTGATACCTTGTAGGCATCCGTAAAAGAGCCAATACCACATTCTACGGAGTCCAAGCTTCGGCTGGTAGACTTCCGTAAAAAGAGCCGAAGGTGGCCAAAATCTGTGGAGTCCAAGCTGCAGCTTGTCAGACTTCCGTAAAAAGAGCCGAAGGTGGCCAAATTCTGCGAAGTCCAAGCTCCGGCTGGTAGACTTCTGCAAAAAAGAGCCCAAGTGGCCAAATTCTGCGAAGTCCAAGCTCCGGCTGGTAGACTTCTGCAAAAAAGAGCCCAAGTGGCCAAATTCTGCGAAGTCCAAGCTCCGGCTGGTAGACTTCTGCAAAAAAGAGCCCAAGTGGCCAAATTCTGCGAAGTCCAAGCTCCGGCTGGTAGACTTCTGCAAAAATAGCCGAAGGTGGCTACAATTTCTGCGAAATCCAAGCTCCGGCTGGTAGATTTCTGCAAAAAACAGCCGAAGGTGGCTAAAGCAAAACAGCATTTAAGCCATGAGCTTCGAATGTCTGTTCTTATAAGTCCAAAGTGACAAATTTCTTAAGACACTAAAGTGTCCTCGAAGTTATCTTAATTGATTTCTTTCGTAAAGCAAACAAAGGTACCAAGTTACCATTCTTCTGACTACAAAGGTCAAAGAAATTTCATAAGATTTCAAAAGATCTTTAAAAATGACAAAGGGCTCCGAACCCCCAAAAAATTGTACTCCGAAGTTTTTTCTTTGCGCATAACCATCTTTGAATGCAGTTCGAAGTTGCTTATACCCAAAGATGGGCTAGTAAATATGGAGACAATTTTAAATCGACATTCATTATTGAAATAAATGTGTTTACAGATTACATTATGAAAAATTGGTATCTATACCAAGAAGGAATCGGAGACCTCTTCGGTCCCGAGAGCTAGGGGTGGAACGACTAGTTCCAACATCGGAAGTTCTAAGAACTTTGCGTTTAACTCTCTTCCTCCCCTTCGAAGCTCTAAAATCCTTCTGTTCTTGTTGAAGCTCGGCCCAAGTTCGAAGCCGCTCAGGGCTTCTCTCCCAGCTTCTAAGATCTTCAGATCTTTTATTTTGGGCTTCACCTTCGTCTTCGGACCAATTAGTGTCTTCAGAAGACGAGGTGTTTGCGTCATTTTCTTTATCTTCCTCTTTAATATAAGACAATACGTCTTTGATTACTTCGAGCGCAATAATGCCGGAGTCATCTCGAGGGATAAGGAATCGAGGACGCTTATAACTCTTTAGAAGTTCGAAGGTGTTCCACAGTGAGCGAAGTTCGCTGTTAAGCTCTAACACTTCGATATCTTCGATAAGAGGCAAAGCCTAAAAATATGACAAACAAGATTTTCATTGATAAATGTTTACAAGCACAAAGCTTTACACGGTTAAAAATCCTAAAACATTCCTAAACCTGTGGGTTTGAAGGAGGTTGGCTGCTCGAAGCTTGGCTCCGAACATGCTTCTGGCGTTGGCCTTCATCAATCCAAGCCTTGATCGCAGATCGACCTTCGGCTCTCCACGAAGTTTGGAAGGCCCGCCAAGCAGCAGCTACACCTTCGGAAGGTTTGAGAAGTCGGTCGTCGTCGAAGGTGATTGGACCTCTTCCTGCGTCCGGAGTTATTGATCGGCCCAAATCCTCGTAATAGCGAAGTAGACCAACAGCAGACACATGTCCGGAGAGTTCTCCGTATCTAATGCCCGCCGTCTTCATCTGCTTCGCCACCCCTTGGATCCTTTTCAACCGGCGCAGAAGGCTGATGTTATCATCAGAAGGAAGAATTTCGATAGTACCGAAGTATTCCAGGACTTCTAACAACTGATTCATAACCTCCGCAGCCACCTTCTCAGACTTCAACTTATCTTCGTTCAGTGCATCCTTCATCGAAGTAACTTCGTCCAAAACACCAGAAAGCCTAGCATTTTCAGTGGTCAAAGTGTTTTTCTGTGTCAACAATTGGCTAGCTTCCTCTTCAAGTCGAACGAGTCTAGACCCTGCAATAGCATGTTCTGCCCGCAGTTTTTCAACCTCTGCTCGAAGCACAATCCTCTCTGCTTCGAGCTCTTTCTTTGCAGCTTCTAAGCTTTGCCTGGCCCTTCGCTCTGATAATATTATATTGTCCATTTGAGTCACTCGACTTTCAGAGATGTTAAAATTCCTTTGAAGAGTGCTATTTTCTTCCCGAAGCCGAGCGATTTCTTCGTCATTACATAAACTTGCAGCTCGGGCCAAAACAGTTTGCTGTCAAAGTAAAAACTAAAGTAAATATTCATTCGAAGATAAATTCTATAATAATTTGCAGTTGCTTCGTACCTGATAAGCTGTACGTTCAATAATGACATTAAGCTCCGTCCTGTCAGCCTTGCGCAGGATGGCCACTAATTTGGTCTCCCCTATGTCACGACTAGCTCGATCCAAAGGTTCGAGCAAAGTCCGAAGACCAGTTGTTTGCCCTAAGAAAGGAGCCAGCAAGGGGAGCATGCTTATTGCCTCTTGGTCATCTTCGTTCAACGAAGGACCGGAGCTTTGGCCTACGGTCTTCGGAGCCACTGGAGTTTGAGCCTCCCTGGAAGATTGGCTCTCGTCTGTTGAATCAGACGGAGTTGATTCGGAGCTTATAGCAGGCAGGGGCTCTATTTGTCTTTTGCCTCTTCCAGGCCCCTTTTGAGTAACTCTCGGGGCTGGCTCCGAAGTCGTCGAAGGTTCAGGAATTATTTCCTCCTGGCGGACTTCTTCCATAGGAGTGGGTTCTGCAAAGTAATCAAAAGTATTATACATAGTATAAAAATTCAAATAAATACAAAAGTTCTTCGAAATCTACCTTCGGCAGTCCGTGGAGGAGTCGTTGTCGGACTGATTGGTGGATCGAAAGCTAATTCTTCATCTGAATCAGCCGTTGAATCATGGACTGCAGGAGCATCGTCCTGGGTAGTCCTCGCTGCTTCTTCGGGAATCGAAGCCATAGTGACTTCGACCCCACTTTCATTCACAGGAACTTCGTCCTGAGCTACATCTTCTTGAACTACCGAAGTCCTTGGCTGATCAATATTTTCTCCAGACTCCGGTACGTTCACAGATACTTC
Source organism: Zizania palustris (assembly GCA_019279435.1). NCBI lineage: Eukaryota > Viridiplantae > Streptophyta > Magnoliopsida > Poales > Poaceae > Zizania > Zizania palustris. Next base: position 65,798,862 of record JAAALK010000290.1, on the reverse strand, counting down.
GGCCTGTGCGAGCTTTTGAGTTTCATTCTCTTCCATTAACCGCACAAGTAACCTTTCCATTTCTTCTTGGGAATCGGAAACCGAAGCTCTGGAGCTCGAAGGTATAGGATCTAAAGGTGCGAGGTTCTTCGGCTTCCGAGCCACCCTCTTCACCGGAGTTTTTGCTGAACTTGAAGTTCCAGCTTCGGCTTTCCTTTTTTGAGGCCCTTTCTCCAAAGGCGCCCAATCCATCAGAGGGGGAGGTGTGAGTTTCAGCATTCCCCATACTCTGTTAAATCTTTCCCAACTCCCAACCAGCTTAATTCGCCACTCTTTTTCGGTCGGAGTTGGAGCACCCAAGATTTTTTCCGAAGCCCTTATAATTTGTTCTGAAGTAATAGGGGCTGAAGATTCTACAAAATAAATAATTCAAGTCAGTTTTTCTTCGAAGCAAATATGTTTAATGCATGTTGTTTTCGAAGTTACCTGTAGGACTTGAAGTCAAGTTAATTCTGCGAAGACCACCTTCGGAATCATCTTCGAAGATAATAGGCCAGTCGGCCATTAGTGGAGGAATTTGAAGACCGATGAACTCTTCTGCCAAATCCCGCATACTGAGCCTTCGGCTAACTTTTTCAAGCAAGTTCAGACGGGCTTCGAATTGACCTTCGTCAGGACGCACCAAAGCCTCCTTTCGGAATTGGATTTCTCTAAGGGGTCCGGCCAGAGGATTGCTTGCCCCGACTTCGGCATAGAACCATTTCAAAATCCAGTCGGTGTACCACCTAGCGTTGATGGCTTTAGCAGGAAAGCGAAGGGCATACTCATCCCGAAGTCTAAAGTTGATACTGCCAAAAGACGTTACTACTTTTTCACCTCCGGGAGCTACGAAGGTTTTTGGCTGGCATGTTGCTCTATGTAATGCAGCGAAGATTTCCGCCCTTCCTTCACATCCTTCGGCTCTTAAGGCCCATTCAAAAATAGCTAATCTAGCTACTGCATTCGGAGATAATTGAGGAAGAGTTATATGGAACAGTTCGAGTACCTCTGCCAGAAAATCCACTGCAGGAAGACCCAAACCGGCTTCGAAAAAAGCTTCGAACACTACTACTTCTCCGGGTCTGGGCACTGGAATCACTTCTTTCCCTGGTTTTCGAATCATAACTCCCGCACCAATATTTCCTCCTACTGCCATTGCCAGGGACTCTCTTTTGCAGGTTGAAGGTCCTAATTCAAAGGATTGGTCCAAATATTTGGTCGATGGAGGGCACAGACCTTGATCATCGGCGATTTGGGGATTTTTTCCCTTTGCCGCCATGGAAGTTGTCGCCTGCATCGAAGGCGTCGCCGCCACTGTTGCCGCTGCCGCTGCCGCAGTCGCTTGTTGACGAACCAAGGTTGAAGGAGGTGCAGAGCCTTTGGTCTTCGCCATCGCAATCGCTGGATCGATCTGAGAGAGTGGAGACTAGGGCTCAAGAACTCGAAAGCTAGGGCTCAAGAACTCAAAGGGCTCAAAAGGCTTTTGACTGAGAGGAAGCAGTGAAAAGGTAATCGAGTAAGTTCTGGAGTTCTTTATTTATAGTCTAAACTTTCCGTTTGTTACCGTTTAGGCTCTGCCCTTTCGCATTCCCGCCTGTTATTTTCCTCCGAAAATAACGCCTCGTATAACTCCGTTAGAAATAGAAACTAACGGCTATATTTTCTAAGTCTAAAAAGACTTTCGAACTTCCTGAGTCGGTTCTAAGATAGTTCGAAAAGTAATTACCTTATGACTAATTCGAAGTTCATATCTTCATGTATTTCGGAGATAAAATGAAAATCAATAACCCCTATGATTGGTTATCTTTTCTTTCCGTATACTGCTCTCCTAACGTTGCAGGTCGAACGGAGAAGCGTATTCGAGGGGCTACTGTTGGGGGAAAATATCTCATCTTCGGGGTTATTGCCGAAGCAACATAAAGACAGTCAACCAGTTCGAAGATTGTCCGAAGACCATCTTCGAAGATGCCCAGAACCTCGTTCAAAGTCCGAAGACAGGCATTGGTTCGAAGTATGTCTTCGAACCAAAGCCCTTCAAGATCTTTTCTGCCAGCTAAGATGGAAGACTTATCTTCTATCCTATTAGATTAGTTTTTTACTTTTTTAGCCATATTAAGGAACCCGAATAGTTTCCTTAATGTCGGTTGTAATAGAGGGGTAAATAGGTCTTTTCCTTAATGTTTAGGCCTATAAATACCCCCCATTTCACCCTGTAATGAGGACCGATTACAAGTGAATCAATACACACTTTCGAACTATTCTAAGTTATTATCCTTTCGGAGGCTTAGAACAGTTTGCTTCGCAAACACTTCGTTTGTTAGTTTCTTTTCTACAGAAACCTGTTAGCGTAATCTTTTACGCCAACAGCTACTTTCACCATATTGCCTGTTGTTGAGTGTACATCCCCAGATATAATCGCCCAGCATCAGAACAACAACAAAGTGGTGAAAATTTTATTTTCTGGTTTAGGTCCCACTGAGTTTGAGCGTGTGAGCCATCTCAGCACTGTTAGAGAGATCTGGTCTACCCTCTAGGCACACAATGAGGGGATAGCCCTGGTCAAGGCTCGGCTCTATTAGACCTACCGGTGTGAATATCAAAATTTCACACAGAAGCCGGGTGAATCTGTTGAAGCTTTGTTTCGTCATTTTCAATCGATCATCAACAAGCTTCGGGCCAACAAGGCCGAGGGAGTTCAACTGGTCTAAGATCATGAGCAGGCGCTCAAGATTCTTCATACCTTGGACCCTAAGATCTGGGAGATCAAAGTATCCTCTATCATTAAGAGCACCTCTAATGATAACTTGACAATTTCAGAGTTGTTCAGCAAGCTCAAGGCCACAGAGGTTGATATCCAGCTGAGATAAAATCTCACTGGATCTGGATCAAAAACCCTAGCCCTTGCGACTCCTTCTGCTGACTCCTCTTCTGTGAGCTGTGCTGGGTTCTCCTTGATGTCTATCACTCAGGACCAGCTTGAGTCGCTAGGAGACGATGATCTATGTTGTTTAACAACTGGGTGCGTCGTGTCTATGATAAGCCAATGTTCAAAAGACACGGCACAAAATCTAGATGCTTTGAGTGTGGTGATCCAGGTCATTTCATCGCCCACTTCCCTAAGCTCAATGGTCACAAGAAGGGTACCGGTGGTGGCTCCTATGACTCCGGCAAGCACGACAGCTCCTCCTTCACAAAGGGCAAGCCCAAGACAAGATTCTTCCGAAAGGCCCTAAAGGACTACCGGCGTGAGAACAAGAAGCATGACAAGGTCTTCTTCGTCGAGACGGAGAGAAGCTACTCCAAGCAGTCTTCGTCTTCTTCCTCTTCATCAAGCTCAAGCGATGAGGAGATCATGATCAGGAAGGGGAAGCACAAGGACGATCCAGTGGGCCTCTGCTTCATGGCCTTCACGGACATGCCGAAGAGCCGCTCACATCACCTCACCTTCGCGGATAAGGAAGAGAAGGGCTCCCCCGACAACTCCGACGATGACGACGATGAAAAGGTATCTTCCTTTGAACAAGAAGTCGTTGATTTACTTGAAGAGAACCATCAGGAGTTGAGATATCGGGAGAAACTTCTTAGAGGAGCTAAGAAGAGGATAGATGCGCTTTAGAGTGAGCTTGCTGTGGCCAACGGTAGGATTGAGAGTCTATCTTCTTCCCCTTGCTTGGGTGGTAGTAGTGAGTGCCCAAACTGTGAGATGTTACTGTGTGACCTAATGACTCTGATGTCCAGGTACACAGAGAGGGTAGATGAGACGGACTCTTTGGCCACTGAGCTTGAGAGCACTCAGCTGAAGCTGAAAGATGCTCATGCTACTATTGTCGTGCCCTGTGTTGACTGCCCATCCCATCTAGCTAGTTTAGCTGATCTGAAAGCCAAGGGTGATGAGCAGTTGGGCGAGTTGGAGAGAGTCATAGCTGAGCTGGAGCAGACTAGGCTAGAGCTTGATACATTGTTAGTTCTACCCACTGTTTGTGAGAACTACTTGTCTCTTAGATTGGAATTGATCAAGCAGAAAGCTGAGAAGTTTGTTCAGGTCGATAGAGAGTGTGAGACTTGCTTGTCTCAGGTGGAGGTGCTGGCTTCCTTGAGAGAGGAGCTAGCTGATGTTCAGAATGAGAACTTTCACCTCCGTCAGATTCTAAGTTGGGTGAGTGCCGAAGAGCCATAGCTCGGCATGATGATCCAGTAGTTCAGGAGGCAGGATGGGTTTGGGGTAGGCTACACGTATACCAAGGATGATTTTGAGAGTGCCATTAGCCGAGAAGTGGAGTGGAGTAAGATGACTCCTGAACAGAGATATCCCAAGACTCACTCCACTGAGTTTTTCCAGGCTAGTCAGCCCAAGGATGGAGTGTTTCAAGAACAACCTAGAGCTCCACCCAAGAATCCCATCTGGGTCCCAAAGCCCAAACATCTCCACACTTCTCTAGACTCTCTACCTAGACCCTCTCATACCAAAGAGTCTACACTCAACACCACCAAGCCCAAGAACCCCAAGCCTCAACCGCATCCCAAGAAGCCCACCTACCACTGTGAGTACTGTTAGAGAGACGGGCATCTTGAGGAGTTTTGCTTCAGGAGGAAGCGGGTTGAGAGAGCAGAGAGAGCTCGTGGTGGGCAAGAGCAGTTCTACCAGTAGGGTGGTAGACTCAGAGTTCCTCGATGCGGTGAGAGGCTAGAGGCCAAGCCGCGTTGTGTAGGTGGTGGTAGAGGAGACGACTTTCATGCCCGTGCTCCGGAGGGTGGTGTTCGCTCCGGCAGAGCTCCAGGTCATTTTGGATACGACTCTGGACCTCGTGGCCGAGACTTTAGGCATAACCAAGGACCGCAGTTTGAGCCGCGCTTTGGTCCAGACTCTTATGATTCTTTCTTCTTTCCTTCTTTTGAGCAGATGGCTCGACACTGGTTTAGTTCTTTTGCTAAACCTGGTGCTGGACCATTTGCTCCCACTTACGATCACTGACTGTGCAGGATCGAGGACTGGAGGACGTGTGGATCATGGATTCAGGAGTCTCTCACAACATGACCGGACATCGCAGATGGTTCTTCATCCTCTCTTCCCCGAGCTCCAAGGAATACATCACCTTTGTGAATAGTGGTCAAGGGAAGGTACATGACATTAGCTCAATTCGCATCTCTGACCATTTCTCTTTGAAGATTGTTGCTTTGTTTGGAAACTTGAACTTCAATTTGATTTCTGTTTCACAACTTCTTGAGGATGGTTTGGTGGTTCGTTTTAAGAAGGGCATGTCTTCTGTGGTTGATTCTAGAGGGTCTTTGGTTTGCCAGATCTTACCCTTCGGTAAGGTTTTTTGGATTGACTTCTCTAGTTCTTCTGGCCCTTCTCGCTGTTTGATTGTTGGATCCTCCTTTGAGCTCTGGAAGTGGCATAGGAGGTTAGGCCATTTTAGTTTTGATCTGCTAGTCAGATTGAGCTCTATGGACCTCATCCGAGGATTGCCCAAGCTTAAGATGGAGAAGGATCTAGTTTGCCATCTCTGTCGTCACGGGAAAATGGTTGCCGCTTCTCATGCACCTGTGACTCAGGTGATGACTTCGTACCCGGGAGAGCTGTTACACATGGATACTGTTGGTCCAGCTCGGGTATGCTTAGTCGGTGGGAAGTGGTACGCGCTTGTGAAAGTTGACGATTTTTCTCGATTCTCATGGGTTTTCTTCTTGGAATCTAAGGATGAGACTTTTCAGTTTGTTCATGACCTGATTTTGAAGCTGAAGAACGAGAACAATGGTCGGATGCAAACAATTTGCTCTAACAACGGCTCTGAGTTTAAGAACTCTCAGTTCGTCAGCTTTTGTAGTGATCAGGGTCTTGATCATTAGTTTTCTGCTCCGTACAGTCCCCCATAGAACGGCTTTGTGGAAAGAAAGAACCACACACTAGTCGAGATGGCCAGGACGATGCTCGATGAGCATAGGACGCCAAGGCATTTTGGGCTGACGCCATGAACACTGCTTGTTATCTAGCCAACCGCATTTTTCTTACAGCTTACTTAGGTAAGACTTCATATGAGTTGTGGTTTGGCAGACAGCCCAAGGTGAGTCACTTGCACGAGCTTGGCTGCAAGTGCTTTGTGCTCAAGAAGGGAGGGCATTTGGACAAGTTTGAGTCTCGTTGCTGGGATGGATTTTTTCTGGGTTATGCTTTGCATTCTCAAGGCTTCCGTGTTTGGAACCTCGACTCCCAGCAGCTTCTCGAGACTTGCGAGATTTCTTTTGATGAGTCCTTGCCTTCACTGACTCCTTCTTTTGAGCTTTCTGGAGATGATGAGCTTGGAGAGTCCATCTTCGAGGAACATGATGACATTCCAGCTGTTGATGAGGGTGGGCCTTCTGCACAGCCTGCAGACCCCACACCTTCTGAGACTTCGATTGAGGATGAGGGCAGACCTCTGATCACTTCTTCCACTTCGATCGAGCCCCTCCATCGAGTCCAGAGGTGCCAGCTGCTGACTCCGGTGAGGTGACTTCAGATCATCTGGGATCCCGAGCAGTTCAGCGTGATCATCCCACAGAGCTCATCATCGGTGATCTTACTGAGAGATCCTTACGTTCTTCAGTTGGTTCTCTTGGTATGTTTGCTGAGTCTGCGTTTGTTGCCTCTTTCTGATTCGAATTGGATAAATGCCATGCAAGAAGATCTTGAGAATTTTGTCCGCAATCGGGTTTGGACACTGGTTGAGCTGCCACCCGGATGCAACCCCATAGGCACCAAGTAGGTGTTCAAAAACAAGCAAGGTGAAGATGGGGTTGTGGTGCGCAACAAAGCTTGACTAGTTTCCCAGGGTTTTTGCCAGAAGGAGGGCATTGACTTTGAGGAGACTTTCGCCCCTGTTGCCAGTCTTGAGTCCATTCACATTCTTTTAGCTTTTGCCGCTTCTAAGGGGTTTATGCTTTTTCAAATGGATGTCAAGAGTTCTTTTCTGAATGGGTACATAGAGTAGGAGGTCTATGTTAGGCAGCCCCCCAGTTTTGAGAACCCTAAATTTCTTCGACATGTTTTTAAGATGCAGAAAGCTTTATACGGTCTAAAGAAAGCCCCTAGGGCTTGGTATGACCGGTTGAAGCAATTTTTATTGGGGAAGGGCTTTGTTATGGGTTCTGTGGACAAAAATCTTTTCTTGCTCAGAGATTCCTCAGACTTCTTGATTGCTCAGATTTACGTGGACGATATCATTTTTGGTGGTTCTACTGATGCACTTGTGTCCAAGTTTTCTGAGCATATGCACAGTGAGTTTGAGATGAGCCTCATGGGTGAGCTCAAGTATTTCCTATGGCTCTAGATCAAGCAGACCAAGGATGACATCTTCATCCACCAAAGTAAGTACACGCGGGACATGTTGAAGAAATTCGACTTTTGTGGAGAGATGAAGCCTCAGATGACCACAATGGGTACATCTGGGGGCCTGGACAAGGACGAGAGCGGTGTCAAGGTCAACGTGAGAGAGTATTGAGTGATGATTCGTTCGCTGCTGTACTTGACGGCGACGAGGCCAGATATTCAGTTTGTCGTGGGACTATGTGCACGCTTTCAGTCTTCACCTCGCGCGTCTCATCGGCAGGCTGTCAAGCGCATTTTTAGATACCTTACCTATGCGCTTGATCTTGGTCTTTATTATTCAGCATCATCGTCTCTTGATTTATCTGGCTTTTCGGACGCTGACTTTGGTGGGTGCCGGTTTGATCGCAAGTCGACTTCCGGTACTTGCCAGTTTCTTGGTTCTTCTCTTGTCTCTTGGTCTTCTCGAAAGCACTCTGGAGTTGTGCTTTCTACCACTGAGGCTGAGTATGTAGCTGCTGCTCACAGTTGGTTTGGATGATTTCCACATTGCGAGACTTTGGGTTGTTCTTTCCTACCAGAGTTCCTCTGTTTTGTGACTGTACCAGTGCGATTAGTGTAGGGAAAAACCCTTGTCTCCATTCAAAAACCAAACACATTGATGTGCGCTTTCACTTTTTGAGGATCAATATGAGAAATGTGTCATTGACCTTGTTAATGTTGATACTCATCATCAGTTGGCTGATATTTTCACCAAACCCCTAGATCAGTCTACTTTTGAGCATTTGCGAGGGGATTTGGGTGTTGTGTATCATTTTTAGGATATTTTGAGTCAGTTTTCTTTCTTCTTTACTCTTTTCTTGAGTCTTTTTGTGTGTGCTCATATCATGCATATTCACATATCACACTTTGAGCTTGCTTTACTTATTCTAGCTGGTACATGCTTTTGATTAACTGTCGATGATCATGCTTTGTTTCAGTTCACATGATATGTCTGATATCTGTCATATGCATGACTTTTATGCTTTAAAATTGATAAATGAACACCGTTGCTTCTGGTATCTAGCATGTGTAGGTTGAATGCTTTTGCTATCTATTACATGCCTTGTAGCTAGATCCTTACTTAGATGCAGATATGCAACTTGGACATCTATATGCTTTAACATGGAAAATGTGCTTTAAAAAAGATAAAAAATCAAAAAAACTGAAAATTCCATGCCTTTTTATGATTGATTTGAAAAGATCTAGTTGGGTTTGCTTTGTCGCATTGCATTGTTTTGGACTGCTTACCATAGCACTTTGGTATGAACTAGCACAGTGTAATGTATGCCAAGATCAATGTCTTAAGCTTCTGATGGTCCAGTTCTGGACTAGGATTGACTTGGTCAGATAGCATAAGATTTGACATGCAAATAACCCCTGGCAAAAATGAAAAAGGAAAAGAAAAAGCCTGAAATTTAAAAAAGATAACAAGTTTGCTGAAGCACTTTGTTCTGGACTATGCTTGTGTTGGTAGATATCAATTAGCTTTTGCAACTTGTGTTTTACCTTCCTTGTCGACTAGAAAATGTGGTGATGCTTTTGTTTGCAAAAATTGAAAATGCGTGCTAATGACTTTCTTTAGATATCATCCATTGCACTGATCATGCCATGTGTCTTAGATAGTATATCTTTTGCTATATCTTCTAGATGTTGTAATTGCAGTCAATCATATCTGAGAACCATGCTTTCTACACTCCACCAACACCCCAGTTGCATTCATTGCATATTTTGAGGGGGAGCTGCATTTCAGGGGGAGTATGAGTCTGTGTCTCTTTAGAGTGCATTTTAGTCTAGCTTGATGAGTCCAATTGTCAACAGGTGGGAGAAATTTTGGGTTACTCGATTGTTGGCGTAAAAGATTACGCTAACAGGTTTCTGTAGAAAAGAAACTAACAAACGAAGTGTTTGCGAAGCAAACTGTTCTAAGCCTCCGAAAGGATAATAGCTTAGAATAGTTCGAAAGTGTGTATTGATTCACTTGTAATCGGTCCCTATTACAGGGTGAAATGGGGGGTATTTATAGGCCCAAATATTAAGGAAAAGACCTATTTACCCCTCTATTACAACCGACATTAAGGAAACTATTTAGCTTCCTTAATAGGGCTAAAATGGTAAAAGACTAATCTAATAGGATAGAAGATAAGTCTTCCATCTTAGCTGGCAGAAAAGATCCTGGAAGGCTTTGGTTCGAAGATATACTTCGAACCAATGCCAATCTTCGAACTCCTGACGAGGTTCCAAGTCGCCTTCGAAGATGACCTTCGGACTATCTTCGAACTGGTTGGCTGTCTTCATGTTGCTTTGACAATAACCCCGAAGATGGATATTTTCCCCCAACAGTAGCCCCTCGAATACGCTTCTCCATTCAGCCTGTAACGTTAGGAGAGCAGTATACGGAAAGAAAAGATAACCAATCATAGGGGTTATTAATTTTTGTTTTATCTCCGAAATACATGAAGATATGAACTTCGAATCAGTCATAAAGTAATTACTTTTCGAACTATCTTAGAACTGACTCAGGAAGTTCGAAAGTCTTTTTAGACTTAGAAAATATAACCGTTAGTTCCTGTTCTAACGGAGTTATATGAGGCGTTATTTTCGGAGGAAAATAACAGGCGGGAATGCGAAAGGGCGGAGCCCAAACGGTAACAAACGGAAAGTTTTGGGTTATAAATAAAGAACTCTGGAACTTACTCGATTACCTTTTCACCGCTCGCTCCCAGTCAAAAGCCTTTTGAGTTCTTGAGTTCTTGAGCCCTAACCCTCGAGTTCTTGAGCCCTAGTTCCCGTTCTCTCAAGTTGATCCGGCAATCGCGATGGTGAAGACCAAAGGATCCGCGCCGCCTTCGACCTTGGCTCAGCAGCAGGCAGCCGCAGCAGCAGCGGCAGCAACATTGGCGGCGGCATCTTCGAGGCAGGCGGCAATGTCCATGGCGGCAGGGGGGAGAAATCCCCAAATCCCCGATGACCAAGGTCTGTGCCCTCCATCGACTAAATATTTGGATCAGTCCTTTGAATTGGGACCTTCGACCTGCAAAAGAGAGTCCTTGGCAATCACAGCAGGGGGTAAGATTAGCAATGGGGTAATGGTTCGGAAACCAGGCAAAGAGGCAATCCCATCACCAAGGCCCGGAGAAGTCGTAGTGTTCGAAGCTTTTTTCGAAGCAGGCTTGGGCCTCCCTGCTGTAGATTTCTTGGCCGAAGTCCTTGACTTGTTTCACGTAACCCTCCCCCAGCTGTCTCCGAATGCTGTAGCCAGACTGGCTATCTTCGAATGGGCACTGAGAGCCGAAGGTTGTGAGGGGAGGGCTGAAATCTTCGCTGCGCTGCATAGAGCTACTTGTCAGCCAAAGACCTTCGTAGGCTCCGGAGGCGAGAAGGTAGTAGTTTCCTTTGGAAGCATCAATTTTAGGCTTCGTGATGAATATGCACTACAATTCCCTGCCAAGGCCATCAATGCTAGATGGTACACCGATTGGGTTCTGAGGTGGTTTTATGCTGAAGTTGGAGTGGGTAGTCCTCTGGCTGGTCCCCTCAAGGAAATCCAGTTCCGGAAGGAAGCCTTAGTGCAACCTGACGAAGGTCAACTCGAAGCTCGCCTCAACTTGCTTCAGAAAATCAGCAAAAGGTTGAGCATGCGGGACTTAGCCGAAGAGTTCATCGGACTTCAAATTTCTCCGTTGATGGCCAACTGGCCTATCGTCTTCGAAGATGACTCGGAAGGCGGTCTTCGCAAGATAAACTATACTTCGAGCCCTGCAGGTAACTTCGAAACCAACATGCATAATACATATTTACTTCGAAGGAAGATTAACTTGAGTTATTTTTTAGCTTCTTCAGCCCCTATTACTTCAGAGCAAATTATAAGGGCTTCGGAGAAGATCTTGGGTGCTCCAACTCCGTCAGAAAAGGAATGGCGAATCAAATTAGTCGGAAGTTGGGAGCGTTTTAACAGAGTATGGGGAATGTTGGAGTTAACTCCACCCCCTCTGATGGACTGGGTGCCTCAAGAGAAAGGACCCAAGAAGAGAGTAGCCGAAGCTGGAGCTTCCAGCTCCGCAAGGACTCCGACGAAGAAGGTGGCTCGGAAGCCGAAAAACCTCGCACCTTCGAGCTCAAGAGCTTCGGTTTCTAGCTCTAAAGAAGACGAAGGTACTTTACTAGTAAGATTAATTGACGAAGATGTAGCTCAACGAAGTATTCTCATCAAAGACACTGCAGGTATTCCGGAGCCTCAAGCCAACATCGAAGAAGCAAGAGCTCCGGATACCCAGGGAGAACAAAACGAAGCCCCTATGGGTGTGAATGAGGCCGAAGTGCCTGCGAACATACCGGAGTCAGGAGACAATATTGATCAACCAATGACTTCGGTAGTTCAGGAAGACACAACTCAGGCCGGAGTTCCAGTGGATGAAGAGGGAGTCGAAGTCACTATGGCTTCGATTCTCGAAGAAGTAACGAGGGCTCTTCAGGACGATGCTCCTGTAGCCCAAGATTTAACGGCTGATTCGGATGAGGACTACACTTATGATCCTCCGATCAGCCCTGTGCTTGATATTCCAGAGAATATCGAAGGTAAATTTTGCTTAATTATTATCAATTTTTGCAAAATTATACAATGTGTAATATTTTTGGTTTTTTTCAGAGCCTCCTGTTGTCGAAGTATCCCTCGAAGATACAACTCTAAGACCTTCGACAACTTCGGGGCCACAACCGGGAGTTGCTCTACCGGGGCCTGGAAGAGGAAAAAGACACATCGAGCCCCTCCCAGCTCAAGGATCGACTTCATCTGAGTCAATGGACGAAAGTGAATCGACTGAGGGGGGGCCATCTTCTGAAGTTCCAAGGGCCTCGGAAGAAACCTCCGGACCTTCGCTAAGCAGGGCTGACCAGAAAGCTTCGAAACTGATTCCTCTCATAACTCCTTTTTTGGAGGAGAAAACCGGACTTGGGACTTTGGTTAAACCTTTGGGTGCAGCCAGTCGCCAAGTCGGGGAAACAGAACTGGTAGCCCGCTTAAGTAGAGTGAAGGGTTCGGAGCTTAGCCTTGCTGTGGAAAGAGCAGCTTATCAGGTATAAAGCATCTTCGAACCAAATAATGAATTATATATGAATAATTTCTTATGCTAGTTTTTCTTTTTCTTAGCAAGCAGTCTTAGCCCGCGCTGCAGCTTTGTCGAATGAAAACGAAATTGCTCAACTTCGGGAAGAGAACGAAACTCTTCAAAGAAATCTTAACTTCTCCGAAGGTCGAGTATCTCAAATGGACAATGTGATAATAGCAGAGCGGAGGGCTAGGCAAAGTTTGGAAGCTGCAAGGAAAGAGCTCGAAGCAGAAAGAGTTGTGCTTCGAGCGGAGATTGAAAGACTGCGGACGGAGGATGCTGCGAAGGACTCCGCACTTGTAAGGCTGCAAGAAGAGGCTGGCCAGCTCCTAACTCAAAAGAATGCTTTGGCTACGGAGAACGCTAGAATCTCCGGAATTTTAACTGAAACGACTTCGGCCAAGGATATGCTTATTGAAGAAAAGGTTAAGTCCGAGAAGGTGGCTTCGGAGGTCATCGAACAGATGTTAAGTGTCTTGGAGTACTTCGGTACTACTGGATCACTACCTTCGGATGACAATGTAACTCTGCTGCGCCGGCTAAAGAGGATCCAAGGAGCAGCGAAGCAAATGAAGACGGCAGGCATACGTTATGGAGGACTCTCCGGACAAGTGTCTGCCCTTGGAATACTTCGCTACTACGAGGATTTGGGCCGATCAATCACTCCGAGCGCACAGGGCTCCATCATCTTCGACGACGACCGACTTTTAAAACCTTCCGAAGGTGTAGCTGTTGCTTGGCGAGCCTTCCAGACTTCATGGAGAGCCGAAGGTCGATCTGCGATCAAGGCTTGGATTGACGAAGGCCAACGCCAAAAGCAAGTTCGGAGCCAAGCTTCGAGCAGTCAGCCTCCTCCGAATCCGCAGGTTTAGGATTTTTTAGGATTTTTGATTATGTAAAGCTGATGCTTGTAAATATTTATCAATGAAAATCTTGTTTGTCATATTTTTAGGCTTTGCCTCTTATGGAAGATATCGAAGTGTTAGAGCTTAACAGCGAACTTCGCTCACTGTGGAACACCTTCGAACTTCTAAAGAGTTATAAGCGTCCTCGATTTCTTATCCCTCGAGATGACTCCGGCGCTATTGCGCCCGAAGTAATCAAAGACATATTGTCTTATATTAAAGAGGAAGATAAAGAAGGCGACGCAAACACCTCGTCTTCTGAAGACACTAATTGGTCCGAAGACGAAGGTGAAGCCCAAAATAAAAGATCTGAAGATCTTAGAAGCTGGGAGAGAAGCCCCGAGCGGCTTCGAACTTGGGCCGAGCTTCAACAAGAACAGAAGGATTTTAGAGCTTCGAAGGGGAGGAAGAGAGTTAAACGTAAAGTTCTTAGAACTTCCGATGTTGGAACTAGTCGTTCCACCCCTAGCTCTCGGGACCGAAGAGGTCTCCGATTCCTTCTTGGTATAGATACCAATTTTTCGTGATGTAATTTGTAAACACATTTGTTTTGATAATGAATGCCGATTTAAAATTGTCTCCATATTTACTAGCCCCTCTTTGGGTATAAGCAACTTCGAACTGTATTCGAAGATGGTTATGCGCAAAGAAAAAAACTTCGGAGTACAATTTTTTGGGAGTTCGGAGCCCCTCTGTCATTTAAAGATCTTTTAAAATCTTATGAAATGTCTTCGACTATTTGTAGTCAGAAAAATGGTAACTTGGTACCTTTGTTTATTTCATGAAAGAAATCAATTGAGATAACTTCCATGACACTTTAATGTCTTAAAAATTTTTGTCACTTTGGACGCATATGAACAGTCATTCGAAGCTCATGGCTTAAATGCTGTTTTGCTTTAGCCACCTTCGGCTGTTTTGTGCGGAAATCTACCAGCCGGAGCTTGGATTTCGCAGAAATTGTAGCCACCTTCGGCTATTTTTGCAGAAGTCTACCAGCCGGAGCTTGGACTTCGCAGAATTTGGCCACTTGGGCTCTTTTTTGCAGAAGTCTACCAGCCGGAGCTTGGACTTCGCAGAATTTGGCCACTTGGGCTCTTTTTTGCAGAAGTCTACCAGCCGGAGCTTGGACTTCGCAGAATTTGGCCACCTTCGGCTCTTTTTACGGAAGTCTGACAAGCTGCAGCTTGGACTCCGCAGATTTTGGCCACCTTCGGCTCTTTTTACGGAAGTCTACCAGCCGAAGCTTGGACTCCGTAGAATGTGGTATTGGCTCTTTTACGGATGCCTACAAGGTATCAGCTTGGGCTCCGGATGGATTTCAGCCACCACACCGGAGGCTTCGACTTTAAGGGTTCGAAGTCCGGAAATACAGCCAGCTTGATGACACTTCCCTCTCGATCGACTTCCGTCCCAGCGCGTCCGCTCGGGAAACTAGGAGTGTCAAGGGGAAGGGCAAACCACTGGTGTATGTTTATTAATTTAGAGGTGATTACAAGCGAATTACAAGGAGCTCTTATGCGAAGTATCGCTTTAGGTGCTCCGCATGCCAAGTATGTGCTAACTCTTCACCTTCTAAATTAGCTAATTTAAATGAACCAGGGCGCCCTGAGCGGACGATTAGATATGGACCTTCCCATTTATTGCCTAACTTCCCTGGTGCTATAGTGCTTCGTAGAACAAGATGACCCGGTCTTAACTCGCTGAGCTTAACCTTCGGGTCATACCAAGTCTTCGTCTGCTGATGATACTTAGATAAATTGGCTACAGCTCGAAGCCTTGTTTCTTCTGACAAATCTAACGAAGCTTGTCTTTCTTCTTCGATGTCTGGTTCGGTGCTGCGAAGTGAGCCCCCTTTGAGCTCCGTTGGAGTCATAGCTTCATCTCCGAATAGTAGTCTGAACGGAGTAAAACCTGTGGACCTTGTTTGCGTAGTCCGAATGGACCACAGAATCTTCGGAAGCTCTTCGGTCCACAGTCCCTTTGATAGTCCTACTATTCTTCGATTTAGCCCTGACAATATATTTCCATTGGCTCGCTCAACTGCTCCATTTGACTGAGGATGTCTCACTGCAGCAAAACATAGTTGAATGCCTAGGTCTTCGCAAAACTTCTGAAGGGTTCTGCGTCGAACTGTGTTCCATTATCAACTGTGAGATATCTAGGCACTCCGAACCGACAAATAATGTTTTTCCAAAAGAATTTTGTACATTATTCGAAGTGATAGCTGTTAAGGGCTCTGCTTCCACCCACTTGGAGAAATATTCAATAGCTACCACTGCGAACTTGAGATTTCCCTTTGCTAACGGAAAGGGACCAATTAGATCCATACCCCATCTGGCCATAGGCCATACCGGAGCAATGACTTGAAGAGCTGTTGGTGGGCGATGACTCCGTCGACCCATCCACTGGCAACCTTGGCAAGTGCGGACCAAGCTCTCCGCATCAGCTGTTATTGTGGGCCAATAAAGCCCCTGGCGAAGTGTTTTTCCTGCCAGAGCTCTAGGGGCTAAATGACTTCCACAAAGGCCTTCGTGAATTTCTCGAAGAATTTCTTGGCCTTCGGCTTGAGATATACATCGGAGTAGAGGGGAACATACTCCGGCCTTGTATAATATACCGTTGATTAACTGATAGTTTCTTGCTCTGAGCTTTAACCTTGACAATTGGGGCTCTTCGGGCAAATTCGTTCCTCCTTGCAAGAGTTCTATGATTGAATCTTTCCAATCTGCACTAGGAATGCAGAGAATCTCTGCAGAAGCAACTTGTGGCACCGAAGGCATATTGAGCTCCTCATAGAAAGCTTCGTCAGGCACATCCACAGCTCCGGCAGCAGCCTTCGCTAAAATGTCCGCTTGCACGTTTTCAGCTCTTGGTATACTCCGAATGGAAATACCCTTGAAATGTGCTTCGATCTTGCGAATTTCTTCTAGGTACTTTGCGAGCTGTGGATGTCGGACTTGAAAACTCTTGTCTACATGCCCTGCTACTATCTGAGAATCTGGTTTTTATAATTATCCTTGTAGCCCCTAGAGCACGTGCTTTCCGGAGTCCCAATAATATTCCTTCGTACTCCGCTATATTATTGGTAGACTTAAAGTTGAGTCTTGCGGAGTACATTGCTCTTTGTCCTGATGGAGAAATTAATACTGCCCCAATGCCTGCTCCGGATGCTTGGAAAGCTCCATCGGAGTAAACAGTCCAGACTCCGTCATCTGATTTCTCCGGAGTCAACTTCGCAGGTGGAGTCCACTCTGCTACGAAGTCTGCCAGGACTTGAGATTTGATAGCTGTCCTTGCCAGGAAAGATATGCCGAAGGGTGCTAGTTCTACTGCCCACTTTCCAATTCTTCCAGTGGAATCTTTGCTTCGGAGCATATCTCCTAAAGGATACGAAGTTGGTACAATTACATTGTGAGCCAAAAAATAATGTCTTAGCTTCCTCGAAGCCATTATCAGAGCATAAACGAACTTCTCAAGTTCGGAGTATCTTGTCTTCGCTCCTGACAATGCTTCGGATACAAAATAGACAGGATTTTGAACCAACTTCCCATTGATATCAGCTTCTCTGACAAGGACTGCGCTGACTGCTGAGCCTGTGGCTGCAAGATATAGAAGTAGGGTTTCGTCCGCAATAGGCACCGTAAGTGTAGCAAGATTGCTGAGATAATCTTTAATATCTTCGAAGCTTTTCTGACACTCCGGTGTCCATGCAAAATCTTCGGACCCTTTCAAAGCTTTAAAGATTGGCAAGCTTCTCTCCGCAGACCTTGATAAAAACCTGCTAAGTGCGGCCAGACGTCCGGTCAGCTTTTGCACTTGCTTTATATTCTCCGGAGGAGCCATCTTCTGCAGCGCAGTTATTTGAGTAGGGCTAGCTTCAATTCCCCTGCTTGAAACTAAGTACCCTAACAACTTTCCAGCCTTAGCTCCGAATATACATTTTTCGGGGTTAAGGCGGATGCCACATGCCCGAAGGCTATTGAATGTTTCTGCTAAGTCTAGGCTATGTTGGTGCTTTAAAGCACTCTTTATTACAATATCATCCATATAGGCCTCCACATTGCGACCTAGTTGATGACCTAGAGCCTTAGCAACTAATCTTGAAAAAGTAGCCCCGGCATTTCTTAGGCCAAAGGGCATTCTTACATAGCAGAAGACTCCCGAAGGAGTTACAAAGCTCGTCTTGATTTCATCTTCGCGTTTCAACCATATTTGATGATATCCGGAATACGCGTCGAGGAAGCTTAGTAACTCCGAACCTGCAGTGGAGTCAACTAGTTGATCAATTCGGGGCATGGGGTAGGGGTCACGTGGGCACGCTTTATTCAAAGATGTGAAATCAATGCACATGCGCCACTTTCCGGAGGACTTCTTCCTGACGAAGACTGGGTTGGCTAACCACTCTGTGTGGGCCACTTCTCTGATAATCCCAGCCTTCAACAGTTTTTCAACTTCGTCCTTAGCTAGAGCAGCTCTCTCTGCGGACATCTTCCGGAGCCCTTGTCGAACAGGCCGGGCCTTCGGGTTTACAAGCAAGCTGTGCTCAATAATATCCCGATCGACTCCGGTGATATCTTCGTCAGACCAAGCGAAGACATCCAAATTTTCTCCTACAACCTTTTCCAAGGAAGTTGCAACTTCGGGAGGTAAATCTTTACCAAATTGAAAAGTGTATTCTTTACCATCTTTGACAATGACCTTCGTTGCAATCTCTCCTTCGGGACTTGGTCTTGGAAATGACTTCTTCGAAGCTTCGGAGGAGGCTGAAAAAATTTCTCCATTTTCTTGAACACTGTTTACTTGCCTCGGGTCAAGAGGAGGACCATGACCATATTCTGCTCTCCGAGCTATGGCTTGATCTCCGAAGACTGTCAGAACTCCTGATTGTGTGGGCATCTTCATGCACAAGTAATTGTGATGCGCCACAGCTCCGAACTGATTCAACATGCCTCGGCCAAAGATAACATTATAAGCATACGGGGCATCCACCACATCAAAGATAACTTCTTCAGTTCGGGCTAGTAAACCTTCTCCGAAGGTTACTTCCAGGCCTATCTGGCCAAGTGCATCTAGCGGAGGTCCTGCAAAGCCTTGCAGAGGACGAGCCGCTGGGAGAAGATGCTTCCGGGAAATGCATAACTGATCGAAGGCTTGTACAAATATGATATCTGCCGAGCTACCTCCGTCGATTAGCACCCTTCGGACTTCAGTTCCGGCAATATCAGCAGTGATAACCAATGGATCTGCATGCGGGAACTTGATACCAGCTGCATCCTCCGCAGAGAAAGATATTGGAACATGAGACCACTCCGGCATTGCAGCTGCAGATGACGAAGTCCCAATGTGGCCTACTTCTCGGACGTACTCTCTTCGCTGTCTCTTGGACATGCTTCCGAGGGTACCTCCTCCGGAGATAGGGAGAACTACTCTCTTCCCTCTATCTTGCCCTTCTTCCTGCTTCGGAGGTGGCATAACATTGGCCACCGGAGGATGCCTTGCAGCATCAAGATTTTCTATCCGCGCCACAGCCTGGACCGGCTCCGAGCGCACTGCTGCTGCTGGACTTCGGTCGGTACTACCTCGACCCGAAGTTCTCTCCAAGTATTCTCCCCGAAGGGTAAGAATAGCCTTGCAGGTGTCAGTTGCATGGCTTCGATTCTCTCCATGAATACAGCAAAAAAGGGTCTGGCCCTTGCCAGCCGTTTTCCCTGGTGGCCTCCAGCCGCCGGACTTGTTCCCCGCAGGCTGTGGAGCTCTTGGTGCAAACTTCTGCGGGGGTGCAATGTTTAAGACCTCAGAACGAGGGTGCTTTTGCCCTCTTCTTCTATCATGTTGTACTTCGGGGACTGGCTCTTGCGGCGGAGCCGAAGTCTTCACCTCTGCTTTAACTTCTGTCAACACTGTCGAAGTAGCAGTAGTCCTCCGAAGCCAACCTTCTTCTGACTTCGAGTACTCCTCGAAGTACGACATCAACTGTGATACTGTGGTGACGCTCTTCCGATGCAATTTATCCAGAAGGCCTTTATGACTGACGCCTTCCCGAGCCGCATCAACCACCGAGGATGTGGACAGCCCCCGAATTTGCGACTTCGTGTGAGCGAAGCGCTTGAAGTACTGCCTCAATGTTTCTCCGGGGAGCTGTTTCACTTGGAAAAGGCTTCCTGTCGTCATGGGGGGCACGAAGGTGCCCTGAAAGTTACTTATGAACTTCCTCTTTAACTGTACCCATGACGTGATTGATCCTGGTTTTAAAGACCAGAACCATCTCAACGCCACTCCTTCGAGGGCTAACGGGAAGCACTTTGCCATAGTTTCTCTGTCTCCGCCACTAGCCTCGATTGCTAGGGCATAAGAACGTGCAAACTCACTGGGATCTTCGTCTCCGGCATACTTGCAAAGCTTCGAAGCTTTGAACCTCGGATCGAAGCGAACCTTCTGGAGCTCGGGGTGCAACGGAGATTCGTTGTCGTAAGAGGCGTTCTCCGGGGCTTCGGGATAATCAAGATCGTCGTCTTCGTGCACTTCGGGGATAGCTGGGGTGGCTTGAGGGCGAAGCCTGTTCGCAGCCTCCTGTCGCCATCTCGCTACCTCGGCTTGAAGATTGGCCATTTGAGTGGCCATGTCTCCAAGGCTATCTTCATCTCCTCCGGAAGGACCTTCCGGGTCTTGAGAACTGGTATGATCAGTTCCGATCGGAATGGAGGGTGGCAGAGTGGCTCCGGGCGGTCGGAGTGTAACAGGGGTTGGTGGAGAGGTTTCGTATCCTCGAGGGATAGAAGCCCCTTGCGGAGTTTGAGGTGGAGGGATAGTCGAAGACCCTCCGACTTCAACTGTGTCGAAGGGTATCTCTCCGGAGATCCGAGAGGACCTCCGAGTGGGATTGCGAGGTGCACTCCGCTTAGGAGGCATGATGCAAGAGGTTGGTAGAGAACGAAGTTTTTTGGACTAAGTTCCCCACGGACGGCGCCAACTGTTGGCGTAAAAGATTACGCTAACAGGTTTCTGTAGAAAAGAAACTAACAAACGAAGTGTTTGCGAAGCAAACTGTTCTAAGCCTCCGAAAGGATAATAGCTTAGAATAGTTCGAAAGTGTGTATTGATTCACTTGTAATCGGTCCCTATTACAGGGTGAAATGGGGGGTATTTATAGGCCCAAATATTAAGGAAAAGACCTATTTACCCCTCTATTACAACCGACATTAAGGAAACTATTTAGCTTCCTTAATAGGGCTAAAATGGTAAAAGACTAATCTAATAGGATAGAAGATAAGTCTTCCATCTTAGCTGGCAGAAAAGATCCTGGAAGGCTTTGGTTCGAAGATATACTTCGAACCAATGCCAATCTTCGAACTCCTGACGAGGTTCCAAGCCGCCTTCGAAGATGACCTTCGGACTATCTTCGAACTGGTTGGCTGTCTTCATGTTGCTTTGACAATAACCCCGAAGATGGGATATTTTCCCCCAACATCGATCTTTTAGAAGAGTTTAGGGGAAGTTATTGGATTTCTCTGGGATTTGTTTCAGGGGTAGTTTTTAGTCTCTTTTGCCTCTACTCTTTGGATATCCTTGTTGATAATTCTAAGATTACACTCGTTTTGAGTCTTTATTTTTAGTTAACCATAATGACCGTTTTCTAGCTTTTGTTCGACTTTTGGTCATTAGGGTTAAACTTTTATTTTATTTTATTGTTTTTCTTTTCTTGTGTTTTGTTTTCGTTTTTCCACATTGAGGAATATGTTGAAGAGCATGGGTCTTATGCTCCAGATGTGATGAGTGATGGTCAATGGAAGTCAAAGAGGAGACATGAAGACCTGCCATGTGTGGGGCGCATGTGACTAAGGTACACGGGCAGCGAGCGACAGCCGGGCAGAGGAGCCACAGAGTTGGGCTGGCCTAATCCGGGTACATGGGCTAGGAGCAGCAGAGGATCCACTGGTCTATTGACTGGGGTTTTACTTAGGTACATGGGCGACGAGCGATTGCCGGGCTGAGGAAGCTACAGAATCGGGTCGGCCCAATCTGGGTACCCAGTGCGAAGACGGTGGACGCTTTGTCAGTTTCGGTGCAAAACTGACAACCGATGATTATCTTTATTTAGGATTTTAATATTCAGTATTTAAGTCCACAATATTTGTTATTCGAGTCAGTTGAATATTCTAAGGGTATTTTAGTAATTTTGAATTTTATTTTAGAGTCAGTGTAATTTACCCTAGGGATTGGTCTTTTCCATGTATTAGTGGGTTGCCTATAAATAGGCCCCAACCCATAGGGTTAGTGTTGGCGTAAAAGATTACGCTAACAGGTTTCTGAAGATTAGAAACTAACAAACGAAGTGCTTGTGAAGTGAACTATTCTAAGTCTCCGGAAGGATAACAACTTAGAATAGTTCGAAAGTGTGTATTGAATAACTTGTATTCGATACCTATTACAGGGTTAAACGGGGGGTATTTATAGGCGAACTCCCGGCACTGGAACTAGTCGTTCCAACCCTAGCTCTAGAGATCGAAGAGGTCTTCGATTCCTTCTTGATATAGATACCAATTTGTCCTGATGTAATCTGTAAACATATTCGTTCAAATAATGAATACCGATTTAAAATTGTCTCCCTATTTACTAGCCCCTCTTTGGGTATAAGCAACTTCGAACTATATTCAAAGATGGTTATGCGCAAAGAAAAAACTTCGGAGTACAATTTTTTGGGGTTCGGAGCCCCTCTGTAATTTAAAGATCTTTTAAAATCTTATAAAATGTCCTCGACTATTTGTAGTCTGGAGAATGGCAACTTAGTACCCTTTGTTTTTTGAAAGAAATCACTTGAGATAACTTTCAGGACACTTTAGTGTCTTAAATAATTTGTCACTTTGGACTATGTTAACAGACATTCGAAGCTCATGGCTCAAACTCTGTTTTGCTTTTGCCACCTTCGGCTCTTTTTTGCGAACTCTGTCAAACCAGTGGTTCGGAGTTTGCAATGGTCTCTTTGGACTCTTTTTACGGATGTCTACCAGCCAATGGCTTGGACTCCGTATATTTTGGCCACCTTCAGCTCTTTTTACGGATGTCTACCAGCCAATGGCTTGGACTCCGCATGATGTGGTTTTGGGCTCTTTTACGGATGCCTACAAGCCAGTGGCTTGGACTCCGGATTATGTCAGCCCCCACGTCGGAAACTTCGAACCAATGATTCGAAGTCCGAAAATATGATTCAGCTTTATGACACTTCCCTCTCGGTCAACCCCGCGGTTCCAGTGCATCCACTCGGAAGCTGGAAGTTTATGAGGGGAAGGCACTATCTGGACCATATGCTTTATTAATTCAGAAGATGATTACAAGTGATTTACAAGGAGCCCTTATGCGAAGTATCGCTTTAAGTGCTCTGCATGCCAAGTATGTGCTAACTCTTCACCTTCTAAATTAGCTAATTTAAAAGAGCCAGGGCGTCCTGAACGAACAATTAAATATGGACCTTCCCATTTATTTCCTAATTTCCCTGGCGCTATAATGCTTCGCAGAACAAGATGACCCGGCCTAAGCTCATTGATCTTAACCTTCGGGTCATACCAAGTCTTCGTCTGCTCGTGATATTTTGATAAATTAGCCACAGCTCGAAGTCTTGTTTCTTCTGATAAATCTAGCGAAGCTTCTCTTTCTTCTTCAATCTCCGGTTCAGTGCTGCGAAGTGATCCTCCTTTGAGCTCCGTTGGAGTCATAGCTTCATCTCCGAATAGTAATCTAAATGGAGTAAAACCTGTGGACCTTGTTTGCGTAGTCCGAATGGACCACAAAATCTTCGGAAGCTCTTCGGTCCACAATCCTTTTGCTAATCCTACTATCCTTCGATTTAGCCCTGACAAAATATTTCCATTGGCTCTTTCTACAGCTCCATTAGACTAAGGATGCCTTACTGCAGCAAAACATAACTGGATGACTAGATCTTCGCAAAACTTCCTGAAAGGTTCTGCATCGAACTGTGTTCCATTATCAACTGTAAGTTGTCTAGGCACTCCGAACCGGAAAATGATATTTTCCAAAAGAATTTCTGTACATTGTTCGAAGTGATAGCTGTTAGGGGCTCAGCTTCTACCCACTTAGAAAAATATTCAATAGCTACCACTGCAAACTTTAAATTTCCCTTGGCTACTAGAAAGGGACCAATCAAATCCATACCCCATCTGGCCATAGGCTATACCGGAGCAATAACTTGAAGAGATGTTGGTGGGCGATGACTTCGTCGACCCATCCACTGACATCCTTGACAAGTGCGGACTAAGCTCTCCACATCAGCTGTTATTGTAGGCCAATAAAGCCCCTCACGAAGTGTTTTTCCTGCCAAAGCTCGAGGGGCTAAATGGTACCGCAAAGGCCTTCATGAATTTCTCGAAGAATTTCTTGACCTTCGGCTTGAGATATACATCGGAGTAGAGGGTAACATACTCCAGCCTTGTATAAAATGCCATTGATTATTTGATAATTTCTAGCCCTGAGTTTCAATCTTGAAAGCTGTGGCTCTTCAGGCAAATTTGTTCCTCCCTGTAAAAGTTCCATGATTGAATTTTTCCAATCTGCACTTGGAATGCAAAGAATCTCTGCAGAGGGAATTTGTAGCACCGAAGGTGTACTGAGCTCCTCATAGAAAGCTTCTTCTGGTACATCCACAGCTCCGGCTGCAGCTTTTGCTAAAATGTCCGCTTGCACAATTTCTGCTCTTGGTATACTCCGAATGGAAATACCCTTGAAGTGTGCTTCGATCTTACGAATTTCTTCTAAGTACTTTGCAAGCTGTGGATGTCGAACTTGAAAACTTTTATCCACGTGCCCTGCTACTATTTGAGAATCTGTCTTTATAACAACTCTTGTAGCCCCTAGAGCACATGCTTTTCGGAGTCCAAGTAAAATCCCTTCATACTCCGCTATATTATTAGTAGACTTAAAGTTGAGTCTTGCGGAGTACATTGCTCTTTGCCCTGAAGGCGAAATCAACACTGCTCCAATGCCTGCTCCAGATGCTTGGAAAGCCCCATCGGCATAAACAGTCCAAACTCCGTCACTTGACTTCTCCGGAACTAAAGTTGCAGGTGGAGTCCATTCTGCTACAAAATCTGCTAAGACTTGTGATTTGATTGCTATTCTTGCCAGAAAAGATATGCCGAAGGGTGCTAGCTCAACTGCCCACTTCCCAATCCTTCTAGAGGAATCCTTCCTTCGGAGCATATCTCCCAAAGGATATGAAGTTGGTACAATTATATTGTGAGCCAAAAAATAATGTCTTAATTTCCTCGAAGCCATTATCAGAGCATAAACGAACTTTTCGAGTTCTGAGTATCTTGTCTTCGCTCCTGATAATGCTTCGGACACAAAATAAACAGGATTTTGCACCAACTTCCCATTGAAATCCATTTCTCTGACAAGGACTGCACTGACAGCAGAACCTGTAGCTGCAAGGTAAAGGAGTAGGGTTTCGTCCGCAGTAGGCACTGTGAGTGTAGCAAGATTACTGAGATACTCTTTAATATCTTCGAAGCTTTTTTGACACTCCGGTGTCCATGCAAAATCTTCGGACCCTTTCAATGCTTTAAATATAGGCAAGCTTCTCTCCGCAGACCTTGATAAAAACCTGCTAAGTGATGCCAGACGTCCAGTCAGTTTTTGCACTTGCTTTAAATTTTTTGGAGGAGCCATTTTTTGCAGCGCAGTTATTTGAAACTAAATACCCTAACAACTTTCCAGCCTTAGCCCCGAAGATACATTTTTCGGGGTTAAGACGGATCCCACATGGTCGAAGGCTATTAAATGTTTCTACTAAGTTTAGGCTATGTTGGTGCTTTAAAGACCTCTTTATTACAATATCATCCATATAGGCCTCCACATTGCGACCTAATTGATGACCTAGAGCTGTAGCAACTAACCTCGAAAAGTAGCCCTGTTGGGGGAATATATTTCCCTCACACAGGGGCCAAATGACGTCAGCCTCCGACAGCCTTCGGCCCAGAGCCAGGTTCTGTCGGAGCCTGTTTTCTTTGAGTATTATTTCCAGGTCCCAGGATGCTTCCCGAAGCCGGTAGCTTCGAAGCCCCTCAAACCAGGAGGTCCGGCTCGAAGCCCTTAGTTGAGCCCGATTCGGAGGCCACCCTCCGGAAGCCAAGCCCGGAGGCCGCCCTCCGAAGTCCAGTCCGGAGGCCACCCTCCGGAGCCAAGTCCGGAGGCCACCCTCCGAGAGCCAAGTCCGGAGGCCACCCTCCGGAAACCAAGCCCGGAGGCCGCCCTCCGAAGTCCAGTCCGGAGGCCACCCTCCGGAAGCCAAGCCCGGAGGCCGCCCTCCGAAGTCCAGTCCGGAGGCCACCCTCCGGAGCCAAGTCTAGAGGCCACCCTCCGGAAGCCAAGCCCGGAGGCCGCCCTCCGAAGTCCAGTCCGGAGGCCACCCTCCGGAGCCAAGTCCGGAGGCCACCCTCCGGAAGCCAAGTCCGGAGGCCACCCTCCGGAGTCTAGTTCGGAGGCCATCCTCCAGGAGCCAAGCCCGGAGGCCACCCTCCGAAGTCCTGTTCGGAGGTCATCCTCCGAGAGCCAAGCCCGGAGGCCACCCTCCGAAGCCAGGTCCGGAGGCCGCCCTCCGGAGCCAAGTCCATACCGGGGGCCCCCCGCCCCTGGAGTGTCGTTTAGCTGGTCAAAGCCTGGCGCAGCCTGACACGCCAGTAAAGCTGTAAAGTTGTCTGGCACCTTTTGTACCGTAGCTAAGCTCCTTTTCCCCTCTCTGCCCCTATGAACCAAGGGTTCATAGGAGGGCATTCCAGTCTTTTCCTCCGGCCTGCGTGCCTATAAAAGCAGGGCCAAGCCCTTGTAACGGGACACATGCTCCAGGGGGCCATGAGACCCTGGAGTTATCCTCTCCACATCAAGGCACACCATGCCGAATCCACTACAAACTGGACGTAGGGTTATTATCCCCTAGGGGAGGCCCGAACCAGTATAAACCCTGTCTCTCCCTGTGAGAACCCATCGAGGTTCATTCTCCGTATCATACTCCACCACAGAAAACCTGCTGGAACTAATGCAATTGTTCCAACAGTTGGCGCCGACCGTGGGGACCTTAGTCCTAGAAGCTAAGTTCTCTACCACTGCCTGCAACCCGAAGTGCGCCCGAGGGGGGAGCATCGAGGCTTTCTCGCTTCGCGCACCCTCCGGCAAGGGGCTTCGAGGGCAGATCGAAGGCCACCTTCGCCTTCCTCCATCCTCCGCAGACCGGAGCCCACTCTCCGGCAAGGGGCTCCGCTCCACGTTTCAAAGGTCATCGGAGCCCGAGGGCTACAAGGTAAGTACCGCCCGAAGCCTTACTTCGATGCACCAACCTGCAGTTACATTAACATAAGCTCGAAGCCATGCTTCGCTTTGTTCAAAAACCGAAGCCACGCTTCGCCTTGTTCAAAAACCGAAGCCATGCTTCGTCTTACTTAAACCCGAAGCCACGCTTCGCCTTATTTAAAACCGAAGCCTCGCTTCGCCTTGTTCAAAAACCGAAGCCATGCTTCGTCTTATTTAAACCCGAAGCCACGCTTCGCCTTATTTAAAACCGAAGTCTTGCTTCGCTTTATAAAACCCGGAGTACCCCTCCGAAGGCTACACAGTGCCCCCGGGCCCGTAGCAGTGGGCTAAAAGGACTCCGGGCCACTGGCCCGACGCGTCCAGGGATTCCGGGCTCCGCGCCCGAAGCATCCCAGGGATTCCGGGCTCCGCGCCCGAAGCATCCCAGGGATTCCGGGCTCCGCGCCCGAAGCATCCCAGGGATTCCGGGCTCCGCACCCGAAGCATCCCAGGGTGGGCTAAAAGGACTCCGGGCCACTGGCCCGACGCGTCCAGGGATTCCGGGCTCCGCGCCCGAAGCATCCCAGGGATTCCGGGCTCCGCGCCCGAAGCATCCCAGGGATTCCGGGCTCCGCACCCGAAGCATCCCAGGGTCGAAGGTGACCCAGAGTCGAAGGTGGCTCAGAGTCGAAGGTGGCTCACATTATCACAGGTTCGGTGAATCCACACCAATTATCCTTCTCATTACAGGACCAAGCTCCGAAGCCCAGCTTCGTTACCCAAGCACGCTCCGAAGCCCTGCTTCGCGTGTTAATATAATATACGCCCGAGCGTCTCGAAGTCTTATTTCGCTAAAATCTAAGTGCGTTCCAGAGCCCCGCTCATGCACAACATCCAAATCCTAGCGTGCCGAAGCATGCCTCGCTAAACTTGGTTATGCCAGAGCCCTGCTCCGCACCAAGTTAGCGCGTACGGAGCCCAAAAGAGGGCTCCGCTCAGTGAATTTCAGCAGCCGAAGCATTGCTTCGCACCCAATTAAGGCATTCGAAGCCCAAAGGGGCCTTCGCTTGAATAAAATTTCATGCATTAAGCCGCCAAAAGGCGCACCCTTCGCATCTTTTATTTTTTGCCCGTACCAGCAACGGCTAAAGCCCCTAACTGCCACGTGCAAAGGGGGGAAGCATATATGCGAGGTGTGCGAATGTAATGTACAGTACGAGCGTGACAAGCTAAGCGTTCGAAGCCAAACAATGCGAAGCATACAAACGAAGTATGCAAGTATAATAAACTCCGTTCATTAAGGGAGTTGAGAAGTATGTTACAAATATACTTCGAAGACAAAACTACGAGTAATCTGTATCTAAGCCTAAGAAGAACCGAGTGCGAGGCCCCAACCCTCGCTTGCCTCTCCTTCGGCGAGGGCCCCCTCGGCTGGATGTTGCCTCGTTGGAGCCCGCTCTCCCTCGACCGGCTCGTCCAGGCTCCGAAGCCTGCAGGCTTCGGCTTCCGCTTTGCAGGTCGCTCCAAGTTCGCGAAGCAGGCGGTGCCGTGTCGAAGGCAGAAAAATCTAGGACTTCGTCGCTCGCTAAGGCCGCTCGCGGAGGCAAAGGTAAAGAACCTTGAAGGGGCTCCGTCTTCACAGCGGCTATCAAATCCTGAGCTATTTCGGAGATGGCTTCGCCCCGAGGCCCCCTCGGCAGCTTAAACCGAGGGGGGCCTTCGGACCTAGCTACTTCAAGGATCGCCCACAGCTGTTGAAGCTCTTCAGAGTCCTCGAGGACTTCGAGGTCTACGCTCGAAGGCTGAGCCTGGGCAGGTATAAAAAACCCCCGCATTCGTATTAATGAACTAATAAGTCTTTACAAGCCTACAGCTAGGTATTACAAGGAAGCCTAAGGAGATCTACACCTTCGGAGGCGGAGGCGTCGAGGTCGAAGGCTTGTCCGGGTCAGTGGGCCCCTTGAACCGGCGTTGTCGGAGGGCCTTCATAAGGTCAAGGACTGCCTCGCAGCCTTGCTCCTTCCAGGGATCCTGCAGCCGCCGCCAGGCTCCGCGGACTTCGCCCGGAGGCGTCACCAAGTGCGGACCCCCGAAGGCCACAGGGGCCACGGAGGTTGCCGCCCGAAGGTGGTCACACCCCGCGGCGTGGAGCATGTGCAACACCCCTTGACCGGCGACGCGACCGGCCATGAGAGCGAAGCCTGTCAGCGCTTCGTCCGCAATCGAAGCCGCCGTCTTCAAATAATCGGCGCGGTCCCCAATCGGGTCTTGGTCGCCAAACTCCGGAGCCCGGCACTCGGTCCCTATTTTCTCAAGGACCTCGGTCAGGCTCTGGGTGGCCTCGCCAAGGTTGGCCACGACGAAGCTCTCGAGGTCCCGAGCCCGTTGATGGAGCTCTTCGATCTCCTTCGCCTGTCGGGCCTCGGCATCCTTCGAAGCCTGGAGCTCCGCGCGAAGCCGAGCCGTCTCCGAGGCCAAGGCCTCCTTCGCCTCCTTCGCCTCCGCAGCCGAAGCTTCGGCCCGTTTCCGCCCCTCGGCTTCCTCTGAAACCTCGCGGCGAAGGGCCTCCTTCTCCGCTACGAGGCGCTCCAACCGCCTGTCGGCAGCAGTCGAAGCGGCTGCGTTCAGTGCGAAGGCCTGCAGAAGTTGAAGAAGTCATAAGTACCAAGGAAAAGCTAACATTTAGTTCGAAGTTGCAAGGGGCTTCGCTCACCCGCAGGAGGACTTCGTTCGAGCTGACGAAGAGATCCGCGGGGTCCTGGTGGCTAAGCTGGGCCACCAAGTCCCCCTCCTCCGCAGAAGCACAAGCCTCGCGGAAACCGCGGATCGCCTCCACCGTCACACCTCCCCTCGGCTTGAAAGGGTGAATCACGGCAACGGTCCCCTCCGCGGGCTTCGGCGGAGCGGGGCTCAAGCCCACCACGTCGACATCTTCTTCGCCTCGAGGGTCCACGCGGCCCCCGCCGCCTTCGCCGTCAGACGAAGCGCTCCCGGACTCCGACTCGCTGCTGCTGCTGCTGCTGCTGCTGCTGCTGCTGCTGCTCGAAGCCTCCGCGGGCTCCGCCTCGGCGGACTTCGACCCGCCTTCGCCGGCCGGCTTCGCCGCAGCGGGCCTCGCATCATCTTCGTCCTCTGCGAAAAGCCAAGTCAAACCTGCATATTGA
This sequence comes from Zizania palustris, assembly GCA_019279435.1. Classification (NCBI taxonomy): domain Eukaryota; kingdom Viridiplantae; phylum Streptophyta; class Magnoliopsida; order Poales; family Poaceae; genus Zizania; species Zizania palustris. The sequence goes on along the minus strand of JAAALK010000290.1, from coordinate 65,769,026 downwards.
AGAGAGGCATGCAAAAAGAAAAAGGGTTTACCATCATCAGAGATCTCCTGGAAGGAACCAGGGGCTAAGTGTGTCCTCCAGCTCCCTCGCTGCGAAGCTGGCGCATCCACCTTCGCGCCCGAAGTTGGTTCCGCCGAAGCACCCGTGGCCTCCTTGGCAGCAGGAGTGCGCGCGTCAACCTCCGCCTCAGAAGCCCTCGCCGCCAGGGGCTTCGCGGCCTTCTTGGGAGTCGGAGTAGCTGCGGGCTTCGCCGCAGCCTCCCCCGAGGCGTCCGCTTCGTCCTCATCCCCCCTCTTCCTCTTGGCTCCAGCCGACGAGGCAGCCAGGTGGGCGAAGTCCGGCAGAGCGGGGAGCCCTCCGAGGCCAAGCGCGGTCCACACTCTGTTCCAGCGCTCCCAGGACCCCACCAGGGCGAAGCGCTGGTTCTGCTCCTCGGGAGTCGGAGTCCCGACGACTCGGTCCGCCGCCGCGATGGCCTCCTCCGGGGTCCTCATGTCGAGGTCGGCTACGCGAAAAGGTTGAAGTTAGGAGCAAAGCATTCTAAGTATTAAAAGCAAAAAGAGCGCGAAGACTTACAAAAGCGGTCGAAGGCCAGCTCGCTGAGTTCACCTCGATCCGAAGCCTGGAAGAGACCCTCCGGCCAAGAGCGCGCGAGGGGGCTTAGCCGAAGGGTGAGGAACTCCTCCGCGAGGTCCCTCATGCTCATCTTCGCTGCCACCCTTCGGAGCAGCGAGATCCTCGATTGAAGGAGGCCTTCGCTGGTCTTCACCACCCCTTCGCGCCGATACAAAATATGGGCGTTGGTGCTCCGAAGGGGGGAGTTGGCTCCGACGGAGGCATAGAACCACTCTTGGTCCCACCTCGAGTGCCACTTGTTGTTGACGGCCCTCGCCGGGAAGGCGTCTTGGTACTCCTTTCGAAGCTGAAAATTGGCGCTGCCGAAGGCAAGCGCCCTCTTGACGCGGTCCGGCCCCTCCCGGGGCTTCGGTTGGCAGTTGGCATCATGGAGGGCAACGAAGACGTCCGCGCGGCCCTCGCAGCCCTCGGCCCTCATGGCCCACTCAAAAACGGCTAACCTTGCCACGGCGTTGGGCGAAAGCTGTGGAAGCTCGAGGTTGTAAGCCTTGAGGACTTCGCTCAGCATCCCCACCGCTGGCAGGCCAAGGCCGGCCTCGAAGAAGGCCTCGAACACCACCACCTCGTCAGCACGAGGCCTCGGCTCGGCCTCCGACTTCTCCGGGACCCGAAGCTGGATCTTCGCCGCAATTTTCCCTTCGCAGGCCTTCCGGACCGACTCCTCCGTGGAGATCAAGGCCCTCATCTCCAGGGTCTGCTCGAACTTGTCGGAGGGAGTCCGAAGGTCCCTCGGCCCCATCCGCCTGGGCGCAGTCTTCGCCGCCGCAGCCGCCGCCGCCTGCACCTGGGCGGAGCCCGAGCTCGAGCCCAAAGCAAGAGGCTTCGCCACCGCCTTCTTCGGCATGTCGCTGGGACTTCGGCGCGAAGAGCTAAAGCTAAGCGAAGGGGGGGGGGCTCGGAGCGAAGCTAGAAGAGGAGCAGAGCGAGGTTTGCAAGACAACAAGAAGAGAGCAAATGAAGGTGTGCCGAAGCCGCACGCGGTAAGTCTCTATTTATAGGCGCGGTAAGAATTCCAACCGTCGTGGGCCGAACCCACCGCCAAATGGGCCCTCAGCAAAGGCGAACCGGCCCAGAGCAAGGTAACGGTAACATTTTCGACCGTTGCGGAGCCGTGCGGGCTCCCCGAGCCCCGAGGCCGTTCTGACGGTAAGCGCGGGCATTTATTGCCCCCGGATGTCGAGGCCGCCCTCGGTCCAGGCGCCGAAGGTATGTTTTCTCTGTAGTTATGTTTCCAGGTCATTTGTCCTAAGGACGCGTGCACCCCTTCGTTCCGAAGGCCTACACGCGAGGGGCTACTGTTGGGGGAATATATTTCCCTCACACAGGGGCCAAATGACGTCAGCCTCCGACAGCCTTCGGCCCAGAGCCAGGTTCTGTCGGAGCCTGTTTTCTTTGAGTATTATTTCCAGGTCCCAGGATGCTTCCCGAAGCCGGTAGCTTCGAAGCCCCTCAAACCAGGAGGTCCGGCTCGAAGCCCTTAGTTGAGCCCGATTCGGAGGCCACCCTCCGGAAGCCAAGCCCGGAGGCCGCCCTCCGAAGTCCAGTCCGGAGGCCACCCTCCGGAGCCAAGTCCGGAGGCCACCCTCCGAGAGCCAAGTCCGGAGGCCACCCTCCGGAAACCAAGCCCGGAGGCCGCCCTCCGAAGTCCAGTCCGGAGGCCACCCTCCGGAAGCCAAGCCCGGAGGCCGCCCTCCGAAGTCCAGTCCGGAGGCCACCCTCCGGAGCCAAGTCTAGAGGCCACCCTCCGGAAGCCAAGCCCGGAGGCCGCCCTCCGAAGTCCAGTCCGGAGGCCACCCTCCGGAGCCAAGTCCGGAGGCCACCCTCCGGAAGCCAAGTCCGGAGGCCACCCTCCGGAGTCTAGTTCGGAGGCCATCCTCCAGGAGCCAAGCCCGGAGGCCACCCTCCGAAGTCCTGTTCGGAGGTCATCCTCCGAGAGCCAAGCCCGGAGGCCACCCTCCGAAGCCAGGTCCGGAGGCCGCCCTCCGGAGCCAAGTCCATACCGGGGGCCCCCCGCCCCTGGAGTGTCGTTTAGCTGGTCAAAGCCTGGCGCAGCCTGACACGCCAGTAAAGCTGTAAAGTTGTCTGGCACCTTTTGTACCGTAGCTAAGCTCCTTTTCCCCTCTCTGCCCCTATGAACCAAGGGTTCATAGGAGGGCATTCCAGTCTTTTCCTCCGGCCTGCGTGCCTATAAAAGCAGGGCCAAGCCCTTGTAACGGGACACATGCTCCAGGGGGCCATGAGACCCTGGAGTTATCCTCTCCACATCAAGGCACACCATGCCGAATCCACTACAAACTGGACGTAGGGTTATTATCCCCTAGGGGAGGCCCGAACCAGTATAAACCCTGTCTCTCCCTGTGAGAACCCATCGAGGTTCATTCTCCGTATCATACTCCACCACAGAAAACCTGCTGGAACTAATGCAATTGTTCCAACAAGCCCCGGCATTTCATAAGCCAAAAGGCATTCTTACATAACAAAACACTCCCGAGGGAGTTACGAAGCTTGTCTTGATCTCATCTTCGCGCTTCAACCATATTTGTTGATAACCAGAATACGCATCAAGGAAGCTTAATAACTCCGAACCTGCTGTGGAGTCGACCAATTGATCAATTCGGGGCATGGGGTAGGGGTCACGTGGGCATGCTTTATTCAAGGATGTGAAATCAATGCACATGCGCCACTTCCCGGAAGATTTCTTCTTGACGAAGACTGGGTTAGCTAACCATTCTGTGTGAGCCACTTCTCTGATAATCCCCGCCTTCAACAATTTTTCAACTTCGTCCTTCGCCAGAATAGCTTTTTCTGCAGACATTTTCCGGAGTCCTTGCCGAACAGGTCGGGCCTTCGGGTTTACAAGCAAACTATGTTCAATGATATCCCGATCGACTCTGGTGATATCTTTGTCAGACCAAGCGAAGACATCTAAATTCTCTTCCACCACCTTTTCCAAGGAGGTTGCAACTTCTGGAGGTAAATCTTTACCAAATTGAAATGTATATTCTTTACCATCTTTAACAATAATCTTCGCTGCAATCTCTCCTTCAGGACTTGGTCTTGGGAAGGATTTCTTCGAAGACTCTGAAGGAACTGAAAAATTTTCTTGATCGTCTTGCACGCTATTTACTTGTCTTGGATCAAGAGGGGGACCATGGCCATATTCCGCTCTTCGGGCGGTAACTTGATCTCCGAAGACAGTAAGAACTCCTGCTTGCGTGGGCATCTTCATACACAAATAATTGTAATGTGCCACAACTCCGAAATGGTTTAGCATGCCTCTTCCGAAGATGACGTTGTAGGCATATGGGGCATCTACAACATCGAAGATTACTTCCTCAGTTCTGGCCAACAAACCTTCTCCGAAGGTAACTTCCAGGCCTATTTGGCCGAGTGCATCAAGCGGAGGTCCTGCGAAGCCTTGCAAAGGACGAGCCACTGGAAGAAGGTGCTTTCTGGAGATGCACAATTGATTGAAGGCTTGAACAAAAATAATGTCTGCCGAACTACCTCCATTAATCAACACTCTTCGAACCTCAATGCCTGCAATATCAGCAGTAATAACAAGTGGGTCTGCATGTGGAAATTTAATGACAGTTGCATCCTCCGCACAAAAAGATATTGGTACATGAGACCATTCCGGCATAGCAGCTGCAGATGATGAAGTCCCAATGTAGCCCACTTCCCTAACATAGTCTCTTCTTTGCCTTTTTGACATGCTTCCGAGGGTACCTCCTCCGGAGATGGGGAGAACTACTCTTTTCCCTCGGTCTTGCCCTTCCTCTTGCTTCGAAGGTGGCATAACACTGGCCACTGGGGGGCGTCTTGCAGGTTCGAAGTTTTCTATCCGCGCCACAGCCTGGACAGGCTCCGGGCGCGCTTGAGCTGGAACTCGGTCAGTAGTACCTCGACCCGAAGTTCTTTCTAGATATTCTCCTCTTAGAGTGAGTATAGCCTTGCAAGTATCAGTTGCGTGGCTTCGGTTTTCACCATGAATGCAGCAGAAAAGGGTCTGGCCTTTGCCAGCCGTTTTCCCTGGCAGCCTCCAGCCGCTGACCTTGTTCCCCGAAGGTTGTGGAGCTCTCTGTGTGAATTTTTGCGGGGGTGCAATGTCCAGGACTTCAGAACGGGGATGCTTTTGCCCCCTTCTCCGATCATGCTGAACTTCGAAGACTGGTTCTTGCGGCTGTGCCAAAGTTTTTACTTCTACTTTTACTTCCTGCAATATGGACGGAGTAGCTGCAGTTCTTTGAAGCCAACCTTCTTCCGACCTTGCATACTCTTCAAAGTATGACATCAACTGAGAAACAGAAGATATGTTTTTCCGATGAAGCTTATCCAGGAGGCCTTGATGAGTGACACCTTCCCTAGCTGCATCAACTACCGAAGATGTAGACAACCCTCAGATCTGCGACTTCGTATGAGCGAAGCGCTTAAAATATTGCCTCAAGGTCTCTCCAGGGAGTTGCTTCACCTGGAAAAACTTCCTGTCGACATTGGAGGCACGAAGGTGCCTTGAAAATTGCTTACAAACTTTTTCTTCAGCTGCCCTCATGAATTAATTGATCCTGGCTTCAAAGACCAGAACCACCTTAATGCCACTCCTTGAAGAGCTAAGGGGAAGCACTTTGCCATGGTATCTCGAACTCCTCCACTAGCTTCAATTGCTAGGGCATAAGAACGGACAAATTCTCCAGGGTCTTCATCTCCGGCATACTTACAGAGCTTCGAAGTCTTAAACTTCAGGTCGAAGCGAACTTTTTGCAGCTCAGGATGCAGCGGAGATTCAGTATCAAAGGAGGCGTTCTCCGGAGCTTCGGGGTAGATGGGTTCGTCGTCTTCAGGCACTTCTGGAATAACCGGGATGGCTTGAGAATGAAGCCTATCCACAGCTTCTTGCCGCCATCTCGCTACTTCAGCTTGGAGACTGGCCATTTGAGCGGCTGTATCACCATGATTGTCTTCATCTCCTCCAGAAGGGTTTTCCGGGACTTGAGAATTGAGAGGATCAGTTTGAAGTGGGATTGAAGGTGGAAGAGGGACTCCGGGTGGTCGAAGTATAGAGGGAGTTGGCGGAGGAACTCCGTATGCTCGAGGAATGGAAACTCCTTCCGGAGTTTGAGGTGGAGAAAACGTCGAAGGTCCTCCGACCTCAACAGTGTCGGAAGGTACCTCTCCGGAGGTCCGAGGGGACCTCCGAACAGGGTTACGAGATGCGCTCCGCTTAGGAGGCATGATGTAAGAAGTTGGTAGAGAACGAAGTTTCTTGGACTAGGTTCCCCACGGACGGCGCCAACTGTTGGCGTAAAAGATTACGCTAACAGGTTTCTGAAGATTAGAAACTAACAAATGAAGTGCTTGTGAAGTGAACTGTTCTAAGTTTCCAGAAGGATAACAACTTAGAATAGTTCGAAAGTGTGTATTGAATAACTTGTATTCGGTCCCTATTACAGGGTTAAACGGGGGTATATATAGGCCCAAACATTAAGGAAAAGACCTATTTACCCCTCTATTACAACCTACATAGTGGAAACTATTCGGTACCCTTAATAGGGCTAAAATGGTAAAAGACTAATCTAATGAGAAAAAAGATAAGTCTTCTATCTTAGCTGGCAGAAAAGATCTCAAAGAGCCTTAGTTCGAAGATATACTCCGAATCAAGGTCCATCTTCATGCTTCGAACTTGACTCAGGACATCTCCGAAGATACATGTTTGGGAAACCTTCGAATCCATTATCTGCTTTTGTGCTGTTATTGCAATAACCCTGAGAATGGAATATTTTCGCCCAACAGTTAGGGTTGACTGTTTTTCCCAAGATTAATATACAGACCACCACAACTATTATTTCGATCGCCACCGAAATGTTTCTTCGGGCGTTGATTTCTTCACGGCAAGTTTTCTTTCTCCACTATGTTGGTGATTTTCCCGAGCGGCGAATCTGCAGTGCGGCGCATAGCAAAAATTGCAGCAGATAGTCCGGTCGGCAAGGTGCGTGGATGGCAGCCGAGGCACAGCCGAGCCTGCGTAGCGTGCAGCACCAACCGCTGCAGGCACGGGAGTCCACGCCCGGCGCGTGCATCAGAGCATCAACAAAGGCAAAGTAGCTTTTGTTTATTCGTTTCTCTTCTCCACAACAGCGAAGCAGCAGCGCAACAGCATCACGTCAGCGTCTTTGGCCTGGGGAAGTAAATCCGGCGTAGCAGCTTCACATCAATTCGACACGCGGCTCGAGGCACAAGGCAGGCTGGTTTCGCACGTCGCCGGCTTGTTTTTAAGCAGTGCACAACCTTGGTCCTTGGGAGCTTCGGCGTTCAGTTGACGCGATGTCAGAGGCGTCGGCACATGCAACGAACTGCGACGAGTGAGGCAGAGCAAACGCAGGTAAGTTTATTAATCTAATCTTCTATTTTTCAGTTAGACTAATTAAATCATTAATCATCTATTCTTAATTAGCATGCAAATCTGATTATTAATTTCGTGGTTAATCTTCATTTGCTAAAATATTATTATTGCTCACATATTATTTATTTAAGTATTTTTAGTCTGCTCGTATAAAAAAATTATTAGTCGCAGTAATAATTGTTTATTCTAGATTTACGTGCAATATATTAGTTTTATTTCTGAATTAATTTCTCGATGATCCATGTTTTATTCATTTGATTAGTATTTTATTTTTAGACTGCAATCTGAATATTTATTGATACATTTAGGTATTTTTTTCCTATGCCATTAAATATTTTTGAGAACACATTTTTATTTATTGTGGTTATTTTTATTTAGTTTAGTTTATTTTTAAGTATCATTTTAATTAGGACACCGGTCATTTTTAGGCTAGACAACTTTAGTTTATGTGATTTGCTTTGCTACTGTTATTCGTGTGTCGAGGTGCATTGGGTGTTGGGGTTAGGTCTTTGATTCGGAAGAATATTTTTGTTAGGCGCCCCTTCACCCCCCCTCCGGTAGCTACTTTCGGTCCTACACACATGTGCTTGCAGGTACTGGAGAGCTGATGAAGAGAAGTGTTGACAATGCACTCATCAAGGGGGAGATTGAGGAGCCATGTTGAAGAGCATGGGCCTCATGGCTCCAGAAGTGATGAGTGATTGTTAATGGAAGTCAAAGAGGGCACGAAGAGAAGAGAAGACCTGCTGTGTCTGGGCCACATGTGACTGAGGTACACGGGCAGCGAGCGACTATTGGGCAGAGGGCCAGCGAAGTTGGGCTGACCCAATCTGGGTACATTGGCTAAGAGCAGCAGAGGATCCAATGGGCTATTGACCGGGATTGACTCAGGTACATTGGCTGCGAGCGATTGCCAGGATGAGGGAGCTGCGGAATCGGGCCGGCCCAATTCGGGTACCTAGTGCGAAGACGGTATACGCTTTGTCAGTTTCGGCGCAAAACTGACCGCTGATTTCGGATCTAACCGTTCTGAGGCGAAGCCATAGCTGCTACAAAAGCTCCGCATCAGGAAAATTTATCTTTATTTAGGTTTTTACTATTTGGCCTTTAGGCCCACAGTCTGTCAGTCAAGTCTGTAAAAATATCCTAAGGGCATTTTGGTCTTTTCCATTTTATTGCAGCGTCTGTAAAAACCTTAAGGGTCTTTTGATATTTTTCCTAGCCTATTGGGCTGCCTATAAATAGGGCCCCAATCCCTATAGTTAGGGTTAACTCAATCAGATTAAAAAAATCAGAGTTCATCCACCCTGTTCCTGTTTTGTGCGTCGCCGCCAAACTACTGTTCATCCAAAAATTTCTCTCCGCCGCCATAGATTATTTTTCTTCTCTAGCGTTGGTTTTTCCAGCCGATTCACCCGCACGCAACATGTGGTCCAGCTGCTGTTTCTGCGCTGCCTAGCTGCAGCTGCACCTTCTAGCACAACAGGCTAGGCACGTGCTAGCCAGCAGCCTAGGCCACAGCCTAGCACAACATCTAGCCAAAGCGGCAGCCAAGGTCGTGTGTCCTGGCTGCAGCACCTGAAGGCGGGAGAAGAAATCCAGCAGTGTTTGGGCGCGAGGCTCCATGCTGGCCACCTGAAGGATTTCCCTACACGCCTAGGTCTATGCTCATTCTCCCAGGGGGTTTCGACCATCCCGGAACCCATGGGTGAACACCTCTCCTCTCGGACCTTCGCTGGTGCTTGTCCAAAAGCATCTTGTAAGTCATCTTCGGCCTTCTGGAATGCCTGGCCGAAGATTATGACTTAATATTTTCTTTCCACACTCCTACCTTCGGATTATTTGGTACGAGTGTGCGTGTGCGAGTGTCTCCTATGACGATCGCTTTCCCTTTAGCCGACTCGGCCTGCTTTGGCCGAATCAACACCTTCTTTCCCTCGAGCTCAACGCTGTTCATGGGAAAAGGGTCTCTATCTATTTTGATCTTTGGATTTGCTTCTATTTTCAATCGTCCTTCCTCTATGGCTGATTGTACCTGCCGATGAAAAACGTTGCAATCGTTAGTGTAGTGAGAATGTGAATCATGCCACTTGCAGTAGGAACACTTTTTTAATTCGTTGGCGGATGGCATGACTTGCCCTTTCGGCAGCCGTAGGAGTTGATTCTTTAATAGAAAATCAAATATCTTATCACACTTAGTTACGTCGAATGAATATCTAATTTCATTATGCCGACTCTTAGAGGGAGACGACCGCAATTCGGAGCAGGTGACAGGCTTAGACTTCATGCTCCAAGTCCATTCGGTCGTGTACGTGTCGGCCGGATGTTCTTCCTCTTCGGATTCTCCCTCGTGAGAGTGCTCCATAGTGTGGATTTCAGCCCTTGGTTTATTAAAAGTTTTAACGAATTTTCTATCTTTGGTGTGGCCTTCCTGGACTAGAACCTGTTGCAAGACTTGGCTAACATCTAGCAGATTCTAGTTATCCATTCGTTCCCTAATTTCTGTTCGTAGGACATTAAATGCGAGGTCTGCTAGGTCCCTTTTTGATATGTTTTGGCTAAAACATTTATTCCTAGTGTCTCTAAAGCGCTTGACGTATTCGGAAACACTTTCGCCAGTTTTTTGCATAATCGCCGTGAGGTGTGATAGCCTAAGCTCGATCTCTCCTGTGTAAAAATAATCATGAAACTTCAGCTCTAGTTGAGCCCATGTCTGGCGGAGTTCGACGGAAGCGCCGAAAACCAAGTGAACGTGGTGCCAGACAATGATAGGGAAAATAACCTGAGTTTTAATGCATCCGATCCGCTAGCTTCGCCACATTGTGCTAGAAATTGGCTAATGTGTTCTAATGTGGATTTACTACCCTCACCATCAAATTTCGTGAAATCTGGGACTCTATAACCACGAGGGTATGGAATTGTGTCAAAGTGGTCGGGATATGGTTTTCGATAAACCCTAGCTCTATCACGAGGTGCAAAGCCGGTGCATTCCCTAAATAGCATGCGAATATGTTCCTCGATATCGTCGTTGTCTAATGCTTGCATGCGTCTTTCATGTGGTGGTGGGATGCATGGCGGTATATCGACATGCTCTGGCCTATGCTGTGGTGTGGGAGTGTACAGTGCGAGCGGCGGTGGCAGAGCTGGTAGGGGTGCAGGCAGTGACGGTACTTGATAAGCTGGGTTTGCCTGGCCATAAGCGTAATTATGTGTTTCGGTTGTGGATGATGTAGCTAGAAATATGATGTTTTTCCAGTATTACCGTCGGTTCTACTATAAATATGATGTGCTGGCAGGATACTAGTGATTGGTGCTGGCGAATCAGCCTCAGTAAAACCGAATCTTCTAAACACTGCCGCCACTTGCGAGACAACTGCGGGTTCTAGTTTATTGGTTAGCGTGGTGCTAATCGCCTGATCAACAGACGCAGCTATTCTACGGTCGACTTGTGAGGTAGATAAAGGGGGTGATGACGGGTGTACCTGGGTTAAGTTGATGTTGTCGTGCATGACGAAGCCCAAGCATGTCTTTATGCAATCTCTGAGCATCAGTTCTTCGAGTTCCTTCTTTTTCGCTTCGATCTTTGCTCGGTCTTCCTCAGATATGTCTGCCATGGTGGGTGTCATAATGTTGCGATCGTTGATGTCCGCGCTCCCCATAGTGTTCATCGACGATGTAGTGGATGTAGACGTAGTAGGGGTACCCACTGCCGATGTAGAGGTAGTAGTCATGGTTGGTGTTGTCCCCAGCGGAGTCGCTAAAAAGTGTGTTGACGCAGAAATGCGCCCTTGCACTTGGGCCGGTTCGACGTCCAAAAGTATGGCAACGATACCGACGTCGCGTTTCGACTACCCTAGATAGTGACAAGGGATTTGGAGTCGCCAGGCAATCAGATAAATAATTGATACTTCAATCCAATTGGCCGAAAAGTATTAGTAAGAATGTAAACTGTAACAAAATAACCAAAATACCTAGAATCGGCCGATTCGGAGGCCGATTCGGAGTTACAGCAGATACTGGTCCGAAGGGTCCCTAGGGCACCTTCGGCCTCAGGCCCGGTCAGACTAGAGGTACAACCTCGGTCGGACCGGAGGTTGCAAAGGGGCTCCGGGCGAAGTCCCGAAGGTTGGTGCAAGGTGTGGCTCTAGCGGTCTGACCGGCGAAGCTTCGTTGGTCGGACCGACCGTGCTACCTCGGTCACACCGAGCGAAGGGATCTCCGGATGTTGTCCTTCGAATGTGCGAAGCTCTGGCGCACAGGGCTTCGGTGGTTAGGGCTTCAACGGGCTCGGGCTTTGGCTTCGGCGCGCCCGGTGCAGAGGGTCTCAATCGGACCGACGGAGTGCCATCTGTTTGACCGGCTGTTGCCAACAACATCGTGACTAGGTCCGGTCAGATCGATACCTCAACGCCGGTTGGACCGAAGTAACAGATCCGATCTGCTAAACCTCAGTAACTATAGCAAATAATCTTCAATCGCCTCCAAACTTTGCAGAGATGTTTAGGAAGGCAATTGATCTGCAAAAACAATAAGAGATCAAACACAATTTGGCCAGAGGGCTGAATTGCCGAGTAGGGCGATAAAAACCGATAAAAAGGATAGCAATCATTACGTGGATTAGCAGGATGTTCACAAGCGAACCAGCAAGGGTTACCGTGATTATGGACACGACAGATGGAGGGCTTTCAAGCAAACCCACGAAGATGCGGAAAGTAAAGGAAATAAATGTGATTCAAAGCTAGGGCTTTGGATTTTTGGATTTTAGAGCCGAAGATGAATCGGCCTTGCCCCTAATATTTATAGGGGGGTGGGCTGGTTATCCCTGGCTAGAGATAGAGTTAGATGCGGCCAAAACCCTGTTGAGTTATGTTTTGGGCGAAAATACCTCGAATCCTCCTCGGATCCATATTTTGGACCCTGGCCGGTCTGACCGAGCCCATGGGTCCGGTCTGACCGAACCTTGCCGGTTGGACCAGCCTACCATAGCCAGTCAGACCAGCCTTTGCCAGGTTTGACATATTTTCGGTCAAAAATACCATTATTTAGTTTTTGCAATTTTTTGCTATAAACACAAGGCTTCAGCGTACTCAAATTAAGCGAAGCATGCTTCGGCATGCTTGGATTTGGATAATATACGCGAGCGAGGCTCTGAAGCGCACTTAGATTTTAGGCGAAGCATGACTTCGACATGCTTAAACCTTAGATTAGATTTTGACACGCGAAGCATGGCTTTGGAGCGTGTTTAGATAGCGAAGCAAGGCTTCTGAGCTTGATTCTGTAATAGGAATGGAATGGGTGGTGTGGATTCACCGAACCTACGATAATGTGAGCCACCTTCGACTATGAGTCACCATCAACCCTGAGATGCTTCGGGTATGGAACCCGGAATCCCTTGACGCATCAGGCCGGTGGCCCGGAGTCCCTCATGTTACTGCTATGGGCCCGGAGGCGCTGTAGCCTTCGGATGTTGAGTCTGGTTTCAAATAGACTTCGAAGTAGTGCTTTGGTCCTTAACAATATAAAGCGGTAACCTCGATTCTTAAAAGAACGAGGCTGTTGGCTTTGGATCTTGATAAAGGCACAACAGATCTTCAGTTTTAGGAAAAAGGAAGTAAGGCTTCGGCAATCAGAAAACGAAGCAGAGCTTCAACACTAAATGAAGTGAAGCAAGGTTCCAACATTTAGATTAGGCGAAGAAAGGCTTCGGTATTGAAAGGTTGAAGCGAGTCTTTGATATTAAAAAAGGGGGAGCAAAGCGAGGCTTCGGTTGGTGTTCATACCTTTGGAAGCTCGACATGGTCCAAAGACTGAGCGGCTTCGCGTGACTGAAGAGCTTTCCTCGTAACCCCTTGGGCTTCGGAGACCTTCGACGCGCGTCTGGAGTCCCTTGCCGAAGGATGCACTCTGAGGCACGGGGAGCGACGGAAGGCGAGAAAAGCCTTCGAACTTCACTCGAAGCCCCTTGCTGAAGGGTGCGCAGAGTACTAGGACTTCGAAGCTCCCCCTCAAGTGCACTTCAAGATACAAGCAGTGGCAGAGAACATAGCTTTTAGTAGTAAGTTCCCCATAGATGGCGCCAACTATTGTAGCAATTACGTTAGCTACAGCAGGTTTCTGAGTGTATAAAGAATATAATGAACCTCGAAGGGTTCTCTCAGAAGGAGAAAGGATTTATACTGGTTCTGACCTCCTTGAAGGGATAATAGCCCTACGTCTAGTCTATGGTGGATTTGGCATAGTTTTGCCTCTACTGACCCTAATGGATATGGCTATTACAAGGGTATGGCCCAGCTTTTATAGGCACGCAGGCCAAAGGAAAAGACCCTAATGCCCTCTATAGGTCATAGCCTTATAGGGGCAAGAAGGGAAAAAGACTAGACTACGGTACAAACAACTTTACAGCTTTACAGACGTGTTAGATAAACATCGCTTCTGAGCAGCTAAATGACATACTAGGGGCGGAGGGGCCCCCGGTATGGCTCTACACTGCAGTGGAGTTAAGATATTTTCCTGGTTCGAGGTAGCGGCCGAAGCTCTTTGGGCAGAGACTGCATCAAAGGCTTTGAACTGAACTCCAAATGGATTCCCGGAGACTTAGCTTCGAAAGGGACTAGAGGGGGGTCTAGAGGCTGGCTCTGCGTAATCCCGAAGGAAGGCCAAAGGCTTGACCCCAGAGGGATATGAAGAGAGCCTAGAGGCTAACTCCTAAAGGAGCCCGGAAGCTTGACTCCGGAGGACTCCGAAGGGAGCCCGGAGGCTTGACTCCAGAGGATTCCAAAGGGAACGCGGAGGCTTGACTCTGGAGGACTCTGAAGGGAGCCCGGAGGCTAGACTCCAGAGGACTCCGAAGGGAGCCTAGAGGCTTGACTCCAGAGGACTCCGAAGGGAGCCCGGAGGCCTGACTCCCTAGGATTCCGAAGGGAGCTCAGAGGCTGTACTCCAGAGGACTCTGTAGGGAGCCCGGAGGCTAGACTCCGGAGGACTCCGAAGGGAGCCCGGAGGCTTGGACTAATTGCTGCTTGGAAATAACTTCGGTGAAAGGGATTAACTTCGACTTCATGCTTCAGCGGTGTCAGGCTCCGGGCTCGAGGCCTACAGAGGCTGACGTCATTATGCCCCTGTTTAAGGGAAAACTTATTCCCCTAACAATACTCTTTCAATACGTCATATCTGCACTCGTATTCGCCTGATAGTTGCCTCATGACCAATAAAGAGTCTCACAATATTTCCACTGCATTTGTGCCGACATTTGCCAATAATTTCAATCCTTTCATCACTCCTTCATACTCGGCTTGATTGTTTGTGGAGAAGGGCATCATGGTGTACTCGAATTCAAATGATGCCCTGAGGGGAGATGATCACCAATCATATGTCACAACCATGCCGACACACTCATCTGTCGAAGAATAATGTCCATGGTGTTGGCTTAGCATACGACTTCATCTCTGTGCTCGACTATGAAATCGGCTATTGCCTATGACTTTACTGCCTTTGCCGATTCATATCAGAGATCAAACTCAGTGAGGGTGAGTACCCATTTTCCAATACGTCCCTTTAGGACTGATGCTGATATCATGTACTTGTTAACATCGACCTTACATACGATGGAACATTCTGCCGATAGCAAATAATGTGTCAACTTCCTTAATATCGTCAAATGCTTTCTCTTTTTTCTCCCCCTTACAAATTCCAGATGAGGCTTCAATTTCAGCAATGGAGTGAACGTCTCTATTCTCCTTGACAGGTCTGATATGAATCTTCTCAGAAAGTTTATCTTCCTGATGAGTGACTACAATTTGGTCTTATCGGCAGGGGTCTTAGTATTCCTAATCGCCTCGATGTTGCGTTGTGTTATATCGATTCCTCTTTAGTGCACGATAAATCCCAAAAACATGCCAGCCGATACTCCAAAAGTGCACTTCTCTGGGTTCGTCTATAGTCCATATCTCTTGGCCCTCTCTAGAACTCAATGTAAATCGGCCACATGGTCTGGAGTGCTGCTTGATTTTACCATGATGTCGTCTATATATATATATATATATCCACTAATAGGCTGATCAAGTCATGGAAGATGCAGTTTATTTCTCTTTGGTAAGTTGCTCTAGTATTTTTCAAGCTGAATGTCATCACCACCCACTTGTAGAGTCCGATGGCGCTTGGGCATCGGAAAGCTTTCTTATGGATGTCTTCATTGGCCATACAAATATGATTATACCCTGCATTATCATCCATGAAGCTGATAATCTTGTGACCCGATGCGACATCTACTAATAGGTATGCAATTGTCATCAGTTATTCGTCTTTAGGGGTTGCTTTGTTCAGATCTCTAAAGTCGACGCATATCCTAATCTTCCCACTCTTCTTCCATACTGGTACGATGTTTGACACCCACTCTGCATATTGGCATGGCCTTATGAACCTTGTGTCATATAATCTAGTTACATTGGCTTTGATGTGTGGATGTATTTTTGCCTTGAACTGCCGAGGTGGCTGTTTGAAGGGCAAATATCCATGTTTTATCGGGAGTCGATGTTCTACGATTGAATGGTTCAAACCTGCATCTCATGATATTCCCATGCAAGTCAATTCCGACATTATTTTAATAATGCAATTAATTCATTTTTTATTTCATCAAGGAGTTGACCGGGTCGCCAGGTCTGATGTCTACCTCCTGTAGTTCACTAGTTGCGGCGAAACCTTGACCGAGTTTACTTTCCATCTCATCGATGGTTGCTTTAAAGTGTGAGTCTAGACTGTTCATTGCCAATTGGCTTGACTCCATCAATTGACACCTCAAGAAAATGACCATCCCATGCTCTGCGTGATTTGCAATCAACTCCTTCCATCTCGCACACTGACAAATCGGCTACTATTACATTGACCGATTTGTCAGCGGGGATAATCTCTACCTAGTCATCTTCCCACTATGCCAGACTCTGATGCATTGTGGATGGGACATAATAATTGGAATGGATCCAATCACATCCCAGTACCAAGCTATAGGAGCATTTTCCTTCAATGATGAAAAATGTGGTCAGTGTTGTCTTGCTACCAACCGTCAATTCCACATTTAGTACCCCCATCGTCTCTGATTAGTTACCACCGAAGTCCTTCAATACCATGTTGGTCTTGATCAGATCCTCCATCCATTTCCCCAAATTCAGTAAGGTAGCATATGACATTACGTTGATGGCTGCCCATCCATCTATTATCATTTTGCACATCGACTTCCCATTGACAATTTACTTAATATAAAGGGGCCTCAGGTGTCGATGCCCGGGGTCTTTTGGCTTGTGGAATACCATTCACTGGGGCATCAACACCAGCTACGCCATTCCCTCGACCTAAGCATCGTCATTATCTGGGACAACCTGATGTTCCATAGGGAGGAAAAATACCATGTTTACTCCTACGTCTTTCGTGTCATCCTGGTCGGCCTTCTCTTTAACCTGCCATTCGTTCTTGACTTTCTTAGGTCAATCAATATTGTAATCATGATTTGATCTCTTTCATACAAAATCCAGTTGGGCACTACTATGGATTACTTACCATCGCCTTGCCATCAGTCGATCGGTTATCCTTCTTGGCATTAATGGGGTCGAGCCTTTCGTACACTTATGTCTTTCGTGGCGATAGGCTCTGACGGATACTCTACTTTTCAAGGTCATGTGATCTTCCCCTATTGTTGTGTGTTCTCTGAATGCTTCCCCACTCACCTATGCCATCGCTACATTTGGGTCAGGTGTCTATCAATGGTAGGCGCATCTCTTCATTCCAGCAGAACCTAAAGAATTCACAGATATAGTGGGCGTTAAACTGGGGGTGGTTTCGGTCTTCTCCATAATCTAATTCTTCCATGGTTATTCTTTTATATTTATTGATCAGGCTCGATGAAGTGAGTCAATCCTTGCCAGTATGCCTATATCTTTCTACACGCTGGACATCAAGATGGTGTGCATGTACCATGTTGATACCCTCTGTACCATGTATGAGACGCTCTTGAACTCTTCCGACGAAAATCTCTCTTTTATGGGGTTCGGGAGTCCTTGGAATGCTAGCTTTGGTAGTTGGGTATCGTTCATACTCAAACTGTAGCACCGGCTATGAACATCCCGAAACCTTTGAACTTAATCCTATACTGATTCATCCATCTTCAGTGGAACTACCGTCAAATTGGTGAGCTTCATCTCATGCATACCGACGAAGAAATATTTGTGGAACTTCTCCAAATCTGCCCATCCTTTGACAGAATTCACTAGCAATGACGAGAACGATGCAAAAGCTGATTTCGATAGTGAGAGCGGGAAGAACCAAACCTTTAGTGCTTCGTCGGCCGATGGCTCTGCACTCTAGGCGAGGAAGCGATTGATGTGCTCAATCGTGGAGACAAAATCTTGCTCTAAAAATTTGGTGAAGTCAGGCACTTTTTATTGGCTCGGTAATGGCATCCTATCAAACCACTCTAGGTAGGGCAACCTATATATGAACGTCTGATCATTGGGTTTAAGTCCAAACTAATCTCAAATGACTTCTGTTGGGGGATATAATCCCGATGATAGTAGGGGAGCGTGAGGGCCCATACGGCCCTAAAGGAAGGCTACAACCGGAAGACCCGAAGGCCTCCAGGGGCTCCGAGACATGCCGGAGGGGTCCTCGGGAGGGAAGCGCCCGGCTAAATACCGGAGGCCAACCGTCGGGCAGAGCAGAAGCTTCGAAGGGAAGCCGCACATGAAGAAAGCCCAATCAAGACCGTACGGGAACAAGATCGTGATCGCCTGTGTCTTGTCGGGCGGCCTCTCAAGTGCCCGACATGGTCGATAAACTGTTAGAGTAGCACCTTCTTGTGTGTACTATGCACGTCTACTTTGCCTGTACTACTGACCCATGTCAGACCGAGTAGCGGTTGAGGGTTGGAGCAACCCGACCCTTCAGGGCGAGTCACCTTATAAATACCCTCCAACTACAGTTGTAATAAACACACGATCCAAGAATACAGTGCGCACAACATTTCATTACTCACATCCACTAAGAAAACTTGTTGGTTTGATCCGTCGTCCCAATAGTTGGCGCCGTCCGTGGGGATCCTAGTTCGAGAAGCTAGCGTCCTCTGCATCCAGTCACCAAAACATGTCGGGTCAGAAGGGCGCGAGCACGGTTCCTCTACGATGGTCAGCCCGCACCACCGTAGTCGAGCCCACCCCAGTCGCCATTCCTGACCAACCAGTCGTCCCGTCCATCGGGGCGCCTACCACAGAGCCAACCCAGGCCCCGAAAGGGACGCCAGAGGTTCGGGGTCCCATTGGCGTTCCGGAGCCAGCCTCCGTCAATCCTGCAGGGCTCCAGGAGGGGCCTTCAGAGGTGCACCCTCCAAGCGGGCCCCTGGTGGTGGCCCTCCGGACCGACTATGTCCGTTCGCAAGATCCTGAGACTGCCTCCAGAGGGAGCGGGAGTCAAGCCGATGCTCTGGCCGCCGAGAACGCCAGGCTGACGGCGGAGCTAGCCCAATGGCGCCAGGAGGCATCGCTCCACCCTCTGGAGCCCTCCCGCGCTACGAGGATCGTAGCCGTAACCCTGAGCAACGATGAAGATCAAGTGGAGGAAGAAAACGCGTCGTATGACGAGGAGTCTCCCCTGCACCCCGACCTCCAGAGGGTGCGCTTCGGCTCAAAGTTTCAAGCGCAACGAGTTCCAGCCTGGGCACCTCGTCCTGCGCGTGGTGGCTGCCCCGACAAAGTTAGGCAACAAATGGGAAGGCCCATACATTGTGACCGGCTCCGGGCAGCCTGGGTCCTACCGCTTGGCCACCATAGAAGGTGAAGACTTGAAGCACACTTGGCACGCTGAGCACTTGAAGCGCTATTTTGCATAATTCTATAAATGTCTACCGGTGATCGCCGATGTCGGCCGCCGTTGTACCCAATTTACAATCCACTAATACTATCAGGCGGACGTTCTGGCCAAAATAGACACTCCTTGGTATCTAGACATTGTTTTTTCACCAAACATTTGGGTTCTGAGCTCCGGCTCGACGCACCCTCGATTCGGGTTACGAGCTCCGGCTCGACGCACCCTTGATTCGGGTTCCGACCTCCAGCCTGATGCACCCTTGATTCAGGTTCAGACCTCCCACTCGACGCACCCTCGATTCAGGTTCCGAGGTCCGGCTCGACGCACCCTCGATTCGGGTTCCGAGCTCCGGCTCGACGCACCCTCGATTCAGGTTCTGAGCTCCGGCTCGATGCACCCTCGATTCGGGTTCCGAGCTCTGGCTCGACGCACCCTCGATTCAGGTTCCGAGCTCCGGCTCGACGCACCCTCGATTCGGTTTCCGAGCTCTAGCTCGACGCGCCCTACATTCGGGTTCCGAGCTCTGGCTCGACGCACCCTCGATTCGGGCTCCAAGCTCCGGCTCGACGCGCCCTCGATTCGGTCTCCGAGCCCCCGTTCGCTACAACTTAGTCCTTCCTCCTTCCTCACTGCTGTTCACGCTCAGTCAACAAGCCATCTACACGCGAAGGAGGGGGGAAGGAGCAAGGAGGAAGGCTTCAACTATTTGCATCATCAATACAACGTACAATAGAGATTAAGAGAGATTAAGAGAAGTCTTCATCCAAGCCAAGGAGGAACTGGAAGCCTTTTCGATCCGGACAGTCACCCGGACCGGAGCACGCCCTTGCCCGAAGTTCCGGTGCTGCGCGCGTAGACATCTCTTTCCTCTTCTGCCTTTTCTCCTCCTTCCTTTGGGCGCGAAAGGTCCTCTGGTCTTCTTGCAATTAGGCCCAGCTACGCAAACCTTCGCCTCCAAATGGTGCTTCGTCCGGACCGGCTTCCGCGTCTGACCAATCCACCGGTTCTGGCGACGAATGTGAAGCTCAGGGCTCTTTCTCTTCTTCCTTAATTAGGCTCAGAACCCCTTGAATAACTTCTAGGTCTGCATACCCGTCGCTTCCCTGAGGAAGGACGAAGCACGCGGGCCGATTAGCTCTCAGGGCTTCGAGGATAGCCCATCGGTGCCGAAGAGCATCGTCAGGCTCGAGTACCTCAATGTCGCAATCGCAGGTGGAGCAGACACCCTGAATAGTCCCCGAAAAGCAAGTACTCTTTATTAATGCATAGATAAGTTTCTAAACTATTACATGATTTGCAGCACGGAGATCCTAAGGGGACTACACCTTCAGGTCCAGTTGGCGTGCCATGGCCGAGGGCTTCAAAGGGGCCGGAGGCTCGCTAGAACGAAGGGCCTCCTCCAGCCAAGCCTTAACCACATCAGGGCCCTCGGCTTGCCAGGTCGCCTGGAGGGCTCTCCAAGACTGAGCTATCGCCGGACTCGGTGACAGGAGGTGGTTCCCCCCGAAGGCGACGGGATGTGAGCTCAAAGACGAAGGAAGGGGGAGGCCGGACGACTCAAGATGCCAGAGGATCCCGAGCATGGTTACCTGGGCTTACACCTCACCGTACTTCGACACGGTGAGGCCTATCTGCCGGACGGTATCCTGGACGAACTTTAGCTGGCGGCCAAGGGGCTCCCGGGCAACGTCGAAGGCCGTGCACCCGGTGCCATAGCACGCCAGCGCTCTCCGGAGAGACACTACGGTGTCGGCCGCCGTCTTTTCCCCCTGGGCAAGCGCTTCGGTCACCTCCTCGTTCTGAGCTAGGAGGTCCGCCGCGGTCCGCTCTAGCTGGAGCACTCGGGCTTCGAGGGCCTCGGCGTTGGCTGCTGCTTCCCGGAGTTCGTCCATCTCCGAGACCTGAGCCTGAAGCACGAAGACTTCTCCTTCAAGTCGCTCCGCATCCTCGGCTCGGGACAGGAGCCTCTCGACCAAGGCGGCCTGGGCCCGAAGGGCGTCAAACTCCGCCTCGAGTTCGTCCGCTCGAGCAGCCCGCGCTCGGAGCCCCTCCAGTTCAGTGACTCGGGCCTTGAGGGAATCGACCTCTACCACCTAGGCCTCGAGCGCCTCGGCTCTAGCAGCCCGGGAGCGAAGGCTTTCGATCTCGGCCGCCTGCTCGCGGACCAACCTCTCAGCGGCGTCCGCTCGCCTGGAGAGCTCTGAAGCGCCGCTCTCACGACGGTGGCGCTCGGAGAGCAGGGAGTGCAGCGAGCCCTACGCCAACGCGACTATCTGCACATGAAACGGCTAGTCAGGAAAAGGGGGGCTAGGGGCTCGCTAAGGGGTGCTCCGAGGAAATACCTAGCTCGCGGCATTCTTGACGGCCCAGTTGAGCTCGATGCTGTCCGATAGACTAAGCTCGTCTATTACCCGGTCCTCCCGCAAGCGCAGGTAAAAATCGTGGACCGTGGCCACCCGAGACGTGAAGTCCTCGCCCTCCACTAGGAAGGGGCACAAGAGGGGCACGCTAGAACGCGCGCCCCTCGAGCTGGAGGGCGGTCGGGGCCAGATCCCGGTCCCTTGGTCGGCCCCTAGGGAAGCTTCTTGAGGAGCCATGCTGAATAGCGTGGGCCTCATGGCTCCAGATGTGATGAGTCATTGTCAACGATAGTCAAAGAGGACAGAAGAAGAAAGGAGATCTGCTGTTTCATGGGCCGCGTGTGACTCAGGTACACGGGCAGCGAGCGACTGTTAGGCTGAGAGAACTGCGAAGTCGGGCTGGTCCAATCCGGGTATATGGGCCAGAAGCAGTAGAAGACCCTCTGGGCTGTTGACCAGGATTGACTCAGGTACACGGGCGGTGAGTGATTGCCGGGCTGAGAGAGCTGCGGAATCGGGCTGGCCCAATCTGGGTACCTGGTGCAAAGTTGGTGGAGGCTTTGTCAGTTTCGGCGCAAAACTGACAACCGTTGATTCTGTATCGGACTGTCCAGAAGAGAAGCCGTAGTCGCTACGAAAGCTTAGCTTCCGGATAAGTCATCTGTATTTCTAGGCCCACAGTCAGTTAGTCGTGTCTGTAAAAATTCCTAAGGGCAGTTGAGTCTTTTCCTTTATTTTAGCGTCTGTAAAAACCCTAAGGGGCTGGTGGAATATTCTAGGCCATTGGGCAGCCTATAAATAGGGCCCCAATCCCTAGGGTTGGACTACCCTTTTGTTGAAATCACTTTTCAATCAATTCCTTGGGTCTTTCCTCTTGTTCCCTGCGCTTCTCTCTCTTATGCGCCACCAGGCTTCAGTTCGTAGCAGATCTATGTTGCATTTATTTCGGTTTTCTCCTGATGTAGTGAAGCTTCTATTCTCTGATCATGCGCAGCATGTTTGCAGCAGTTTTATATGGTTTCGTTTCACGTGCATAGCTATTTTTCATGAGCATTTGTGCCTCGGTTTCTACTGTTCTTCACGGAAGTAGTACTAGTTCATACTGGATGCAAGTAGTACTGCTACACTGTAGCAACAGTACACTAGTACTCTAGCCTTGCTTTTACTGTGTTGCTTTTTGATCGAAGTAGACAGGGCTGAAAACCTTTTCTGGCTGTTTTCTACCGAAGCCCCTTCTCTGTTCGAAGCCCCTCGGCTCCGTGAGGCAGGCTTCGATCTGACATCCTCGAGGGCTTCGCTTGAACTTCGACTTCGCTTTTGTCCTGTGAATCTAGCTTCGAAGTATGTGTTGCACTTAGTCTGTTGGCTTGTCATACTTCAACTGTCTTTGCGAAGGTGAACTCCGACCTGAGCTATTCGAAGTTCATACTTCGACAGGCTTCCGAGTTAGTGTCGAAGATGGTCTGTGGTTCGAAGGTCTTACCTCGATAGTGCTGGCTTCGAACATAGTCGTGTAGGCTTCGAGTTGATCTTGCTGACGCGTGTTGGGCTTCACTCATCTTTCGAAGGTTGCTTTTCTGTGCATCGTGTTCGAAGCTTTCTATTCGAAGGTTAGACTTCGAAGTACATTGATCGAGCCAAGCTTCGACTCTGCCATACTTCGATCCGAAGCATACTTCGCACTTTGTTACTCGAACTAGGATAGACAACCAACCTTCGGCACTCTCACAACAGCCTTCGGCAGGCTTCGCAACTGACCTCCGAAGCAGGCTTCGACACAGTGGAGCAGGCTTCGCCAAGTTCAAAACAGGAGACTGAGAAACCAAGGGTTGGTTTCAGTGTTTGTGATGAGTGCTTGACAGGCTTTTACCCTCTGTTCGAAGGGGTACCTCAGAAGGGTGTTCGGAGGTTGGACCTCCGAAGGGTGTTCGGAGGTGGTTTCACCAAAGGGTGTTCGGTGGTTGGTTGCCGCAGCTGTGGCAGCAGAGTGTGCGTGTCAGAGGGGTCCGACAGTACACATTGACTGGGTGTGTACCGAAGGCTTCTGTACTTTGGGCGGTACACCGGAGTGTGTGTCGTAGGTTGCTAACCCGGATAGGTCTCTGGAGTACTGGATACACTTGTCTGCTTGTCTGTGGTGCGCAGGGACTTCGGAGGCGGCGGACAGGTTCGTAGGAGGTGAACCTGGGTCAAGCGGGAGGCTTGATGCCAGGGGAGCGGGGAGCTCCGTCACGGTGGCTGCGAAGGGGTCTGGGTCGGTCCTCGGGTCGAGGCATGCCAGCTGAAGGCAGTAAGTGCGGAGCGTGGCTCCGGCTGTAGGTACTCCGAGACGAAGTCCTCGGAGGTGAGGCACTTCGAAGGTGCTCCGGATGGAGTGACTTCGGAGTTGGATGGATCAAGTCCTCTGCGGAGGCAAGGAGTTCGAAGTGTGCTCCGGAGGGAGACATTCGAAGGTGCCCGACGAAGGTCTCAGAAGTGGAGGCGCATCGAAGGCATGGTCCGGGTGAGGCTCGTCGAGGAGTGTGCTCGGGGAGAGACATTGCGATGAAGGGCTCATGGAATGCTTCGTGCGGAGGCCTTGGACGAAGGAGGGACTTCGAAGGGTGGTACTCCGAAGGTGGGGCTTCGGAGTGTGGTTGTCTTGTGGTACTTCGGCCTGCATGGCTTCGGTACACGGACTGACGGAGTTCGAGCTGAGAGTAGCTGCGAAGCCGTGGTGGTCCACTCCGGAGGTGTTGGTGCGAAGGCCCAAGGGCTATGACGGCTTCGGCTCAAAACCATCACTGTATCGAAGGCTGACTTCGGTGAAGCGAAGGCTTCGGAAAGGTCAAAGGCTGCAAGTCTGACAGTGTCTGCTCTGCAAAAAGCTGACGCTGTCCCCTCTGCAAAGGCTGACAGAGAAGCCTCCAATAAAGTTGACTACCTTTTGTACCCCTCGGTTCTGTAGAGACAAAACCAATGTAAACCCTAGGGGTAAAGTAGTCAATTCCTTTGGGTGAACTGTGGGCTATAAATATGGGGGCTCGGTAGGTAACATTTAACACTTTGAGCATTTACTGTTGAGCTCCTGTACTAGCCACACACTTCGTTGTATTCATCCAGAGTTCAATTTCATTGTGTTCCTTGTTCAAGCGGCGAAGCCCTACTTCTGTGTGCTTTTTGCTTGAGCCTGTGTTACATACCTCGCTAGTTGTAGTGCACCGAAGCCTGTCTAGGCGAAGGGTGTTTTGTGCGAAGTGTGTTTTTCAGTGTGCTGTCGCTCTGTGTAACAGGAGGCGAGACCTCGCTGCTTACTAGCGAAGCCCTGATCGAAGCCCGTGCTTTTATCGTGTCTGTGACTCTAGCGAAGTCTGTCAGTGTGCGTTTAGACCTTCGTGTACGAAGCCCAGCACCAGTTGCTGCTGACAAGTACTTGGTCGAAGTCCTCAGTGTGGTGTCCACTCTTGCGAAGGGTGAAGTGCGAAGCCTACTCGAAGCACCCTGTGTGCGGAGCCTGCACTGACTTAGCAGAGTAGATTTTCGAGGGTTGTAAGTGGAGCGAAGTCTTCTTGGTTTCGAACTGTTGGTCCAGCGAAGCCTGTGTTCGGAGCTGTCAAAACACCTCCGAACCAGACCTTTGAAGGTAGTGTTCGAAGCCTGTTCCGCAGAAGACAGAACTAAAACCGAAGGCTAGTTTTTAGCCCGAAATTTTAAAAGCTCCCATTCACCCCCCCTCTGGTCACCGTTTCCGGTCCAACAATTGGTATCAGAGCAGGTTAAGATCACCAGTTGACCTTAACCGGTTTTGTGATCTATTGGCGACATGGATAGAGGCAGTAAAATTCCTCTGTTCGATGGGACTGATTTTGCATACTGGAAGGTGCGCATGGAGGCTTACTTGTTAAGCCAAGGAAATGCAATTTGGGAGATTGTGGACTCACAATACTCCATCCCTGATACTCGCACCACTCAAACAGAAAAAGATCAGTATAATGCCAACTCAAAGGCAAGAAACATACTGTTCATTGGTTTGAGCCGGAGTGAGTTTGATAGGGTGCAGCACCTTAGGACTGCTAGGGAAATTTGGACAACACTCACTATTTTTCATGAGGGCTCTACTCAGATTAAGGCCAGGCGCCAAAGCACCTACAATCAATAGTATCAGCTGTTTGTGCAGGCACCTGGTGAATCTATAGATGCCATGTTTTCTCGCTTTGATGCGATAGTGAGTAACTTGCGATCCAACAGGACGCTTGCTTACAATGATCATGATAGGGCTATCAAGCTTCTCTATGCTCTTGATCGTAGCATATGGGAAGTGAAGATATCCATCATTGAGGAGTCTGCAGGTTATGACACATTGACCTGTGATGAGCTCTTCAGCAAGCTGAAGTCCACAGAGATTGCCAAGGCATCTCTTGCAGTGCACAAAAGCTCTTTGCCACAGCCATTGGCACTGGTTTCTGGCACTAGCCGTGGCACCACTGCAGAACCAAGCACATCTGGTACTTGTGTTCTTGCAGTTGGTTTTGCTTTGTCCTCCCTGGTCTCCGTCACAAAGGAGCAGGTGGACACTCTAGATGATGATGAGCTTGCTCTCATTGCCCGGAGGTTCACCCGTTTTTATCATGAGAGACGGGATCAGAGAAAAGTGGTTTTAGTGGTTGCTTTGAATGTGGCGACACTTCTCACATCAAGGCCAATTGTCCTAAGCTCAAAAAGAGAGATGAGAGTGAGCGCCCTAAATACCAAAAGAAGGAGAGGAAACCCTTTGTGAAGGGCAAGAGCGACAATATGGCTAAGAAAGTAGCCAAGGCCGCTTCCAGAGCATTTGTTGCTGCTCTCAGCGACATCGACACTTCCTCAACTGAGGAGTCGAGCTCTGAGGAGGAGGAGTCCCCAAGGAAGGAGGACAAGAAGGACAAGAAGGGACGAGACTTCATCGACCTTTGCTTCATGGCCGACAGTGATCACAGCGGCGATGAGCTTGACTCATATGAGGTACCTCTATCATCTGACCAGCTATTAATGAAATTAGATGAGCTGAATGAAGTAGTTCTTGGTCAGGATAGATTACTTGTGCAAGCCGCTAGAGAAAGAAAAGACCTTAGACTTAGGTTAGAATCTGTATCTACTGATTATGCCATGCTTAAGTCTAAAGTTAATGATGCTGAATGTGATTCTTGTACCACTGTCATGGGTGAGCTTGCTCAGTTGCGTTCTGTACATGCTCAAACTCTTTCTGAGCTTGAGACTGCACAGAAGCAGCTTTTGGAGGTGGATTCTAGACCTCATGATATTATTGAATGCATGAACTGTTCTTTATTGCGCGAGAGCATTAATTTACGTGATAAATATGTTCATGATTTAGAGGCTAGACTGGAGAGGGCCGGCAGTTCTAAGGATGTGCAGCCTGTGTTTGACACTTGCATCACCCTTAAGGACCAGCTAGGCACTGTTAGAGAGCGAGCTGAACACCTCATGTCAGGAAATGAATACCTTCTTTCCGTGGTTAATAAATGCACTGAGGGAAAGGGTAGGTTGGATTTGCTCTTGGCCAAGACCAAGTTGTGTGCTGATAGAGCAGGGGTAGCACTAGGTTTGGGTTTTGAGAGGATTCCTTCAGACAGTAAGACCAAAACTGTTTTTACCTCTCCCACTACCTTAGAGAAAGAAAGAGCTCTGTTAGACACTCCATCAGCTAAAAAGCCTACCCAACCACCAAAGAAAGCCACACCTCCTGCCAAGAAAATCCCTCCCAAGAAAACCACTCAGCAGAAGCCCAAGGAGCCTGTGAGACTTGCTCCTGTGACCCATGAGAGCGCCCCAGGAGACTTTTTCACTGTTCCTACTGTCAGCGGGCGGGTCATTTGGTTGGGTTCTGTTTTCGTCGCATCAAGGATGAGCGACGCTCTCAGGCGATGAGTTACCAGGACATGCATTACCCATCTTTAGGTATGCATGAGTCTGAGTTTTACTATCGTCCTGCTTTCGAGGCTCCTCGTGCTTCTCGGAGAGGTTTTACTCCTCGAGGTGTTCACCATATTCCATATGGTGGTAGACCATATTCCATGCTTTTCGATCACTGCATGTAGGTAGACCTCGCACTTTGCATCATGCTGATTTTCCTGTGCGTAGACAGTCTACTTTTACTACACCTACTACTCGTGTCACTCAGTGCTGGATGCCTCGTCATTTTTTCACTCACCCCAGCACCGAGCGATCGAGATATTCTTATCATGTGTAGGCGACAGATCGAGGTTTGGAGGGCACGTGGATCATGGACTCCGGTTGTTCGCGCCACATGACCAGAGATGCAGCATGGTTCTCCAGCCTCACCACAACCAAGCAAAGGGAACATATCACCTTCGGAAACAATCGAAGGAGTAGAGTGAAAGGTAAAGGTGTGGTAAGAATTAACTCGAATTTCACTCTCTAAGATGTTGCTTTGGTTGAAAACCTGGGATACAATTTGTTGTCTGTATCTCAGTTGCTTGATGAGGGCTTCGAAGTGCGATTTCATCGCGATACTTCGCAAGTGCTCAATTCTGATGGCGTTGTGGTGTTTAAGATCTTTAGAGTTGGGAGAGTTTTTGGAGCTGATTTTCCTGAGTCATCTGGTTCTTCTCACTGTCTTGTTGCACATTCGACTTCTGAGCTTTGGAAGTGGCATAGGAGACTAGGGCATATGAGCTTTGAGTTGCTCGCTCGTCTGAGCGCCCTAGGTCTGATCCGAGGATTGCCCAAGCTCAAGTTTGAGAAGAATTTAGTTTGCGCTCCTTGTCGACATGGAAAAATGATCGCTGCTTCGCATTCGCCAGTCACCACAGTGATGACTGAACAGCCCGGAGAACTTCTCTACATGGACACTGTAGGTCCTTCTCGGGTTAGTTCTTTAGGCGGCAAGTAGTATGTACTAGTTGTTGTCGACGATTTCTCTCGCTACTCTTGGGTCTTTTTTTCTTGCCAGCAAGGATGAAGTGTTTTCACACTTTCGAAGCTTGGCTTTGAGACTTTTTACTGAACTCCCTGGTGCATTGAAATTCATTCAAAGTGATAATGGCACTGAGTTCAAAAATAGTCTCTTTGTTGACTTTTGCATGGAGCATGGCATAGAACATCAATTCTCTGCTCCGCGGGTTCCTCAACAAAACGGTGTTGTTGAGAGGAAGAACCGCACTTTGGTTGAGATGGCTAGGACGATGCTTGATGAGCATAGGACTCCTAGAAAATTCTGGGCTGAGGCCATGAACACTGCATGTTACATCTCAAACCGTATATTCTTGCGCTCAATTTTAAATTTGACATCTTATGAGCTGCGTTTTGGGAGACAGCCCAAGGTTACTCATCTTAGAGTTTTTGGCTGTCGCTGCTTTATCCTAAAACGTGGTAAGTTGGATAAATTTGAGTCGCGATCTTCTGACGGGATCTTTTTGGTTTACACAACACATGGTCATTCTTATCGTGTTTATAATTTGGAAACTAACACTGTCATCGAGTCATGTGATGTGACTTTTGATGAATCAACCCCCTCTGTTAGTTCTGCTTTCGAACAGGCAAATGACCACGACATGAAACATACCTTATTTGAAGAAGAAGATCCCGGAGATTTCGAGGATGAACCCCTACTACCCTCGACATCAACCCCCGAAGCTGACCCCGCTTCAACTACTTCGGCACGAGGTCCCGAAGCAACTACCTCGACATCGGTCATCTTGGACCACTCCAATGCACAAGTTGAGGGGGAGACCGCATCCCGCCGCGAGGCTCCACACCATGTTCAAAGGATGCATCCTCCAGAGCAAATCATTGGTGAGCTTGATCAAAGGGTAACACGTTCTCATGCTCATTTCATTGATTCCGCTTTTGTTGCTTCTTTCGAGCCCTTAGATGTTAGTCATGCACTTTCTGATTCTAGTTGGATCAATCCCATGCATGAGGAACTTGAAAATTTTGAGAGAAACCAAGTCTGGTCTTTAGTTGATCCTCCACCAAATGTTCATTTCATTGGAACAAAATGGATTTTCAAAAATAAACAAGGGGAGGATGGGACTATAGTTAGAAACAAGGCTAGACTTGTAGCTCAGGGCTTTTCTCAACTAGAAGGGATTGATTTTACCGAAACTTTTGCACCTGTTGCTCGCCTTGAGGCCATTAGGATTTTGCTTGCCTTTGCGACATCCCGGGGATTCAAACTCTATCAAATGGATGTCAAAAGTGCTTTTCTTAATGGCTTCATAGGCGAAGATGTTTATGTAAAACAACCCCCTGGTTTTGAAAACCCCAAGTACCCACATAAAGTCCTTAAACTTCATAAGGCTCTTTATGGACTCAAGCGGGCCCCTCGGGCATGGTATGATAAACTTAAGTCTTTTCTGCTTGAGCGAGGGTATTTGATGGGCTCTGTTGATAAAACACTGTTTACTCTCAAGCATGGCAAAGATTTCCTCCTAGTTCAGATTTATGTGGATGATATCATCTTTGGTGGCTCTTCTCATGCTTTGGTTGCCGAGTTTGCAGACACCATGAGCAGGGAGTTTGAAATGTCCATGATGGGTGAACTCACCTTTTTCCTTGGTTTGCAAATCAAGCAAAGCAAACAAGGTACCTTCGTCCACCAGACGAAGTACACCAAGGACCTGCTCAAGAAATTTGATATTGCAGATGCGAAGCCCCTCGCCACTCCAATGGCTACATCTGTAGCATTGGATCCTGACGAAGATGGAGAAGCCGTAGATTAGAAGGAGTTCCGAAGCATGATCGGCTCCCTCCTCTACTTGACTGCCACGAGGCCAGACATACACTTCGCAGTGTGTCTGTGTGCTCGTTTTCAGGCTTCACCACGAGCTTCGCACCGCCAAGCGGTAAAACGCATTCTAAGGTATCTCAAACATACACTTGAATTCGGCAATTGGTATTCAGCGTCATCCTCTTTGTGTCTTCGAGGTTATTCCGATGCGGACTTTGCTAGGTGTAGGATTGATAGGAAGAGTACCTCTGGTACTTGTCATTTTCTGGGTACATCCTTGGTTTGCTGGTCTTCCCGCAAACAGTCTAGTGTTGCACAATCGATGGCTGAGGCCGAATATGTTGCTGCAGCTAGCTGTTGCTCTCAGATTTTGTAGATGGTTTCCACTTTGCGGGATTTCGGGTTAGATTATAAGAGTGTTCCACTTTTCTGTGATAACACTAGCGCTATTTGTATTGCAAACAACCCGGTTCAGCATTCCAGAACCAAACACATTGATGTGCGATATCATTTTCTCAGAGATCACAATGAGAAGGGTGATATTGAACTTCAATATGTTGATACCCAACACCAGCTTGCCGACCTTTTCACAAAACCCCTCATTGCTTCTCGATTTGCTTACTTGCGTGGGGAACTTGGTATTTGTCACCCTTACGGCATTTTGTGAGGGGGAGCAGATTTAGATGGATGTGCATTTGCTAATTGTGGGTTGAAATTGCATTTACATCTTTTGCATTTATATGCCTGATTATAATTCATGAAATCATGACAGCTCAGCTCCTTTTAATTCATCTGAAACATTCATGTGCATGATGTTTTCTTTCCAAAATCAAATCGTGCTCACTGCATAGTCTTGAATCTAGCATGTTTAGGCAGGACTGCTTTAGCTATCTTTTATCTGCTTGATAGCAAGCCACTGTTCATTGGATACTAAAAATTGCAACTTGAAAAATTGTTCTGCATCCTCATGGATATTCATCAAGTGTTCAACCAATTGGTTCACTTAGTTAAAATCAAAAATTCCATGATTTGCATGTTTCAAGTGAAAAGATGCAGGTGGGTTTGTTTGTCGCACTCCTCTATTCTAGACTGCCTTCCATTGCACATTGGTCTGAACTGGAATAGTGTAGTGTATGCCAAAATCATTGCTTTAAGCTTCTAATGGCTTTCACGCCAAGGCTTGGCCTGATTGGAAAGTATAAGGTTGACAAACAAATAACCCCTGGCTTTAAAGAAAAGAACACCAAAATTCATTGATCATCAAGTTTGCTTTCATGCTCCATTTGAACTGGACTTGTCTGTCTAGAGTAGAATTTGACTAGCTTTGCGCAGTCCCTGCTCTTACTTGTCTAGTTTCCTTGACTAAGTGGTGATGCTTTTATTTCAAAAAATGATCAAATCACATGCTTCATCATGTTTTTAGAGAATGTTAATTTGAGCTGAGCCCATGATCATTGGTGTTATTGTTGGCATATTTTTGCTTTATATGTCTTTGCAATTCTGCTCATTTCCAAGCTATGCATCTTTTTCATGCTCCTTGATGCTTGCATTGCCAAAGGGGGAGAGATTTGCTTCGTTCTCTGCCGCAAGGGGGTATACTTTCCAAAGGGGGAGAAAATTTGACATAAAGGGGGAGAAGATTCTCTGTTGCCAAAGGGGGACAATTAACTCAGGGGGAGTTTTTAATCTTGAAAAAGGGGAGATTTGCCAAAGGGGCTTTTACTGTTTTGAAAAGGAGGAGGAAAATTCTTTTGTTAAGTGACATGATTTGGCTCCTTTCTGAGTTTTTATGGTCACTTGTGTGCTGCAAGTTTTTAATTTTTCTTGAACTTGAAGTTGGTTGTCAATGCACTCATCAAGCGGGAGATTGAGAAACCAAGGGTTGGTTTCAGTGTTTGTGATGAGTGATTGATAGGCTTTTACCCTCTGTTCGAAGGGGTACCTCCGAAGGGTGTTCGGAGGTTGGACCTCCGAAGGGTGTTTGGAGGTGGTTTCACCGAAGGGTGTTCGGTGGTTGGTTGCTGCAGCTGTGGCAGCGGAGTGTGCGTGTCGGAGGGGTCTGATGGGGGAGTGGTCCCGATCTTCCGCTAGGTAAAGGATAACTTGGGTTGGTGGAGAATCTCGACGTTGGCGATCCAAGGCTCCGGTCCGGCGGATCAAAACCTTGCAATCGTTACACCACTGTCTCCGTTGGTTATCAACCACGCAGAACGCGATTGACCTCGCCACGAAGGCTAATTCCTGCAAGCAAACCCAAGAACACAAGCAAGAATAGGAAGGATACAAATCGAATGCCAAATCACAGACAAACGAAGATAAGGTGAGGTTTCACAAACGCCAATGCAGCAGCCAATCGGTCCGGTGCAAGAGGCGGGATCTAAACACAACAGTGTAGATGCAAACAAAGAAAAACCTAACCCTAAAGGCGGCTGGAGAGAATATATAGGTGTGGGCAGCTTGTGGGAGGTGAACAGACTTGGGCTGTGGGCTAGAAGATGTACAGACTCTGATTATGGGCCAACACGGCCCAGTTCTGTCACGCAGGACTGTTTTAATCACACAGATCCACTCAAGATTCCAAGAACGCGCCAATCGGACTTCGTATGAAGAAGTTATGCCCATTTTGGTGCAAGGTGGTCGATGTAGTCCGAACCAGCGAGTTCTTGACTTCAAATCATCCGTGCGACTTCGTCTTCAACTCCAACTCTTCTATTCCATCTCCCATGTTCCTAAGCAACAAAATATCACTAGAATTCAGTAGCATCCCGTCCAAACAAATATAATCAAAGTTGCTAAGGAAAGAATTAACCTCATGGTTCAAGCGACGGGCACGAGCGCGTGTGATTGGTCCTTGTAGTTGAATTGTAGGTGGAGGCTCCATGTGTGTATCAGGCGAAGTGATGTCCTCATCATCCTCCCCTTCTTCAATTGGAGTCGTCCTCGACTCAAGCTCATCGTCATCTCCCAAATAGGGCTTTAAATCTGAAATGTTAAATGTGGGACTAACCCCAAAAGCTGCAGGCAACTCAAGTTTATATGCATTATCATTTATCTTCTCAAGCACACGGAAAGGACCATCAGCACGTGGCATCAATTTAGACTTTCTCAAGTCAGGAAAACGATCCTTGCGCAAATGCAACCAAATAAGATCACCCGGTTCAAATGTTATCTCTTTTCTACCCTTACTACCATAAGCACGATATTTCTCATTCATTTTCTCTATGTTTGCTTTAGTAGTTTCATGCATCTTAAGCAATAATTCAGCACGTGTAGTAGCATCAAAATTCAAGTTTTCAGATGGTGGTAATGGTAGCAAATCAATAGGAGCACGCGGATTAAAGCCATAGACCACTTGAAACGGACTTACCTTAGTAGTGGAGTGTACTGACCTATTATATGCAAACTCAATATGAGGTAGACACTCTTCCTAAAGCTTCAAGTTGGTCTTCAAAACAGCCCTCAACATGGTGGACAATGTACGGTTGACGACCTCCGTTTGTCCATCCGTTTGGGGGTGACAAGTAGTAGAAAATAGCAGCTTCGTCCCCAACTTATGCCACAGCGTCCTCCAAAAATGACTTAAAAATTTAGCATCACGATCTGAAACGATGGTATTGGGAACTCCATGCAGGCGTACGACCTCTCTGAAAAACAAATCAGCAACATTTGTAGCGTCGTCGCTCTTGTGACAAGGTATAAAATGCGCCATTTAGAGAAACGATCTACCACCACAAAAATACTATCTCTCCCCCTCCTAGTTCCAGGTAATCCTAACACAAAATCCATAGAAATATCCTCCCAAGGTACACTAGGAACGGGCAGAGGCATATAAAGACCATGTGCCACATAGCGCTCAACATCGCGTCTCATCCTAGGCCAATAGAAGTGTGTGGACAACACATCTTCGGTTTTCTTTGATCCAAAATAACCCATCAAACCACCACCATGTGCTTCCTGCAATAACAACAAGCGAAGAGAGCTAGCCGGCACACATAACTTGTTAGCACGAAAAAGATATCCATTATTCAGCACATATTTGTTCCAAGCACGGTCATCGGTACAATTTGCAAAAGCATCTTTGAAGTCCAAATCAGTAGCATACATGTCCTTCAATGTTTCTAAACCAAAGATCTTATAATCAAGTTGAGAAAGCAATGTATAACGTCTAGATAAAGCATCGGCAATCACATTATCTTTCCCTTTCTTATGCTTAATGATATATGGAAAAGTCTCAATAAATTCTACCCATTTAGCATGTCGTTTATTCAGATTTGCTTGACTACGTATATGCTTCAATGCTTCATGATCGGAATGAATAATAAACTCCTTAGGCAAAATGTAATGTTGCCATGTTTCAAGCACACACACTAAGGCATATAATTCCTTATCATAGGTAGAATAATTCAACTGTGGACCATGTAATTTTTCACTAAAATAGGCCACGGGTTTACCTCCTTGTAGCAGCACACCTACTAATCCAAAACCACTAGCATCACATTCTAACTCAAACGGCTTACTGAAGTCGGGTAGCTGAAGTAGAGGTGCATGTGTAAGACGATCTTTGAGTGTGGCAAAAGCTTGTTCATGTGCTGGCTCCCAAGTAAAAGTAACTCCCTTCTTGGTCAACTCATGCAAAGGACCGGCTATGGTGCTGAAATCTTTCACAAAACGCCGGTAGAATCCTGCAAGACCAAGAAAACTACGTACATGTGTGATAGTTTGGGGTTGCGGCCAGCTGTTGATTGCTTCTACCTTCGCCGCGTCGACCTCAATACCCTGTGAAGTGACAACATATCCAAGAAACACAACTCGATCCGTGCAAAACGTGCACTTCTCAAGGTTACCAAACATTCTAGCCTCTCGGAGGACAGAAAAGACAGCACGTAGGTGTTCAACATGTTCAACGAGAGACTTTCTATAAACTAAGATATCATCAAAGTATACAACCACAAAGCGTCCTATAAAGTGCCGTAGGACTTCATTCATCAAGCGCATGAAGGTACTAGGTGCATTAGTAAGTCCAAAAGGCATGACAAGCCACTCATATAATCCAAACTTTGTTTTAAAAGCAGTTTTCCATTCATCACCTAGTTTCATGCGAATTTGGTGGTAGCCACTACGGAGATCGATCTTAGAAAAGATAATGGCACCACTAAGCTCATCAAGCATGTCATCCAATCTAGGAATAGGGTGTCGATATCAAATGGTGATATTATTAATAGCACGACAATCAACACACATGCGCCAACTACCATCTTTCTTAGGTACCAAAAGAACGGGTACTGCACAAGGACTAAGGCTTTCACGGACGTACCCACGATCAAGAAGGTCCTGTACTTGGCGCTCAATTTCTTTTGTCTCCTCCGGATTGGTGCGGTACGCTGCACAATTAGGAAGAGACGCCCCCGGGATTAAATCAATTTGGTGCTCGATGCCGCGTATCGGTGGCAGCCCGGGTGGTATCTCAGCAGGAAAAACATCGTAAAACTCCTGCAAAAGGTCAGTGACTGCAACTGGAACAGAGCTAGGAATGTTCGCAAGTGAAAACAACACGTTTGTGCAAATCAAGCCGTATAGCAAGGGAGTATCATCACAAATTTCAGCAAGGTCAGTTTTAGTTGCAAGCATGACATGTCCTTTCAGATTAATAACTTGTGATGAAGAAGGAGAAGCAATTTTATCTTTCTGTTGTCTCAAAAGCGTCTTAGCTACTTGCTGATTTTCAGAAGGTTGTTTGCTCTTTTGTGCATCCCTAGCACGTTTTTCTTGTTCAAATTTTACAATTTCAGCAGGAGTCATAGGAAGCAATGTAACTTTCTTTCCTTTATACATAAATGTGTACTTATTGCTCCTATCATGGTGTGTAGCATCAATATCATACTCCCAAGGTCTACCAAGTAACAGAGAACATGCTTGCATTGGTACTACATCAAAATCAGCAACTCCGAAGTATGTACCAATGGAAAATTCGATGTGAGCAGTTTGTGTTACCTTGACCTTACCGCTATTGTTGAACCATTGCACATGGTAAGGGTGTGGATGCGCACATGTGGGAAGTTGAAGCTTCGTTACCATGTCGTGGCTCACCAAATTGTTGCAACTACCGCTGTCGATGATGACACGTACACGACGGTCATTGACGATGAAGAAGGTCTGAAACAGATTATTCTGTTGTGCCCGATCGTCCTGCTCCATGTGAGTGCTCAAGACGCGTTGTACAATAAGTGCTTCAAGGTCGGCAGAGGCATCCGGCGCAAAAA
This sequence comes from Zizania palustris, assembly GCA_019279435.1. Taxonomy (NCBI): domain Eukaryota; kingdom Viridiplantae; phylum Streptophyta; class Magnoliopsida; order Poales; family Poaceae; genus Zizania; species Zizania palustris. The sequence goes on along the minus strand of JAAALK010000290.1, from coordinate 65,732,795 downwards.
CAGCGTCATCGTCGGATGTATCATCATCTCCTGCAATGTTAGCAGCAAGTGCATATTCATCTTCAACATCACTAGCACTTACGTAGCCACCGTCTTCCGTAACAATATAAGCCCGCTGACTAGGGCAGTCTTTCATCACATGGCCAAATCCTTTGCATCTGTGACACTGGATCGCTGCAGAACGTGCAGTAGAGGCCGCCGAGGAGGTGGGCTTGGCTGGCGCCTTGGATGCTGCAGTCTTGGAACTCTCAACCTGGGCTGTAGATGTAGAAGGTGTTGATGTAGCCGCCGGTCGAGAAGAGGGTGGGGGTGGTCGTTGCTGCTGCCCGCTTGAGCGTGAAGTAGCACCACCAATGTTGGTCCTCATGCTGCGTTGTGGTTGTTGGCGACCCTGCAATTCTTTTTCTGCAAGCATAGCAAGGTGGAAAAGATGAGTGATAGTATTGTATTCTTTATAATCAATGATATCCTGAATTTCACGTCTTAAACCACCATAAAAATGGGCCATTTTATCCTCATTGTCCTCCTCAATTTCAGCACGCATGCAACCTATTTGCAACTCCTGATAATACTCCTCTACCAATTTATTTCCTTGGTTTAGGCGCTGCAATTTTTTTCTCAAATCACGTTTATATGAAGGAGGGACCCATCTACCACGCATTTGCCGTTTTAACATATCCCAAGTTTGTGGTTCATTGCCAACCTGAACTATTTCAGTCCACCAAAGAAGAGCATATCCAGTGAAGTCACTAGTAGCTAAGCGCACGCGGTGGATAGCAGGAACCATGTGAGCATTAAATTTTTGTTCGACTGACATCTCCCAATCTAAATATGCATCTGGATCATAGGTGCCAGCAAAAGGAGGTACTGAAAATTTTACCTTAGAGTAGGGATCATTGTTCTTGTGGTTGTCATTGTTACCTCGTGGAGGGCGGTTGCGGTGGCCGCCCATACCTTGACGGTTGAATTGAAAGCGATGACGTGCAGCCTCGTCAGGGTCAATGGCATTGTTTCCGGCATAGGATAGGTCGTCTTCCTCTTCAATATGATCGTCTTCCTCTTCAACATGGTCATCATTGGCTCGTGCAGCAGGCAATCGTGTTTCCAAGGCAGTCATTCGGTCCACTAGGTCAGCCACAGTACGCGCGAGACGTTCGATGGAATGTTGGGTCTGCCGCTGAGACTCTAGTAGAGCACGCCGTGAGACACTGTCATTAAAATCAGATGGAGGGGTGCCGCTGTTATCTGCCATGTTAGTGAAAAGATAAAACAACAAAGAATAATCCTATGTAAAACAGCTAGGTGGGGTGGTGGGTGTGTGGTGGAAGCAATCCGTCAAGCACCTTACCCACGCTTGCAAGTGTTCTTACCACGCCGCAGTGAGGTCACCGGCCTACAGGTGATGAACCAAGTGGAGGGTGGTGGCAATTGCAAGGAATGAACCTGTCCTGACCAAGAGAAAGGTGTAGCTTGGAAGGCAAAGTGAGTAGCAAGGATTAGCGATAATAATAACAGTTAAACCAAGTTCAACAAGTATTCCCTAGTACTCGTCAAAGTTGCTGGTCTTAGTGCTCCCAAGGTGAAAATTCAAGCAATAGAGGGAAAATATGTGCCCAAAACTCAAATGGAAGCAACACAGGCCAAATTCAGCTCTCTGCAGATCGGACAAGAGATCGGACAAGAGATCGGACAAGGGATTGGACAAGCAGAAACTGCCACTGAAACTGCCACTGATCGGACAAGAGTTCAGACAAGAGTTCGGACAAGAGTTCGGACAAGCAACTAACAGGACCGCTTCTCTTTTTTTATATTTTTTTTCTCCTTTTTTTCACTCTGTTTTTTTTTGAACAAGGATGACCAGAGATGCAACCACAAAAATTGGCACCTACAACTGAGGTGGGATGTGGCTCACAAAAATTCAAACAAGTTCGCTGTCCGGCGAGCAAAAACTTTGACAAATTTTTTTCTTTATCTTCCTAAATTTTTTTGGCGATTCTGGTGAGGGCTAACTGGTGAACCTGTTAGGGTACCCCCCCAAATTGGGTCAGGAACACGCTCAAAAAATTTCAGATTTTTCTGCCAAACGAGCGAAAAGTTATGCCTGTTTTACTGAAGGGGGGTCACAAGAGTCGATGTGGAAAACAAAGTAGGGTTGCGGAAGGGGGGGGGTTTCGGTGGGGAATATTTTTTTTCTGAGACACAAGAACAACTACTACTCAAACGACACAGTGGGATGACTAAACCAGCAACAAGACTCGACCAAGAACACGAACTCAACAAAGTTAAAACTGAAATTAAAATCGCAAGGCACAAAGGGGTTCTCGGTGGGGAATTTTTTTGGTGCGGTTTTCTGGACTCTGGGTAAAAACAAAAGCAGATCGAGATTACCTAACGGGAAAACTGAGCTCTGATACCAACTGATGGGGGAGTGGTCCCGATCTTCCGCTAGGTAAAGGATAACTTGGGTTGGTGGAGAATCTCGACGTTGGCGATCCAAGGCTCCGGTCCGGCGGATCAAAACCTTGCAATCGTTACACCACTATCTCCGTTGGTTATCAAGCACGCAGAACGCGATTGACCTCGCCACGAAGGCTAATTCCTGCAAGCGAACCCAAGAACACAAGCAAGAACAGGAAGGATACAAATCGAATGCCAAATCACAGACAAACGAAGATAAGGTGAGGTTTCACAAACGCCAATGCAGCAGCCAATCGGTCCGGTGCAAGAGGCGGGATCTAAACACAACAGTGTAGATGCAAACAAAGCAAAACCTAACCCTAAAGGCGGCTGGAGAGAATATATAGGCGTGGGCAGCCTGTGGGAGGTGAACAGACTTGGGCTGTGGGCTAGAAGATGTACAGACTCTGATTATGGGCCAACACGGCCCAGTTCTGTCACGCAGGACTGTTTTAATCACACAGATCGACTCGTGATTCCAAAAGAGACGAAACCAATGGCAAAAGATCCGTCTTCTCCATAGCTTTCCAAAAAGTCCAAGAACGCTCCAATCGGACTTCGTATGAGGAAGTTATGCCCATTTTGGTGCAAGGTGGTCGATGTAGTCCGAACCAGCGAGTTCTTGACTTCAAATCATCCGTGCGACTTCGTCTTCAACTCCAACTCTTCTATTCCATCTCCCATGTTCCTAAGCAACAAAATATCACTAGAATTCAGTAGCATCCCGTCCAAACAAATATAATCAAAGTTGCTAAGAAAAGAATTAACCTCATGGTTCAAGCGACGGGCACGGGCGCGTGTGATTGGTCCTTGTAGTTGAATTGTAGGTGGACGCTCCATGTGTGTATCAGGCGAAGTGATGTCCTCATCAGGGTCCGACAGTACACGTTGACTGGGTGTGTACCGAAGGCTTCGGTACTTTGGGCGGTACACCGGAGTGTGTGCCGGAGGTTGCTAACCCGGAGAGGTCTCCGGAGTACTGGATACACTTGTCTGCTTGTCTGTGGTGTGCAGGGACTTCGGAGGCGGCAGACAGGTTCGTAGCAGGTGAACCTGGGTCAAGCGGGAGACTTGATGCCAGTGGAGCGGGGAGCTCCATCACGGTGGCTGCGAAGGGGTCTGGGTCGGTCCTCGGGTCGAGGCGTGCCAGGTGAAGGCAGTAAGTGCAGAGCGTGGCTCCGGCTGAAGGTACTCCGAGACGAAGTCCTCAGAGGCGAGGCACTTCGAAGGTGCTCCGGATGGAGTGACTTCGGAGTTGGATGGATCAAGTCCTCTCCGGAGGCAAGGAGTTCGAAGTGTTCTCTGGAGGGAGACATTCGAAGGTGCCCGACGAAGGTCTCAGAAGTCGAGGCGCATCGATGGCATGGTCCGGGTGAGGCTCGTCGAGGAGTGTGCTCTGGGAGAGACACTGCGACGAAGGGCTCATGGAATGCTTCGTGCGGAGGCCTTGGACGAAGGAGGGACTTCGAAGGGTGGTACTCCGAAGGTGGGGCTTCGGAGTGTGGTTGTCTTGTGGTACTTCGGCCTGCATGGCTTCGGTACACGGACTGACGGAGTTCGAGCTGAGAGTAGCTGCGAAGCCGTGGTGGTCCACTCCGGAGGTGTTGCTGCGAAGGCCCAAGGGCTTTGATGTCTTCGGCTCAAAACCGTCACTGTATCGAAGGCTGACTTCGGTGAAGCGAAGGCCATCTGGCTCAAGGCTTCTCACCGAAGCTACCGCACCCCTCGCGTGCGAAGGGGGGCTTCGGAAAGGTCAAAGGCTGCAAGTTTGACCGTGTCTGCTCTGCAAAAAGCTGACGCTGTCCCCTCTGCAAAGGCTGACAGAGAAGCCTCCAATAAAGTTGACTACCTTTTGTACCCCTCAGTTCTGTAGAGACAAAACCAATGTAAACCCTAGGGGTAAAGTAGTCAATTCCTTTGGGTGAACTGTGGGCTATAAATATGGGGGCTCGGTAGGTAACATTTAACACTTTGAGCATTTACTGTTGAGCTCCTGTACTAGCCACACACTTCGTTGTATTCATCCAGAGTTCAATTTCGTTGTGTTCCTTGTTCAAGAGACGAAGCCCTGCTTCTGTGTGCTTTTTGCTTGAGCTTGTGTTACATACCTCGCTAGTTGTAGTGCACCGAATCCTGTCTAGGCGAAGGGTGTTTTGTGCGAAGTGTGTTTTTCAGTGTGCTGTCGCTCTGTGTAACAGGAGGCGAGACCTCGCTGCTTACTAGCGAAGCCCTGATCGAAGCCCGTGCTTTTATCGTGTCTGTGACTCTAGCGAAGTCTGTCAGTGTGCGTTTAGACCTTCGTGTACGAAGCCCAGCACCAGTTGCTGCTGACAAGTACTTGGTCGAAGTCCTCAGTGGGGTGTCCACTCTTGCGAAGGGTGAAGTTCGAAGCCTGCTCGAAGCACCCTGTGTGCGGAGCCTGCACTGACTTAGCAGAGTAGATTTTCGTGGGTTGTAAGTGGAGCGAAGTCTTCTTGGCTTCGAACTGTTGGTCCAGCGAAGCCTGTGTTCGGAGCTGTCAAAACACCTCCGAACCAGACCTTCGAAGGTAGTGTTCGAAGCCTGTTCCGCAGAAGACAGAACTAAAACCGAAGGCTAGTTTTTAGCCCGAAATTTTAAAAGCTCCCATTCACCCCCCTCTGGTCGCCGTTTCCGGTCCAACAGAGACAAATCTGAACATTAATCTCTCATCTCACTTCATATATACTTAGATCATCTTTTGAAAAGTTTTGACCTACCATGTCTAGTATATTTTGTTTATCTGCCTAGTAGCACTTCTTTGGTAGTTCTCTGTTTAACATCAGTTGTTTCTAAGCTAGATACCTGTAGACTTAGGCAATCTGTTCATACTCTGCTGCTTAGTCTTTTGAGGTGCGTTGGGTATTGGGAACAGGCCATATATTCGAAAGATTTTTTAAGGCGCCCATTCACCCCTCCTCTGGTCGCTACTTTCGGTCCTACACTTCTTCGGCGACTTCTTCCGACTCCGCCCCGTCACCTGGCTTCGAAGCCCCCACCGCATTAGCGAGGACTTCGGACCCTGCGTTGGCACCATCCTCAGAAGGAATCGGGGCTAGATCTGATGCCCGGGCGGATGTACCTGCTTAGAGGAAATAGAGGTTAAGAATGAAAAGGCCTGGTGCTTTGAGTAAAGGCTAAACAAGTTTGCGTACCTTCGTCCTCGGCCTCAACGGAGACTTCCGAAGGCTGGACACGCCTCGGAGTACCCGGCCGATAGAATAGATCGTCTATCGAATTCACCGGGAACCCGCCGCCGCCGTGGTGAGTTCGTCCTCAACGTCAGCACTTCCTTCGACAGCTCCAAGGGGGTCGGCCAGCCCCCCCGGTCTAGGCTGTCGGTCTCCCTGCTCCCCCGAGAACTGGCGGAGATCCCCTTTGAGGCTGGATCACGCGGGGGGGGGGGTAGACTTGGGGGACGGCGCCACTTCGGTAGCCGGCGCCTCCTGCCCGGTCCCCGGAGCAGGCGTCGAAGGGTTCGGAGGGGTAGGAGCGCCCCCGGATCTTTCGGTAGTCGGCCGTTCTGGCCGGACCGGATCCGAAACCGTCGGAGGGTCCTCCGGCTCTGACCCGACCCCCTCGCTGGAGTATCCCCATTCGGAGTGGGAGGCGGAGGAGTGAGCTGGAGAGAGCCTCTTCGGACCCTTCACCATCTTCTTCTTCTTCGAAGGGCGCCGGGGGGAAAGGCCGCCATCGAGGTCGGCCACCCTCCTCTTCGAAGCGGCGCGGAGGACCTCCCCCTCCGGGAGAAGCGGAGGGGAGAGCTCGAGTGCGTCCCACACGCGGTTATGCCTCCCCCAAGACCCCACAAGCTCCACCCACCGTTTGTACTCAGCCAGGGTAGGAGCCCCGAGGATCTTATCCGCCATTCGGGCCACCTCCTCGGGCGTCTTGGTGACAAGCGACCCTGTATCCGAAGGTTAGGGCCGAACACCTCCCGAGCGCAGCAAAAACAAGTGGAGCCAAAGAGAATGCAGACGCTTACCGAGCCGGCGGGATAGCTCCATCGATGTCGATTCATCTTGGCTGCTCCGAAGTGACGCCGGCCACTCCTCCTTCAGCGGCGGGATCTCGAGGGCCATGAACTCCTCCGTCAGGTCGCGCATGCTCATCCGGCGGGTGACGATTTGGAGGAGCTGGATCCGCGCGGAGACCAAACCGGCGCTGGCCTCGATGCGTGCCTCCATCCGGAACCAGATGTGGCGCGGAGGCCCGGCGAGCCCGGAGTTGAGCCCCACCCGGACATAGAACCAGCAGTTCACCCACTTGGAGTACCACCGCTCGTTGATGGCCTTCACCGGGAAGGAGACCGCGTACCTCCTCTAGAGCTGTAAATTGATGCTCCCGAAGGCTAGCACCCGGCCGTCCTTCTTCTTCGGCTAGCAAAGAGCTTCGTGCATATGCGCGAAGACCTCCGCCCTGCCTTCACAGCCCTCGGTGCGCATGGGCCACTCGAAGACGGTGAGGCGGGCCACAGCGTTCGGGGACAGCTGCGGAAGCTCCAGGTGGAAGGCGTCCAACACTCCAGCGAGGAGCTCCGAAGCGGGGAACCCTAGTCCCGTGTTGAAGAAGGCCTCGAAGACGATGACCTCCCCTTCTCGCGGCGCTGGGACCGACTCCGGGCCTGGCTTCCTGGCCCGCGATTCGGGGCCAAGGCGGCCCCTAGTCACTTGCTCGATGGATGCATCGGTGCTCGCCGATGGCCCTATCTCCAGGGTCTGCTCCCGGAACCTCTCCGATGTGGGACGAAGCTCCCATGAGTCGCGTGCCTCTGCCGGGCCTGAAGCAGTCGCTACCGTGGCCGCCGCCACCGCCATCTGACGCTGCAGGAAGTGGGGGTCTGCCGCCGCGGCAGGGGCACTCTTCTCCGCCATGACGAGAGGAAGCAGGAAGAATGACGGAGCAGGAGAGGACATGGCTGGCACAGCAGGGGCTATTTAAGCGCGGGGGCCGCCGCCGGTCCACCTTCCGCCGCTCGGCGTACACGTGCGCCGGTCGCACGGCGCCCGCATTTAAGACTCTGCTGGCGGCTCGGGCGCGCCCGTCTCCGACGTTCCGCCTCCCCCATGTCGCCTGCATGCTTGACACATTAACTGTGCCAAGTAATGCACTAGCTCGCCTCCTCGGGCACCGGAACCTGGCGGTCAAAGCCGCGTGGGCGTCAAGTGATCGGTCAAAGCTTTTTCCTTCGAAGGGGCGAGAAGCGACTAGCCCGTCGGATGTGCTCCGAAGGCAGCTCTTGGCCTCTGGGTCCTAGGATGTTTCAAGGCTCCTAAACATCTCCGGAACGATCGAACGGGGTCGTCCCGCAGCGGGATTCAGCATCTCTACATAGGTCGATTTCTTATAAAGATTATCGGAATTATCATGTGCGCTTCCACCCTCTCTTACGCAGGACCCTCGAGAGGAAAGAAGCGAGGGGCTACTATTGGGGGAGATAATCCCGATGACAGTAAGGGAGAGTGAGGGCCCGTACGGCCCTAAAGGAAGGCTATAACCGGAAGACCCGAAGGCCTACGCCGGAGATGCCTAAGCCTCCGAACGAGGGGACCTGAGGCCTCCGGGGGCTCCGAGACATGCCGGAGGGGTCCACGGGAGGGAAGCAACCGGCCAAATACCGGAGGCCAACCATCGGGCAGAGCAGAAGCTCCGAAGAGAAGCCGCGCATGAAGAAAGCCCATTCAATATCGTACGGGGACAAGATCGTGATCGCTTGTGTCTTGTCGGGCGGCCTCTACAGCGCCCGACACGGTCGATACGATGTCAGAGTCGCACCTTCTTGTCTGTACTATGCACGTCTACTTTGCCTGTACTACTGACCCATGTCAGACCGAGTAGCGGTTGAGGGTTGGAGCGACCCGACCCTTCAGGGCGAGTGTTGGCGTAAAAGATTACGCTAACAGGTTTCTTTAGAATAGAAACTAACAAACGAAGTGTTTGCGAAGAGAACTGTTCTAAGCCTCCGAAAGGATAATAACTTAGAATAGTTCGAATGTGTGTATTGAATAACTTGTATTCGGTCCCTATTACAGGGTGAAACGGGGGGTATTTATAGGCCCAAATATTAAGGAAAAGACCTATTTACCCCTCTATTACAACCGACATAGTGGAAACTATTCGGCCCCCTTAATAGGGCTAAAATGGTAAAAGACTAATCTAATGAGAAAGAAGATAAGTCTTCCATCTTAGCTGGCATAAAAGATCTTGAAAAGCCTTAGTTCGAAGATGTACTCCGAACCAATGCCTATCTTCGTACTTCGAACTTGACTCCGGGTATCTTCGAAGATGAACGTCTGGGAACCTTCGAATCTGCTATCTGTCTTTATGCTGTTTCGACAATAACCCCGAAGATGAGATATTTTCCCCCAACAGTAGCCCCTCGAATACGCTTCTCCGTTTAACCTGTAATGTTAGGAGAGCAGTATACGGAAGGAAAAGATAACCAAACATAGGGGTTATTGGATTTTAATTCATCTCCGAAATGTATGAAGATATAAACTCCGAATCAGTCTTAGGATAATTGCTTTTCGAACTATCTTAAAACCGACTCAGGAAGTTCGAAAGTCTTTTAGACTTAGAGAAAATAGCCGTTAGCTTTCTGTTTCTAACGGAACTGTAGAATGCGTTAATTTCGGAGAAAAGTAAAGGCAGGAATGTGAAACGGCATGGACTAACGGTAAAAAAGTAAAATCTAGGCTATAAATAGAAGGCCTAGAACTTACCCGGTTACCTTTTCACCACTTTCTCGCAATCAAACACCTTTTGAGCCCTTTGAGTTCTTGAGCCCTAGCCTCCAGTTTCTCCAAAGCAACCCAGTGACTGCAATGGCGAAGACCAAAGGTGCGGGACCTTCAGCTTTGGCTAGGCAGCAGGCCGCAGCTGCAGCAGCGGCAGCAGCAATGGCGATGGCACCTCCGGCATCTGCAGCGACATCCATGGTGGCAGGAGGGAGAAATCCCCAAAATGTCGATGATCAAGGTCTCTGCCTGCCGTCAACAAAATACTTGGATCAATCTTTCCAATTGGGGCCTTCTACCTGCAAGAGAGAGTCATTGGCAATCGCAGTAGAAGGGAAAATTAGTACCGGAGTCATGATCCGGAAGCCAGGCAAAGAAATGATTCCGTTGCCAAGACCCGGAGAAGTAGTTGTTTTCGAAGCCTTCTTCGAAGCCGGCTTGGGCCTTCCAGCAGTAGACTTCCTGGCAGAGGTACTTGAGCTATTTCATGTTACCCTTCCTCAGCTCTCTCCAAATGCAGTAGCTCGTTTGGCTATCTTTGAATGGGCGTTGAGAGCCGAAGGTTGTGAGGGGAGGGCAGAGATCTTCGCTGCACTTCATAGAGCAACATGCCAACCAAAGACCTTCGTAGGCTCCGGAGGTGAAAAGTAGTTGTAGCCTTCGGTAGTATCAACTTTAGGCTTCGAGATGAGTATGCCCTTCAGTTTCCTGCCAAGGCCATCAATGCCAGATGGTATACTGATTGGGTTCTGAGATGGTTTTATGCCGAAGTTGGGGCAAGCAGTTCTTTGGCCGGACCCCTTAAACAAATCCAATTCCTCGGTCTGCAAATTTCTCCGCTGATGGCCAACTGGCCTATCATCTTCGGAGAGGATTCGGAAGGCGGTCTTCGAAAAATTGCTTCAACTTTGAGTCCTGTAGGTAACTTCGAAGACAATATGTATTATGCATATTCATTCGAAGAAAAAATTAACTTGATTTATTTTTCTTTTTTAGCTTCTTCAGCCCCTGTTACTTCAGAGCAAATCATAAGGGCTTCGGAGAAGATTTTGGGCGCTCCATCTCCGACCGAAAAAGAATGGAGAGTCAAGTTAGTCGGAAGTTGGGAAAGGTTTAACAGAGTGTGGGGGATGCTGGGAATCACTCCACCCCCTCTGATGGATTGGGTGCCTTCGGAGAAAGGACCCAAAAAGAGGAAAGCCGAAGCTGGAGCTTCGAGTTCTGCAAAGACTCTGATGAAGAAGGTGGCTAAAAAGCCTAGAAAGCCTGCACCTCCGAGCCCAAGATCCTCAACCTCCGGTTCTAAGGAGGATGAAGGTAAACTATTAGTGAGGTTGATTGATGAAGATGCAGCTCAAACAACTATTCACATTGAAGATATTGCAGGTATGACGGAGTCTCAGGCTAATATTGAAGAAGTGAGAACTCCGGATGCTCAAGAGGAAGAGCAAATCGAAGCCCCTGTGGGTGAGGGTGAAGTTGAAGTTGCTACAACTTCAGTTTTGGATGAAGGGAGGACTGCTCAAGGAGATACTCCGGCAGTTGAAGTTTTAACTGTGGATTCAGACGAAGACCTCACCTTCAATCCTCCGAGCAGTCTGATGCTCGATCGCCCCCAAAATGTCGAAGGTAAACTTCGCATAATTCTCTTATTCTTTTCTGCAAAATTATACAATGTATAATACCTTTGCTTTTGCAGAGCCCTCTTCTGTAGAAGTACATCGCGAAGATCCAATTCAAGGGCCTTTGACAACTTCGGAGCCGCACCCGGAAGTCGCTCAACAGGGGCCTGGAAGGGGTAAAAGACATATAGAACCTCTCCCTGCTCAAGGATCAACTTCATCTGAATCAACAGATGAAAGTCGATCTACTGAGGGGGGCCATCTACTGAAGCTCCGAGGACCTCAGGAGAACCCTCCGGAGCTTCGCCGAGCAGGAATGACCAGGAAGCTTCGGCAATGCTCCCTCTTTTAACTCCTTTTTTGGAGCAAAGAACTGGGCTTCGGAATCTGCTCAAACCTTTGTGTCGAGCCAGTCGCGAAGTCGGGGGGACAGAGCTGGTAGCTATTTTAAGCGAGGCGAAGAGTTCGGAGCTAAACGTTGCCATTGAACGAGTAGCCTACCAGGTACGGAACACCTTCGAAACAATAGCGAATTATACATGGATAATTTCTTACTTCGATTTTTTCTTTTCTTAGCAAGCGGTCTTGGCCCGTGCTGCAACTTTATCGGGCGAGCGTGAAATTGCTCAACTTCGGGAAGAGAACGAAGCTCTTCAGCGCAACTTATCATTCTCCGAAGCTAGAGTAGCTCAAATGGATAATATGATTTCAACAGAACGCAGGGCCAGACAGGGCTTGGAGGCTACAAATAAGGAGCTCGAAGCAGAAAGGATCGTGCTTCGAGCGGAAATTGAAAGGGTGCGGTTGGAGCATGCTAATGCGGGGTCCGAGCTTGTTAGGCTCCATGAGGAAGCTAGCCAACTCCTAAATCAGAAGAATACTTTAACAACGGAGAATGCTAGGCTTTCCGAAGTTCTAGAAGAAACGACTTCGAGCAAGGATGCATTAATTGAAGGAAAGCTTAAGTCCGAGAAGGTAGCTACGGAGGTCATAGAATAGATGCTAGGTGTTCTGGAGTACTTCGGTACTACTGGATCACTTCCTTCAGATGACAACGTCACTCTCCTGCGCCGGTTAAAAAGGATCCAAGGAGCAGCGAAGCAAATGAAGACGGCGGGCATTCCTTACGGAGAACTCTCCGGACAAGTGTCTGCCATCGGACTACTTCGTTACTACGAGGACTTGGGCCGAACAATCACTCCGAGCGCAGAGGGCTCTATTACCTTTGACGAAGAACGGCTTCTAACTCCTTCCGAAGGCGTGACTGCTGCCTGGCGAGCCTTTCAAACCTCATGGAGAGCCGAAGGTCGTTCCGCGATCAAGGCTTGGATCGATGAAGGCCAACGCCAGAAGCAAGTTCGGAACCAAGCTTCAAGCAGTCAGCCTCCTCCGAACCCGCAGGTTTAGGAATAATTTAGGATTTTTGACTATGTAAAGCTTCGTGTTTATGAACCTTTATCAATGAAAATTTGTTTATCATATTTTTAGGCTTTGTCTCATACGGAAGATATCGAATTGTTAGAAATTAACGACGAACTTCGCTCATTATGGAACACCTTCGAACTTCTAAAGACTTACAAGCATCCTCGATTTCTAATTCCTCGAGATGACTCCGGCGTAATTGCGCCCGAAGTAATCAAAGATGTATTGTCTTATATTAAAGAGGAAGAAAAAGAGGTTAACGTAAACACTTCGTCTTCTGAAGACACTATTTGGTCTGAAGACGAAGATGAAGTTCAAAATAAAAGATCTGAAGATCTTAGAAGCTGGGAAAGAAGCCCCGAACGGCTTCGAACTTGGGCCGATCTTCAGCAAGAACAAAAAGATTTTAGAGCTTCGAAGGGGGGCAAGAGAGTTAAACGCAAAGTTGTTAGAACTCCCGGTGCTGGAACTAGTCGTTCCACCCCTAGCTCTAGGGACCGAAGAGGTCTTCGATTCCTTCTTGGTATAGATACCAATTTTCATAATGTAATCTGTAAACACATTCGTTTGAATAATGAATACCGATTTAAAATTGTCTCCATATTTATTAGCCCATCTTTGGGGATAAGCAACTTCGAACTGTATTCAAAGATGGTTATGCGCAAAGAAAAACTTCGGAGTACAATTTTTTGGGGGTTCGGAGCCCCTCTGTAATTTAAAGATCTTTTAAAATCTTATAAAATGTCTTCGACTATTTGTAGTCGGAAGAATGGCAACTTAGTACCTTTGTTTTTTGAAAGAAATCATTTGAGATAACTTTCAAGATACCTTAGTATCTTAAATAATTTGTCACTTTGGACTGTGTTAGCAGACATTCGAATCTCATGGCTCAAATTCTGTTTTGCTTTAGCCACCTTCGGCTTATTTTTGCGATCTCTGTCGAACCAATGGTTCGGAGTTTGCAATGGTCTCTTTGGACTCTTTTTACGGATGTCTACCAGCCAGTGGCTTGGACTCCGTATATTTTGGCCACCTTCGGCTCTTTTTGCAGAAGTCTACCAGCCAATGGCTTGGACTTCGCAGGTTTTGGCCACCTTTGGCTCTTTTTACGGAAGTCTACCAGCCAATGGCTTGGACTCCGCAGATTTTGGCCACCTTCGGCTCTTTTTACGGAAGTCTACCAGCCAATGGCTTGGACTCCGCAGATTTTGGCCACCTTCGGCTCTTTTTATGGAAGTCTACCAGCCAATGGCTTGGACTCCGTAGGATGTGGTTTTGGGCTCTTTTATGGATGCCTACAAGCCAGTGGCTTGGGCTCCGGATTATGTCAGCCCCCACGTCGGAAGCTTCGAACTTGGAGGTTCGAAGTCCGAAAATACAACCCAGCTTCATGACACTTCCCTCTCGGTCGACCCCACGGTTCCAGTGCGTCCACTCGGAAGTTGGAAGTCTATGAGGGGAAGGCACTATCAGGATCATATGCTTTATTAATTTAGAAGATGATTACAAGCGAATTACAAGGAGCCCTTATGCGAAGTATCGCTTTAGGTGCTCCGCATGCCAAGTATGTGCTAACTGTTCACCTTCTAAATTAGCTAACTTAAAAGAACCAGGGCGTCCTGAAAGGACAATTAGGTATGGACCTTCCCATTTATTCCCTAACTTCCCTGGTGCTACAATGCTTCGTAGAACAAGATGACCCGGTCTTAGTTTATTGAGCTTAACCTTCGGGTCAAACCAAGCCTTCGTTTGCTGATGATACTTTGATAAATTTGCTACAGCTCGAAGTCTTGTTTCTTCTGATGAATCTAGCGAAGCTTGCCATTCTTCTTCAATGTCCGGTTCGGTGCTGCGAAATGATCCTCCTTTGAGCTCCGTTGGAGTCATAGCTTCATCTCCGAATAGTAGTCTGAACGGAGTAAAACCTGTGGACCTTGTTTGCGTAGTCCGAATGGACCACAAAATCTTCGGAAGCTCTTCGGTCCACAGTCCCTTTGCTAATCCTACTATTCTTCGATTTAGCCCTGATAAAATATTTCCATTGGCTCGCTCTACGGCTCCATTAGACTGAGGATGCCTCACTGCAGCAAAACATAACTGAATGCCTAGATCTTCGCAAAACTTCCTGAAGGGTTCTGCATCAAACTGTGTTCCATTATCAACTGTGAGGTATCTAGGCACTCCGAACCGGCAAATGATGTTCTTCCAGGAGAATTTTTGTACATTGTTCGAAGTGATAGCTGTTAAGGGTTCTGCTTCCACCCACTTAGAAAAATATTCAATAGCTACCACTGCGAACTTTAGATTTCCCTTGGCTACCGGAAAGGGGCCAATTAAATCCATACCCCATCTAGCCATAGGCCATACCGGGGCAATGACTTGAAGAGCTATTGGTGGGCGATGACTCCGTCGACCCATCCACTGGCATCCTTGACAAGTGCGGACTAAGCTCTCCGCATCAGCTGTTATTGTAGGCCAATAAAGCCCCTGGCGAAGTGTTTTTCCTGCCAAAGCTCTAGGGGCTAAATGGCTACCACAAAGGCCTTCATGAATTTCTCGAAGAATTTCTTGGCCTTCGGCTTGGGATATACATCGGAGTAGAGGGGAACATACTCCGGCCTTGTATAAAATACCGTTGATTATTTGATAATTTCTGGCTCTAAGCTTTAATCTTGACAACTTTGGCTCTTCAGGAAAATTTGTTCCTCCCTGTAAAAGTTCCATGATTGAATTTTTCCAATCTGGACTAGGAATGCAAAGAATCTCTGCCGAGGGAATTTGTGGCACCGAAGGTATATTGAGCTCCTCATAGAAAGCTTCTTCGGGCACATCCACAGCTCCAGCTGCAGCTTTTGCTAAGATGTCCGCTTGCACATTTTCTGCTCTTGGTATACTCCGAATGGAAATACCCTTGAAGTGTGCTTCGGTTTTACGGATTTCTTCTAAGTACTTTGCAAGCTGTGGATGCCGAACTTGGAAACTTTTATCTACGTGCCCTGCTACTATCTGAGAATTTGTCTTTATAATTATTCTTGTAGCCCCTAGAGCACGTGCTTTTCGAAGTCCCAATAAAATCCCTTCATACTCCGCTATATTATTGGTAGACTTAAAGTTGAGTCTTGCGGAGTACATTGCTCTTTTCCCTGAAGGTGAAATCAACACTGCTCCGATGCCTGCTCCGGATGCTTGGAAAGCCCCATCAGAGTAAACAATCCAAACTCTGTCACTTGACTTCTCCGGAACCAAATTCGCAGGTGGAGTCCATTCTGCTACAAAGTCTGCTAGGACTTGTGATTTGATTGTTGTCCTTGCCAAGAAAGATATGCCGAAGGGTGCTAGCTCAACTGCCCACTTTCCAATCCTTCCAGTGGAATCCTTACTTCGGAGCATATCTCCTAAAGGATACGAAGTTGGTACAATTACATTGTGTGCCAAAAAATAATGTCTTAGCTTCCTCGAAGCCATTATCAGAGCATAAACGAACTTCTCAAGTTCGGAGTATCTTGTCTTCGCTCCTGATAATGCTTCGGATACAAAATAAACAGGATTTTGGACCAACTTCCCATTGAAATCCACTTCTCTGACAAGGACTGCGCTGACAGCAGAACCTGTAGCTGCAAGGTAAAGGAGTAGGGTTTCGTCCGCAGTAGGCACCGTGAGTGTAGCAAGATTACTGAGATACTCTTTAATACCTTTGAAGCTTTTCTGACACTCCGGTGTCCATGCAAAATCTTCGGACCCTTTCAATGCTTTAAATATAGGCAAGCTTCTCTCCGCAGACCTTGATAAAAACCTGCTAAGTGCTGCCAGACGCCCAGTCAGCTTTTGCACTTGCTTTAAATTTTCCGGAGGAGCCATCTTTTGCAGCGCAGTTATTTGAGTAGGGCTAGCTTCAATTCCCCTACTTGAAACTAAATATCCTAACAGCTTTCCAGCCTTAGCTCCGAATATACATTTTTCGGGGTTAAGACGGATCCCACACGCCCGAAGGCTATTGAATGTTTCTACTAAGTCTAGGCTATGTTGGTGCTTTAAAGCACTCTTTATTACAATATCATTCATATAGGCCTCCACGTTGCGACCTAGTTGATGACCTAGAGCCTTAGCAACTAGCCTCGAAAAAGTAGCCCCGGCATTTCTTAAGCCGAAGGGCATTCTTACATAACAGAAGACTCCCGAAGGAGTTACAAAGCTTGTCTTGATCTCATCTTCGCGCTTCAACCAAATTTGATGATAACCAGAATACGCGTCGAGGAAGCTTAGTAACTCCGAACCTGCGGTGGAGTCAACCAATTGATCAATTCGGGGCATGGGGTAGGGGTCACGTGGGCATGCTTTATTGAAGGATGTGAAATCAATGCACATGCGCCACTTCCCGGAAGACTTCTTTCTGACGAAGACTGGGTTGGCTAACCATTCTGTGTGGGCCACTTCTCTGATAATCCCAGCTTTCAACAATTTCTCAACTTCGTCCTTCGCTAGAGCAGCTCTTTCTGCAGACATTTTTCGGAGTCCTTGCCGAATAGGCCGGGCCTTCGGGTTTACAAGTAAACTTTGTTCAATGATATCCCGATCGACTCCGGTGATATCTTCGTCAGACCAAGCGAATACATCCAAATTTTCTTCCACCACCTTTTCCAAGGAGGTTGCAACTTCAGGAGGTAAATCTTTACCAAATTGAAATGTATACTCTTTACCATCTTTAACAATGACCTTCGTTGCAATCTCTCCTTCAGGACTTGGTCTCGGAAAGGACTTCTTCGAAGCTTCGGAGGAGGCTGAAAAAATTTCTTCATTATCTTGTACGGTGTTTACTTGTCTTGGATCAAGAGGGGGACCATGACCATATTCCGCCCTCCGAGCAATGGCTTGATCTCCGAAGACTGTAAGGACTCCTGCCTGTGTGGGCATCTTCATGCACAAATAATTGTGATGCGCCACAGCTCCGAACTGGTTTAGCATGCCTCTTCCGAAGATGACGTTGTAAGCATACGGGGCATCTACAACATCGAAGATTACTTCCTCAGTCCGGGCCAATAAACCTTCTCCGAAGGTAACTTCCAGGCCTATTTGGCCAAGTGCATCAAGCGGAGGTCCTGCGAAGCCTTGCAGAGGACGAGCCGCTGGAAGGAGATGCTTCCTGGAAATGCACAATTGATCGAAGGCTTGAACAAAGATGATATCTGCCGAACTACCTCCGTCAATCAACACCCTTCGAACTTCAGTGCCCGCAATATCAGCAGTGATAACCAATGGGTCTGCATGCGGGAACTTAATACCAGCTGCATCCTCCGCAGAAAAAGATATCGGTACATGAGACCACTCCGGCATTGCAGCTGCAGACAACGAAGTCCCAATATGGCCTACTTCTCTGACGTAGTCCCTTCGCTGTCTCTTGGACATGCTTCCGAGGGTACCTCCTCCGGAGATAGGGAGATCTACTGTCTTCCCTCGATCTTGGCCATCCTCTTGCTTCGGAGGTGGCAAAACATTGGCCACCAGAGGGTGTCTTGCAGCATCAAAGTTTTCTATCCGTGCCACAGCCTGGACCGGCTCGGGGCGCGTTGCAGCTGGAACTCGGTTGGTAGTACCTCGACCCGAAGTTCTCTCTAGGTACTCTCCCCTCAGGGTAAGTATAGCCTTGCAAGTATCAGTTGCATGGCTTCGATTTTCTCCATGGATGCAACAGAAAAGGGTCTGGCCCTTGCCAGCAATTTTCCCTGGCGGCCTCCAGCCACTGGTCTTGTTCCCCGAAGACTGTGGTGCTCTCTGTGTAAACTTCTGTGGGGGTGCAATATTCATGACTTCAGAACGAGGGTGCTTTTGCCCTCTTCTCCGATCATGTTGAACTTCGAAAACTGGTTCCTGCGGCTGTGCCGAAGTTTTCACTTCCACTTTAACTTCTTGCAATATGGACGAAGTAGCGGCAGTCCTTCGAAGCCAACCCTCTTCTGACCTCGCATACTCCTCGAAGTATGCCATCAACTGAGAGACCGAGGAGATGCTTTTTCGATGAAGTTTATCCAGAAGGCCATGATGAGTGATGCCTTCCCGAGCTGCATCAACTACCGAAGATGCAGACAACCCCCGGATTTGCGACTTTGTATGAGCGAAGCACTTAAAATATTGCCTCAATGTTTCTCCGGGGAGTTGTTTCACCTGGAAAAGGCTTCCTGTTGACATGGGAGGCACGAAGGTGCCTTGAAAGTTGCTTATAAACTTCTTCTTCAGCTGCGACCATGAATTAATTGATCCTGGCTTCAAGGACCAGAACCACCTTAATGCCACTCCTTGAAGAGCTAAAGGGAAGCACTTCGCCATGGTGTCTCGAACTCCTATGCTAGCTTCAATTGCTAGGGCATAAGAACGAACGAACTCTCTGGGATCTTCATCTCCGGCATACTTACAGAGCTTTGAAGTTTTGAACTTTGGATCAAAGCGAACCTTCTGCAGCTCAGGATGCAGCGGAGATTCATTATCGAAGGAGGCGTTCTCCGGGGCTTCGGGATAATCGAGATCATCGTCTTCGGGCACTTCTGGGATGGTTGGGGTGGCTTGAGAGCGAAGCCTGTTCGCAGCTTCCTGTCACCACCTTGCCACTTCAGCTTGAAGGTTGGCCATTTGAGTGGCCATATCTCCAAGATTATCTTCATTTCCTCCGGAAGGATCTTCCGGGTCTTGAGAACTAGTAGGATCAGTTCGAATTGGGATGGAAGGTGGAGGAGGGACTCCGGGTGGTCGAAGTATGGAAGGGGTTGGCGGAGAAGCTTCGTATGTTCGAGGGATAGAAGCTCCTTCTGGAGTTTGCGGAGGGAATGCCGAAGACCCTCCGACTTCAACTGTGTCGAAGGGTATCTCTCCGGAGATCCGAGAAGACCTCCGAGTGGGATTGTGAGGTGCGCTCCGCTTAGGAGGCATGATGTAAGAGTTGGTAGAGAACGAAGTTTTCGAACTAGGCCCAAATATTAAGGAAAAGACCTATTTACCCCTCTATTACAACCGACATAGTGGAAACTATTTGGTACCCTTGATAGGGCTAAAATGGTAAAAGACTAATCTAATGATATAAAAGATAAATCTTCCATCTTAGCGGGCAATAAAGATCTCGAAAAGCCTTAGTTCGAAGATGTACTCCGAACCAATGCCTATCTTCGTACTTCAAACTTGACTCCGGGTATCTTCGAAGATGAACGTCTGGGAACCTTCGAATCTGCTATCTGTCTTTATGCTGTTTCGGCAATAACCCCGAAGATGAGATATTTTCCCCCAACAGCGAGTCACCCTATAAATACCCTCCAACTACAGTTGTAATAAACACACGATCCAAGAATACAGTGCGCATAGCATTTCATTACTCCATCCACTAAAAAAACATGTTGGTTCGATCCGTCGTCCCAACAACTTCAGTGACCTGATTCACCAAATTCTCCTCTTGCTAGACTGACACATGGTACCGGTCAGACTCTAGGGCCTACGAGTATTGGTCCAACTAAGCAGCACTGTACTTGTATTTCTCTTCATTTGCGTATGGTTGCGTCCGATAATACGTGGTTTGGTGGTACCCTAGAGGGATACCATCAGGTTCCCCCTTGTCTACATGAGGTAATGTAGCACATTCCTTGCGATGCCATACGTGGCTCGGAGCACTTCTTCCCCCGTAGGCCCCTGCGTAGTGGCCATGGGCAGAGGCACCAGTATGCCCCTCTCGAGGCCATACGCGCCATGTGGCGGGTCCTATCTCCATACCCCCTAAAGCGTAGGAGTCAGTGGTTAGACTATTTTTGCTTCTTTGGGGACCGAACAAAATGTTCGGTGATTCCTTCCTCATTTTCCCTAGTGGCGGTGGCGATGTTCGAGTGTGTTGTGGATTCTACATTAAATGCGAATGGTTGACGGGAAGGCTCTAGGTCACCAGATAGGTCGCAATGTCGAGGCCTATGACATTGTAATAAAGAGTGCTTTGAAGCACCAACATAGTCCAGACTTAGCAGAAACTTTTGAGAGACTCCGAGGATGTAGAGTTCGCCTCAACCCAAGAAATGTGCCTTTGGGGCTAAAGCTAGAAAATTGTTTCGGTACTTAGTTTCGAGTAGAGGGATTGTAGTTAGCCCAACGCAGATAAGTGCATTGCAAAAGATGGCTCCGCCAGAAAATTTGAAGCAAGTCCAGAAGCTCACCGGATGCCTCGCAGCCCTTAGGAGATTTTTGGTAAGGTCCGGAGAGCAGAGCCTCCCAATATTCAAAGCTTTAAAAAGGTCCAAAGATTTTGCCTGGACACCGGAGTGCCAGGAGAGTTTCGATGAAATCAAGGCTATATCGGCAATCTTGCAACACTCACTATGCCCCTCACAGATGAAACTCTTCTTCTCTATCTTGCAGCCACGGGCTCCGCTGTCAGTGCAGTCCTTGTTCGAGAAGTGGATTTCAACGGGAAGTTGGTACAAAATTTGGTATATTTTGTATCGCAAGCTTTATCCGGAGCCAAAACATGGTACTTCGAGCACGAGAAATTTACCTATGCCCTGGTATTGGCTTCAAGGAAATTATGACATTATTGTTTGGCACATAATGTAATTGTACCAACTTCTTACCCTATTGGGGATATGCTCTGAAGCAAGGATTCTATGGGGAGAATTGGAAAATGGACTGTTGAGCTAGCCCCCTTTGGTATTTATATCATAGCAAGAACAACCATCAAGTCACAGGTGGTGGTAAATTTTGTAGTAGAGTGGACTCCATCTACAGTATGGTCTCTAGAAGAATCAAATGAAGGTATGTTGACCATATACTTTGATGGAGCTTTTCAAGCATCCAGAGCAGGTGCCCTAGCAGTCATAATTTCATCTGCTCAAAAAGAAATGTACTCCGCAAGGCTCAACTTTAAGTACACCAATAATATTGCGGAGTACGAAGGAATCATACTGGGGCTTCGCAAGGCGTGCGCACTTAGTGCCGGAAGAGTTGTTATAAAAACATACTCCCAGATTGTAGCAGGGCACGTTGATAAAAGATTTCAAGTTCAGCATCCACAACTTCTAAATATTTTGAAGAAACCCGCAAGACCGAAGTAGCATTTAAAGGGATTTTTGTCTGGAGCATCCCACGAGCCGATAACTTGCAAGTAGACATTTTGGGGAAAGCTGCAGCCGGAGTCCTAGATATCCCAGAAGGGGCTTTTTATGAAGAGCTTACCTCCCCTTCGGTGCCACAACTCCCTCCTACTGAGGTACTTTGCATACCAAGCACCGATTGGCGGAGCCCAATTATGGATTCATTGCAAGACGAAGCCAATTTGCCCAAAGGCCCAAAGCTATCAAGATTACAGTTAAGGGTCCAGAACAATCATATTATCAATGATATTTTATACAAGGTCGTAGTTTGTTCTCCCCTGCTCCAATGTATTTCCCAAGCTGAAGGCCGAGACATACTATGAGAAATTCATGAAGGCCTATATGGTAGCCATCTTCCCCTCGGGCTTTAGCAAGCAAAACACTTCGCCAGGGACTGTATTGGCCTACAATAGTAGCTGATGCAGAGGCATTAGTCCGCACTTGTCAGGGTTGTCCATGGATGGGAAGATGTAGTCATCGTCTACCAGCACCTCTTCAAGTTATCACTCCAGTGTGGCCAATGGCCTGGTGGGGGATGGATCTTATTGGCCCCTTCCCAATGGCAAAGGGCAGCCTAAAATTTGTAGTGGTAGCGATTGAATATTTTTCTATGTGGGTCAAAGTCGAACCCCTCACCTCTATCACTTCCAAGAATGTGCAAAACTTTTTCTCGCAAAATATTATTTGCAGATTCGGAGTGCCTAGGTAGCTGACAATTGACAATGGCACTCAGTACAATGTCGAACCTTTCAAATAATTTTGTGAAGGTCTTGGTACCCAAATGTACTTTGCAGTTGTCCATCATCCCCAATCCAGTGGAGCCATCGAGTGAGACAATGATAATATTTTGTCTGGCCTAAATCGAAGGATAGTACGATTGGCAAAGGGATCGTGGACCGAAGAACTTCCCAAGATTTTGTGGTCCATTCGGACCACTCAGGCAAGGTCCATAGGGTTCACCCCTTTCCGATTAGTATTCGGAGATGAAGCAATGATGCCGATGGAGCTCAAAGGAGGTTCCCTCCTCACCATCAAACCATAGCTAGACAATGAAAGACAGACTACGGTGGACTGGACTGAAGAAACAAGGCTTCGAGCTGTTGCTAACTGTTGGCGTAAAAGATTACGCTAACAGGTTTTAGAAGGTTAGAAACTAACGAACAAAGTGTTTGTTAATAAACTGTTTCAAGCCTCCGAATAGGATAATAGCTCGAAACAGTTCGAAGATGTGTATTGAATAACTCAGTCTTCGATCCTCATTACAGGGCGAAACGGGGGGTATTTATAGGCCCAAACATTAAGGAAAAGACCCTTTTACCCCTATATTACAACTGACATAGTGGAAACTATTCGGTACCCTTGATAGGGCTAAAACGGAAAAAGACTAATCTACTGAGATAGAAGATAAATCTTCCATCCTAGCTGGGAAGAGGCTCTCCGAAGAGTCCATGTTCGGAGATATAATCCGAACTAGAGTCCGCCTTCACTCTTCAAACTCGCTCCAATATGCCCCCGGAGTTAGACATTGGAAGCCTTTGATTAAATCACCTGCCTTTGTCTTGTTGCAGCAATAGCTCTGACGATGAAGTATTTTCCCCCGACAGTAGCCCCTCGAATACGCTTCTGCGCTAAATCTGTGATGTTAGGAAAGAAGTATACGCAAGAAAAATAATCATGCGCAAAGGTTAACAATTTTAATCAACCTTCGAAATATGCGGAGATTCGAACCTTCGAATCAACTTATAAGAAAATTATGTTCAAATTATTTTAGAACTAGCTTAAAAAGTACGAAAGATTTTTTAGGCTTAGAAGAAATAGCCGTTGGCTTTTTCTTCAACAGAAATTAAGTAAATACGTTAAGTTCGCAAAGGGATAACGGTCAGGAATGTGAAACGACAAAACACCAAACGGTAAAAAATCATGGCCTAGGCTATAAATAGGGGGCCCAGATCCTTCCCGAATACCTTCTCACCGCTTTTGTGCAAACAAGCCAGCAGACAAGCCCTAGCCTCAATTTTTTCCCCTCGAGCAATCCGTGCGATTTCATGGCGAAGACAAGCTTCAAGGTCTCTGGGGCGTCTTCAGCCCTAGCCCGGCAGCAGGCAGCGGCAGCAACAACGGCGACGGTGACTCCGACGGTGGCAGTGGCAGCACCAACGGTGGGGCCAGGAAGAAATCCCCCACATGATGGTCCCCATGATCTCCTTCCAACATCATCGAACTATGCGGATCAGTCTTACCAACTGGGACGGTCAACCTGCAAGAGGGAAACGCTCGCAGCAGCAATAGAAGGGAAGATTAGCTCGGAGATTATGATCCGCAAACCTGGAAAAGAAGCTAGTCCTTCACCAAGGCTCGGAGAAGTGGTTGTTTTCGAAGCCTTTTTTGAGGCTGGATTAGGACTTTCGGTCGTCGACTTCCTAGCTGAGGTACTAGATTTATTCCATGTTACTCTCCCCCAACTCTCTCCGAACGCGATAGCACGCCTTGCCATCTTCGAATGGGCACTGCGAGCTGAAGGCTGCGAAGGAAGAGCAGAAATCTTCGCAGCTTTACACCGAGCTTCGTGCCAGCCAAAGACCTTCGTAGGCCCCAGAGGTGAAAAGATGGTGGTAGCCTTTGGGAGTATTAACTGCCGACTTCGGGATGAATACGGTCTTCGGTTTCCAGCAAAGGCCATCAATGCCAGGTGGTATACAGATTGGATTCTCTGGTGGTTTTACGCCAAAGTTGGGGCAAGGAGCCGTCTGGCCAAACCTCTGCAAGACATAAACTTCGGAAGGGAAGCCCTCGTTAACCCAGATCCAGGCCAACTCGAAGCCCGCCTCAGCCTACTTGAACGAATTAGCCACCGCTTGAGTATGAGGGACTTGGCAGAAGAGTTTATCGGACTGCAGATTCCTCCTCTGATGGCCAACTGGTCTATCACCTTCGAGGAAGACCCGGAGGGCGGCCTCCGAAAGATTTCTTCGAACTCAAGCCCTACAGGTAACTTCGAAAACAACATGTTTCATATATATTTATTTGAAGAAGTAACTGTTGGGGGGAAATATTCCATCCTCAGGGTTATTGCAGTAACAACACAAAGGCAGATAACGGATTCGAAGGTTTCCAGCACGCACCTTCGGAGATGCCTTGAGTCCGGCTCGAAGTATGAAGATGGACTTTAGTTCGGAGTATATCTTCGAAGCTTGGGCTCTTCTGAGATCTTTTCTGCCAGCTAAGATGGAAGACTTATCTTCTTTCTCATTAGATTAGTCTTTTACCGTTTTAGCCCTATTAAGGGTACCGAATAGTTTCCACTATGTCGGTTGTAATAGAGGGGTAAATAGGTCTTTTCCTTAATGTTCAGGCCTATAAATACCCCCCATTTCACCCTGTAATGAGGACCGAATACAAGTTATTCAATACACGCATTCGAACTATTCTAAGTTATTATCCTTTCGGAGGGTTAGAATAGTTCACTTCGCAAACACTTCGTTTGTTAGTTTCTACTCTTCAGAAACCTGTTAGCGTAATCTTTTACGCCAACAGTTGGCGCCGTCCATGGAGAACCTAGTCCAAAAAACTTCGTTCTCTACCAAGTTCTTACATCATGCCTCCTAAGCGGAGTGCAACTCGTAACCCTATTCGGAGGTCCCCTCGGACCTCCGGAGAGGCACCTCCTGACACTGTTGAAGCCGGAGGACTTTCGATGTTTCCTCCACCTCAAACTCCGGAAGGAGTTCCCATTCCTCGAGTATACGGAGTTCCTCCGCCAACTCCATCTATACTTCGACCACCCGGAGTTCCTCTTCCACCTCAAGTTCCACTCCGAACTGATCCTCTCAGTTCTCAAGACCCGGAAGATCCTTCCGGAGGAGATGAAGACAATCTTGGTGATATGGCCGCTCAAATGGCCAGTCTCCAAGCCGAAGTAGCGAGATGGCGGCAAGAAGCTACAAATAAGCTTCGCTCTCAAGCCATCCCAGTTATTCTGGAAGTGCCTGAAGACAACGAACCCATCTATCCCGAAGCCCTGGAGAACGCCTCTTTTGATACTGAATCTCCGCTGCATCCTGAACTACAAAAGGTTCGCTTTGATCCAAAGTTTAAGACTTCGAAGCTTTGCAAATATGCTGGAGATGAGGACCCTGGAGAATTTGTCCGTTCTTATGCTCTAGCAATTGAAGCTAGTGGAGGAGTTTGAGGGGTGGCATTAAGATGGTTCTGGTCTTTGAAGCCAGGATCAATTAATTCATGGTGGCAGCTGAAGAAGAAGTTCGTAAGCAATTTTCAAGGCACCTTCGTGCCTCCAATGTCGACGGGAAGTATTTTCCAGGTGAAGCAACTCCCTGGAGAGACATTGAGGCAATATTTCAAGCGCTTCGCTCATACGAAGTCACAGATCCGAGGGTTGAGTACATCTTCGGTAGTTGATGCAGCTCGGGAAGGTGTCATTAATCAAGGCCTCCTTGACAAGCTTCACCGGAAAAGCATATCTTATGTTTCTCAGCTGATGTCATACTTTGAAGAATATGCAAGGTCGGAAGAAGGTTGGCTTCGAAGAATTGCAGCTACTCCATCCATACTGCAGGAAGTAAAAGTGGAAGTAAAAACTTCGGCACAGCCGCGGGAACCAGTCTTCGAAGTTCAGCATGATAGGAGAAGGGGGCAAAAGCATACCCGTTCTGAAGTCCTGAACATTGCACCCCCGCAAAAGTTCACCCAGAGAGCTCCATAACCTTCGGGAAACAAGGTCAGCGGTTGGAGGCCGCCAGGGAAAACGGCTGGCAAAGGCCAGACCCTTTTCTGTTGTATCAATGGTGAAAACCAAAGCTACGCAACTGATACTTGCAAGGCTATACTTACTCTTAGAGGAGAGTATCTAGAAAGAACTTCGGGTCGAGGTACTACTGACCGAGTTCCAGCTGAAGTGCGCCCGGAGCCTGTCCAGGCTATGGCGCGGATAGAAAACTTCGAAGCTGCAAGACGCCCTCCGGTGGTCAATGTTATGCCACCTCTGAAGCAAGAAGAAGGGCAAGATCGAGGAAAAAGAGTAGTCCTCCCCATCTCTGGAGGAGGTACCCTCGGAAGCATGTCAAAAAGGCAGAGAAGAGACTATGTCAGAGAAGTGGGCCACATTGGAACTTCGTCATCTGCAGCTGCTATGCCAGAATGGTCCCATGTACCAATATCTTTTTCTGTAGAGGATGCAGCTGGCATTAAATTCCCACATGCAGACCCACTTGTCATTACTGCTGACATTGCAAGAACTGAGGTTCGAAGAGTGTTAATTGACGGAGGCAGTTCAGCGGATATTATTTTTATTCAAGCCTTCGATCAGTTGTGCATTTCCAGAAAACACCTCCTTCCAGCGGCTCGTCGTTTGCAAGGCTTCGCAGGACCTCCGCTTGATGCACTCTGCCAAATAGGCCTGGAAGTTACTTTCGGAGAAGGAATGTTAGCCAGGACGGAGGAAGTAATCTTCGACATTTCAGATGCTCCATATGCCTACAACGTCATCTTCGGAAGAGGCATGTTAAATCAGTTCGGAGCTGTGGCACACCACAATTACTTGTGCATGAAGATGCCCACGCAAGCAAGAGTTCTTACTGTGTTCGGAGATCAAGCTAATGCCCGAAGAGCGGAATATGGCCATGGCCCCCCTCTTGATCCAAGACAAGTGAATAATGTGCAACATAATCAAGAGAATTTTCCAGCTCCTTCTGAATCTTCGAAAAAATCCTTGGTAAAGATTTCAATTTGGTAAAGATTTACCTCCAGAAGTTGCAACCTCCTTGGAAGAAGTGGTGAAAGAGAATTTAGATGTCTTTGCTTGGTCTGACGAAGACATCACTGGAGTTGATCGGGATATCATTGAACATAGTTTGCTTGTAAACCCGAAGGCCCGGCCTGTTCGGCAAGGACTGAAAAATGTCTGCAGAAAGAGCTGTTCTGGTGAAGGACGAAGTTGAAAAATTGTTGAAGGCTGGGATTATCAGAGAAGTGGCTCACACAGAATGGTTAGCCAACCCAGTCTTCGTCAAGAAGAAATCCTCTGGAAAGTGGCGCATGTGCATTGATTTCACATCCTTGAATAAAGCATGCCCTCGTGACCCCTACCCCATGCCCCGAATTGATCAATTGGTTGACTCCACCGCAGGTTCGGAGTTATTAAGCTTCCTTGACGCGTATTCTGGTTATCATCAAACATGGTTGAAGCGCGAAGATGAGATCAAGACAAGCTTCGTAGCTCCCTCGGGAGTCTTTTGTTATGTAAGAATGTCTTTTGGCTTAAGAAATGTCGGGGCTACTTTTTCGAGGTTAGTTGCTAAGGCTCTAGGTCATCAATTAGGTCGCAATGTGGAGGCCTATATGGATGATATTGTAATAAAGAGTGCGTTAAAGCACTAACATAGCCTAGACTTAGCAGAAACATTTAATAGCCTTCGGGCATGTGGGATCCGTCTTAACCCCGAAAAATGTATCTTCGGGGCTAAGGCTGGGAAGTTGTTAGGGTATTTAGTTTCAAGCAGGGGGATTGAAGCTAGCCCTACTCAAATAACTGCGCTACAAAAGATGGCTCCTCCGGAAAATTTAAAGCAAGTGCAAAAGCTCACTGGGCGTCTGGCAGCACTTAGCAGGTTTTTAGCAAGGTCTGCGGAGAGAAGCTTGCCTATATTTAAAGCATTGAAAGGGTCCGAAGATTTTGCATGGACACCGGAGTGTCAGAAAAGCTTCGAAGATATTAAAGAGTATCTCAGTAATCTCTCTACACTCACGGTGCCTACTGCGGACGAAACCCTACTCCTTTACCTTGCAGCTACAGGCTCTGCTGTCAGTGCAGTCCTTGTCAGAGAGATAGATTTCAGTGGGAAGTTGGTCCAAAATCCTGTTTATTTTGTCTCTGAAGCATTACCAGGAGTGAAGACAAGATATTCCGAACTCGAAAAGTTTGTTTATGCTCTGATAATGGCTTCGAGGAAATTAAGACATTATTTTTGGCTCATAATGTAATTGTACCAACTTCGTATCCTTTGGGAGATATGCTCCGAAGTAAAGATTCCACTAGAAGGATTGGAAAGTGGGCAGTCGAACTAGCACCCTTCGGAATATCTTTTTTGGCAAGGACAGCAATCAAATCGCAAGTCTTAGCGGATTTTGTAGCAGAATGGACTCCACCTGCAACTTTGGTTCCGGAGAAGTCAAGTGATGGAGTTTGGACTGTTTATTCCGATGGGGCTTTCCATGTACACCTTCGGTGCTACAAATTCCCTCTGCAGAGATTCTTTGCATTCCAAGTACAGATTGGAAAAATTCAATCATGAAACTTTTACAAGGAGGGACAAATTTGCCTGAAGAGCCACAGCTTTCAAGATTGAAACTCAGGGCTAGGAATTATCAAATAATCAACGGTATTTTATACAAGGCCAGAGTATGTTCCCCTCTACTCCGATGTGTATCTCAAGCCGAAGGTCAAGAAATTCTTCGGGAAATCCATGAAGGACTTTGCGGTAGCCATTTACCCCTTGAGCTTTGGCAGGAAAAACACTTCGCCAGGGGCTTTATTGGCCTACAATAACAGCTGATGTGGAGAGCTTGGTCTGCACTTGTCAAGGATGTCAGTGGATGGGTCGACGGAGTCATCGCCCACCAACAGCTCTCCAAGTTATTCCTCCGGTATGGCCTATGGCCAGATGGGGTATGGATTTAATTGGTCCCTTTCCAGTAGCTAAGGGAAATCTAAAGTTCGCAGTGGTAGCTATTGAATATTTTTCTATGTGGGTAGAAGCAGAGCCCTTAACAGCTATCACTTCGAACAATGTACAAAAATTCTTTTGGAAAAATATCATTTGCCGGTTCGGAGTGCCTAGACAACTCACAGTTGATAATGGAACACAGTTCGATGCAGAACCTTTCAGGAAGTTTTGCGAAGATCTAGGCATCCAGTTATGTTTTGCTGCAGTGAGGCATCCTTAGTCTAACGGAGCTGTAGAAAGAGCCAATGGAAAAATTTTGTCAGGGCTAAATCGAAGGATAGTAGGATTAGCAAAAGGACTGTCGACCGAAGAACTTCCGAAGATTTTGTGGTCCATTCGGACTACGCAAACAAGGTCCACAGGTTTTACTCCATTCAGATTACTATTCGGAGACGAAGCTATGACTCCAACAGAGCTCAAAGGAGGATCACTTCGCAGCATCGAAACGGAGATTGAAGAACAAAGACAAGCTTCGCTAGATTTATCAGAAGAAACAAGACTTCGAGCTGTGGCCAATTTATCAAAGTATCACCAGCAGACGAAGGCTTGGTATGACCCGAAGGTTAAGATCAATGAGCTTAGACCAGGTCATCTTGTTCTGCGAGGCATTATAGCGCCAGGGAAATTAGGAAATAAATGGGAAGGTCCATACTTAATTGTTCATTCAGGACGCCCTGGCTCTTTTAAATTAGCTAATTTAGAAGGTGAAGAATTAGCACATACTTGGCATGCGGAGCACCTAAAGCGATACTTCGCATAAGGTGAAGAATTAATAAAGCATATGGTTCAGATAGTGCCTTCCCCTCATAAACCTCCAGCTTCCGAGTGGACGCACTGGAACCGCGGGGTTGACTGAGAGGGAAGTGTCATAAAGCTGAATCATATTTTCGGACTTCGAATCATTGGTTCGAAGTTTCCGACGTGGGGGCTGACATAATCCAGAGTCCAAGCCACCGGCTTGTAGGCATCCGTAAAAGAGCCCAAAACCACATCATATGGAGTCCAAGCCATTGGCTGGTAGACATCCGTAAAAAGAGCCGAAGGTGGTCAAAATATGCGGAGCCCAAGCCACTGGCTTGTAGGTATCCGTAAAAAGAGTCGAAGGTGACCAAACCATGCGGAGTCCAAGCCACTGTCTTGTAGACATCCGTAAAAAGAGTCCAAAGAGACCACTGCGAACTCCGAACCACTGGTTTGACAGAATTCACAAAAAAGAGCCGAAGGTGGCCAAAACAAAACAGAGTTTGAGCCATGAGCTTCGAATGTCTGTTGATATAGTCCAAAGTGACAAATTATCTAAGACACTAAAGTGTCCTGAAAGTTATCTCAAGTGATTTCTTTCAAAAAACAAAGGGTGCTAAGTTGCCATTCTTCAGACTGCAAATAGTCGAAGACATTTTATAAGATTTTAAAAGATCTTCAAATTGAAGAGGGGCTCCGAACCCCAAAAAATTGTACTCCGAAGTTTTTCTTTGCGCATAACCATCTTTGAATACAGTTCGAAGTTGCTTATACCCAAAGAGGGGCTATTAAATAGGGAGACAATTTTAAATCGATATTTATTATTCGAACGAATATGATTACAGATTACATCATGAAAAATTGGTATCTATACCAAGAAGGAATCGAAGACCTCTTCGATCTCTAGAGCTAGGGTTGGAACGACTAGTTCCAGTGTCGGGAGTTCTAACAACTTTACGTTTAACTCTCTTGCCTCCCTTTGAAGCTCTAAAGTCCTTCTGTTCTTGCTGAAGTTCGGCCCAAGTTCGAAGCCGTTCGGGGCTCCTTTCCCAGCTTCCAAGTTCTTCAGGCTTTTTACTTCGAGTTTCATTTTCGTCTTCGAACCATATAACGTCTTCAGAAGACGAAGTTTCCAAGTTAACCTCTTTTTCTTCCTCTTTAATATAAGATAGTATATCTTTGCTTACTTCGGGCGTAATTGCACTGGAGCTATCTCGAGGAACTAAAAATCGAGGGCGCTTGTAAATTTTTAAAACATCGAAGGTAGCCCACAATGAGCGAAGTTCGTCGTTAATGTCTAACACTTCGACATCTTCCATATGAGGCAAAGCCTAAAAACATGATAAACAAATTTTCATTGATAAATGTACATAAGCGCAAAGCTTTACATAGTCAAAGATCCTAAGATATATCTAAACCTGCGGGTTCGGAGGAGGCTGACTGCTCGAAGCTTGGTTCCGAGCTTGCTTCTGGCGTTGTCCTTCGTCGATCCAGGCCTTGATCGCAGAGCGACCTTCGGCTCTGCATGAAGTTTGGAAGGCTTGCCAGGCAGCGGCCACACCTTGAGAAGGAGTTAGAAGCTGCTCGTCGTTGAAGGTAATTGGGCCTTCTCCTGCGCTCGGAGTTATCGATCGGCCCAGATCCTCGTAGTAACGAAGTAAGCCAACAGCAGCCACTTGTCCGGAGAGTTCTCCGTAGCGAATGCCTGCTGTCTTCATCTGCTTCGCCACTCCTTGAATCCTTTTCAACCGACGCAGAAGGGAAATGTTGTCATCAGAAGGAAGCGTCCCGGTAGTACCGAAGTACTCCAGAACGCCTAGCAGTTGATCCATAACTTCCGCAGCTACCTTCTCGGACTTCATCTTATCTTCGATTAGCGCGTCCTTCGCCGAAGTTAGCTCTTACAGAACTCCGGAAAGTCTAGCAACCTCTGTAGCTAAGGAATTCTTTTGATTCAAAAGCTGGCTAGCTTCCTCTCGGAGCCTAACAAGCTCGGTCCCTGTAGTAGCGTGCTCCGCCCGCATTCTTTCAACTTCTGCTCGAAGCACAATTCTTTCTGCTTCGATCTCCTTGTTCGCAGCCTCCAAGCCTTGTTTGGCCATGTGCTCCGTTGACACCATGCTGTCCATATGAACCACTCGGCCTTCGGAGATAGTGAGATTCCATTGAAGAGTTTCGTTTTCCTCTCGAAGGCGAGCGATTTCTCGTTCATTTGATATATTCGCAGCTCGGGCCAAGACTGTTTGCTACGAAAAGAAAAAACCAAGGTAAGAAATTATTTGTATGAAAATTCGGTGTTATTTCACAGATGCTTCGTACCTAGTAGGCTGCGCGTTCCATAGCTGCGTTAAGCTCTGAGCTCTCCGCTTCGCTCAAAATGGCCACCAAGTTAGTCTCCCCAATAACGCGACTAGCTCGATCCAAAGGCTCGAGCAAAGTCCGAAGACCAGTTCTTTGCTCTAAGAAAGGAGCTAGAAGGGGGAGCATACTTATAGCTTGTTGGTCATCTTCGTTCGGCGAAGGCCCGGAGTGTTGAGTGGTGGTATTCGGAGCCCCCGGAGACTGGCCCCCCTCGGTAGATTGGCTCTCACCTGTTGATTCAGACGGAGTTGATCCGGAGCTCGCAGCAGGGAGGGAGTCCATTTTGCTTTTGCCTCTTCCAGGCCCCATCTGAGTGGCTCTTTAGATTGGCTCCGAAGTTGTTGAAGGTCCAGGGATTGTATCTTCTGGACGGACCTCTTTCACAGAGGTGGACTCTGTAAAAACAAAGGTATTATACTATATATAATTTCATATTTTCAAAAAAGAAGATAAAAATTATTCGAAGTTTACCTTCGACATTCTGGCGACGGGTAAGCATTGGACTGCTTGGCGGATCGAAGGCAAGATCTTCGTCCGAGTCCGCCATCAAATCTTCGACTGCAGGAACATTTTCCTGAACAGTCCTTGTTGCTTCATCCGGAATCGAAACCATAGTGACTTCGACTCCACTCTCATCCACAGGAACTTCGTCCTGAGGTAAATCCTCTTGAACTGCCGGAGTCTTTGTTTGCTCAAGATTATCTTGAGACTCCAACACATTCGCAGTTTCTTCAACTTGGGTTGCATCTTCGTCAATCAGCCTTACAAGTAACCTGCCTTCGTCCTCCTGAGAATCGGAGACTGAAGCCCTTGGGCTCGAAGGTGCAGGGTTCTTTGGCTTTCGAGCCACCTTCTTGACCGGAGTCTTGGCGGAGCTCGAAGTCCCAGCTTCAGCCTTCCTCTTCTTGGGTCCTTTCTCTGAAGGCACCCAATCCACCAAAGGGGGCGGAACGATTTCCAGCATTCCCCATACTCTGTTAAATCTTTCCCAACTCCCGACCAACTTGATTCTCCATTCTTTTTCGGTCGGAGTTGGAGCGCCCAAAATCTTCTCCGAAGCCCGTATGATTTGCTCCGAAGTTACAGGGGCTGAAGAGGCTGAAAAAACAAGCTAAGTTAGTTACTCCTTCGAATGAATATGCATAATATATGTTGTTTCTGAAGTTACCTGCAGGGCTCTAAGTTGAAGTAATCTTGCGAAGACCACCTTCCGAGTCCTCTTCGAAAGTGATTGGCCAGTTGGCCATCAATGGAAGGATTTGGAGCCCGAGGAACTCTTCGGCTAAGTCTCGCATGCTTAACCTTCGACTGATCTTTTGAAGCAAGCTGAGATGAGCTTCGAGCTGGCCCGCATCCGGGTGTACAAGGGCTTCCTTTTGGAAGTTGATGTCTTGCAGAGGTCCAGTCAGACGGTTGCTCGCCCCAACTTCGGCATAAAACCATTTCGTGATCCAATCGGTGTACAATCTAGCATTGATGGCCTTAGCAGGAAATCGAAGGGCGTACTCATCCCGAAGCCTAAAGTTAATACTTCCGAAGGCTACTACCATTTTTTCACCTCTGGGGCCTACGAAGGTCTTTGGCTGGCACGAAGCTCTGTGCAACGCAGCGAAGATTTCTGCCCTCCCCTCACAACCTTCGGCTCTCAGTGCCCATTCGAAGATGGCTAAATGAGCTACTGCATTTGGAGAAAGTTGGGGGACAGTAACGTGGAATAGATCCAATACCTCAGCCAAGAAATCCACTGCCGGAAGACCTAAGCCAGCTTCGAAGAAGGCTTCGAAGACGACCACTTCTCCGGGTCTTGGTGACGGGATAAGTTCCTTTCCAGGTTTGTGGATCATAACTGCCGAACTGATTTTGCCCTCTACTGCGGTCGCCAGTGATTCCCTTTTGCAGGTTGAAGGTCCCAGTTGGAAGGATTGATCCACGTATTTTTTTGATGCCGGGAAGAGGCCTTGATCACCAACATTTTGGGGATTTTCTCCTCCCGCCGCCATGGTTGTCGCTGCTGAGCCAGGGCTGAAGGTGCTCCAGAACCTTTGGTTTTCGCCATTGAAGCTACTGAGTTGCTTTGGGAGAAGAATGCAGGCTAGGGCTCAAAGGATGTTTTGATTTCAAGAAAGCGGCGGAAAGGTACCCAGGAAAGTTCTAGGCCCTCTATTTATAGCCTAGACTACATTTTTTATCGTTTCTCCATGTCGTTTCGCATTCTTGCCCGTTACTTTTTTCCGAAATTAACGCACTCCGTAACTTCCGTTAGAAGAAAAAAGCCAACGGCTATTTCTTCTAAGTCTAAAAAGGCTTTCGGGATTCCTAAGTTAGTTCTAAGATGGTTCGAAAGTAATTGTCTTAAAACTGATTCGGAGTTTTATATCTCCATACATTCCAGAGATAAATTAAAAATCTAATAACCCCTACGCATGGTTATTTTTTCTTTCGTATACTGCTTTCCTAACATTACAAGTTTAACGGAGAAGCGTATTCGAGGGGCTACTGTTGGGGGAAAATATTCCATCCTCAGGGTTATTGCAGTAACAACACAAAGGCAGATAACGGATTCGAAGGTTTCCAGCACGCACCTTCGGAGATGCCTTGAGTCCGGCTCGAAGTATGATGATGGACTTTAGTTCGGAGTATATCTTCGAAGCTTGGGCTCTTCTGAGATCTTTTCTGCCAGCTAAGATGGAAGACTTATCTTCTTTCTCATTAGATTAGTCTTTTACCATTTTAGCCCTATTAAGGGTACCGAATAGTTTCCACTATGTCGGTTGTAATAGAGGGGTAAATAGGTCTTTTCCTTAATGTTTAGGCCTATAAATACCCCCCATTTCACCCTGTAATGAGGACCGAATACAAGTTATTCAATACACACATTCGAACTATTCTAAGTTATTATCCTTTCGGAGGGTTAGAATAGTTCACTTCGCAAACACTTCGTTTGTTAGTTTCTACTCTTCAGAAACCTGTTAGCGTAATCTTTTACGCCAACAGTAACTAATATTAACTTATCTCTCAACTTCTGTAGCTCCGATGACTTTAGAGAAAATTGTGCGAGCTTCGGAGAAGATCATGGGGATTCCAACTCCGGCAGAGAAAGAATGGAGAAAGAACTTAGTGGGTACTTGGGAACGATTTAACCGAGTATGTGGGGTGCTCGGAGTTGCTCCCCCCTCTCTTGGATTGGGTGCCTTCGGAGCCAGGGCCTAAGAAAAGGAAAGCGGAAGTTGGAACTTCAGCCTCTGCCAAGACACCATCGAAGAAGGTAGCTCGAAAACCACGAACTGAAGCGCCTTCAAGTCTGATAGCCTCGGTCTCCGATTCCTCAGAAGATGAAGGAAGAATCCTCGTCAACCTGATTGATAGGGATGAAAGCCAGGCAGATGTAAGCATTGGCAATGCTACAAACGTGCTGGAGATTCCAAGTAGCTCTGGGCAGGTTGGGACCTCGACTGCTCAGGAAAACTTGCCGTGTGATGGAGCTCCCCTAACTGAAAGCGGAGCCGAAGTAGCTGCAGAGTTAGCTCCGATTCCGGACGAAGTAACGACAGCAGTTTCCGAAGAGGCTCTGACAATTGAAGCTTCAGTCTTGAATTTTGATTCCGACGAAGACTTTGGGGTAGCTTTTGACCCTCCAAGCAGCCCAATGCTCACCCGTCGACAAGACTTCGGAGGTAAACTTTGCATAATCCTTTTGTTCTTTTTCCCTGCAAAATTATACAATGTATAATACCTTTGCCTAAACAGGGTCCGCTCCTGTGGAAGAGGTTCGTCCCGAAGACACGGTTCCTAGGACTTCAGCAACTCCGGAGCTAATTCCAGAAGTCACCCAAATGGGACCTGGAAAAGGTAAAGGCAAAATGGACCCCTTCCCTGCTCCGAGTTCAGGATTAACTCCATCTGAATCAATAGACGGGGGTCAATCTACGGAGGGGGGCCAATCTGCCGAAGTTTCTGAGGATGCAGCCCAACGCTCTGACCCCTCGCCAACCGAAGACGACTAGAGGGCCTTGTCAATGCTCCCTCTCCTAGCTCGTTTCTTGGAGCGAAGGACCGGACTTCAGGCTTTGCTCGAGCCTTTGGACCGAGCTAACCGCGAAGTCGGGGAGACGGACTTGGTAGACATCATGAGCGAAGCTGAGGGTTCGGAGCTTAACTCCACCATAGAACGTGCAGCATACCAGGTATGAAGTATCTGCAAAACAAAATTAATCTCACCTACAAGTAATTTCTCACCTTGCTTTTTCCTCTTTGCAGCAAATAGTCTTGGCCCGAGCTGCGGCTGTCTCGAACGAGCGCGGAAGCCTTTGCCTTCGAGAGGAAAATACTGCTCTTCAGTGGAATCTCAACATCTCCGAAGGTCGGGTTTCACACTTAGACAACATGGTCTCAGCGGAGCGGAGGGCCAGACAAGGCTTGGAAGCTGCGAATAAAAAACTCGAAGCAGAACAAATTGTGCTTCAAGCAGAAATAGAAAAGATGCGGACATGGCATGCTATGGCGGGGGCTGAACTTGTCAAGCTCCAGGAGGAAAAGACCAAAGCTGCGGAGGAGGCTAGCAACCTGCTTAGCCAGAAAAGTTCTC
The DNA here is from genome assembly GCA_019279435.1 of Zizania palustris. NCBI lineage: Eukaryota > Viridiplantae > Streptophyta > Magnoliopsida > Poales > Poaceae > Zizania > Zizania palustris. The sequence continues at coordinate 65,696,000 of JAAALK010000290.1, read as the reverse complement.
TAGCTACGGAGGTAGCTAGGCTCTCTACTATGGTGGATGAGTTAACTGCATCGAAGGACGCTTTACTCGAAGATAAACTGAAATCGGAGAAGGTAGTTGCGGAAGTCATGAACCAACTCCTAGGTGTTCTAGAGTACTTTGGTACTACTAGGACACTTCGTTCGAATGACAATGTCTCCCTGCTGCGGTGGCTGAAAATGATCCAAGGAGCTGCGAAGACGATGAAGACAGCAGGCATTCGGTATGGAGAAATCTCTAGACAAGTGGCTTCTCTCGGAGTACTTCGCTACTACGAAGATCAGGGAATATCGATAACACCGGATTCAAGGGCAGCTCCCATTACCTTCGACGAAAGCCGGCTTCTCAATCCTTCTGCAGACGTGGCCGCTGCTTGGCAAGCCTTTCAAGCTTCGTGGAGAGCCGAAGGTCGCACTGCAATAAAGGCTTGGATTGACGATGGGCAACGCCAGAAGCATGCTCGGTCGCAAGCCTCGAGCAGCTGGCCTCCGCCAAAACCGCAGGTCTAGATTTGTTTTAGGATCCTGACTATGTAAAGAATCATGCTTTTCATACATTATCGTGTTTTTAGGCTTCTCAACCTCGTATGGATAATGTCGAAGTGTTAAATGTTACCGAAGAACATCGCCTACTATGGGCTACCTTCGATCTTTTAAAACTTCACAAGTGACCTCGATTCTTAATTCCTCGAGATAGCTCCGGTGCAATTGCACCCGAAATATGTAAAGACATACTATCTTACATTAAAGAGGAGGAAAAAGAAGTTAGCTTGGAAACTTCTTCTTCCGAAGACATTGTATGGTCTGAGGAAGAAGGTATTGCTGAAGATCAAGGGAAGATACCTGAAGAGCTTCGAAGCTGGGAAAGAATCCCCGAACGACTTCGCACTTGTGCTGAACTTCAACAAGAACAGAAAGATTTTAGAGCTTCGAAGGTTGGTAGAAGAGTTAAACGCAGGGTTCTTAGAACTCTCGGCTCTGGAACTAGTCGTTCTAACCTTACCAGTATCTCTAGAGATCGAAGAGGTCTTCGATTCCTTCTTGGCATAGACACCGATTTTTCGTGATGTAATTGTAATTTGTTCGAATGATAAATATCGATTTTTAAAATTGTCTCCCTACTTCCCAGCCCCTCTTTGGGCGTAAGAAACTTCGCGTTATACTCGAAGATGGTTAAGCGCAAAGAAAAACTTAGGAGCACAATTTTGGGGGTTCGGAGCCCCTCAACAACTTAAAGATTAATTAAAATCTTTACAAAACGTTTTTGACTACTTGGAGTCTGAAAATTGGTAACTTAGTACCTTTTGTTTGAAAGAAAACACTTCGGACAGGCTTCCTGGACATTTAAATGTCCCCAAAGATTGGTCACTTTGGACTCTTGTCACAGATGTTCGAAGCTTATTAGCTCAAACTCTGTTTTGTTTTTGCCTCTTTCGGCTCTTTTTGCGAATGCTATCAAACCAATGGTTTGGAATTCGCGGTGGTCTCCTTGGACTCTTTTTATGAATGCTTTCAAGCTGAAGCTTGGAATCCGCATTATTTGGTCTCCTTCGACTCTTTTTACGGATGCTTTCAAGTCGATGGCTTGGAATCTGTTTTTTAGTAACGTTCCCACTTCGTCGGAAGCTTCGAACCAGTGGTCCGAAGTCTGGAAAAATGATTCAAATTAATGACACTTCCCTCCCAGCCAACTTCGTCCTTCCAGTGCGTCCACTAGAAGTAAGAAATGTTTGAGAGGTAGGCATTATCTGAACCATGAACTTTATTAATTCAGAAGGTGTTACAAATGATTACAAGGAGCCCCTATGTGAAGTATCGCTTTAAGTGCTCTGCATGCCATGTATGGGTTAGCTCTTCACCTTCTAAAGTAGCTAACTTAAAAGAACCAGGATGCCCTGAACGGACAATTATGTATGGACCTTCCCACTTATTTCCTAATTTTCCTGGTGCTAAAATACTTCGCAAAACAAGATGATCTGGCTTAAGCTCATTAATCTTGACTTTTGGGTCGAACCAAGTCTTCGTCTGTTGCTGATACTTTGTCAAATTGGCAACTGCTCGAAGTCTTGTCTCTTCTGTTAAATCCAGCGAAGTTTGTCTTTCTGCTTCTATTTTGGGTTCCTTTGAGCTCTGTTGGTGTCATAGCTTCATCTCCAAATAATAGTCTGAAGGGAGTGAAACCCGTGGACCTTGTTTGAGTGGTCCGAATGGACCATAAAATCTTCGGAAGTTCTTCGGTCCACAATCCTTTTGCCAATCCTACTATTCTTCGATTCAGCCCTGACAAAATATTACCATTGGCTCTTTCCACAGCTCCGTTAGACTGAGGATGTCGCACTGTAGCAAAACATAACTGAATGCCTAGATCTTCACAAAATTTCTTGAAAGGTTCCGCATCAAATTGTGTTCCATTGTCAATTGTGAGTTGCCTAGGCACTCCGAACTGGCAAATGATATTTTTCCAGAAACATTTCTGTACATTGTTCGAAGTGATAGCTGTTAGGCCCTCTGCTTCGACCCACTTAGAAAAATACTCAATTGCTACTAGGAAGGGACCAATCTGATCCATACCCCATCTGGCCATGGGCCATACTAGAGCAAAAACTTGAAGAGCTGTTGGTGGGCGATGACTTCTTCGTCCCATCCACTGACATCCTTGGCAGGTGCGGACTAAGATCTCCGCATCCGCTACTATTGTAGGCCAATACAGCCCTTGGCGAAGTGTTTTTCCTGCCAAACCTCGAGGGGCCAGATGGCTACCGCAAAGTCCTTCATGAATTTCTCGAAGAATTTCTTGACCTTCGGCTTGAGATATACATCGGAGCAGAGGGGAACATACTCCGGCCTTATATAAAATACAATTGATTATGTGATAATTCCGAATTCTAAATTTTAACCTTGAAAGCTGTGGCCCTTCAGGCAAACTTGTTTCTCCTTGCATCAATTCCATAATTGAACTTCTCCAATCTGCACTTTGAATGCAAAGGACTTCCGCGGAAGGGATTTGCGGCACCGAAGGTGTACTGAGCTCTTCATAAAAAGCCTCTTTTGGTATGTCCATAGCTCCGGCTGCAGCTTTTTCTAAGATATCAGCTTGCACATTTTCTGCTCTCGGTATAATCCGAATAGAAATCCCTTTAAATGCTGCTTCAATCTTACGGATTTCTTCAAAGTATTTTGCAAGCTGTGGATGCCGAACTTGAAAGCTCTTGTCTACGTGCCCTGCCACATTCTGAGAATTTGTCTTAACAAAAACTCTTGTAGCCCCTAGAGCACGTGCCTTTCGAAGTCCCAGTAAAATCCCTTCATAGTCCGCTATATTATTGGTAGATTTGAAATTGAGTCTTGCTGAGTACATTGCCTTTTTCCCTGAAGGCGAAATTATCACTGCTCCAACACCTGCTCCGAATGCTTGGAAAGCCCCATCAGAGTAAATAGTCCAAATCCCTTCACTTGGCTTCTCCGGAGCCCACGCTGCAGGGGGAGTCCACTCTGCCACGAAGTCCGCCAACACATGTGAATTAATTGTTGTCCTTGCCACAAAGGATATGCCGAAGGGTGCCAATTCAACGGCCCACTTTCCAATTCTTCCAGTGGAATCCTTACTTCAGAGCATATCTCCCAAAGGATATGAAGTTGGTACAATTACATTATGTGCCAAGAAATAATGTCTCAACTTCCTCGAAGCCATTATCAGAGCATAGGTGAACTTCTCAAGTTCGGAATATCTTGTTTTCGCTCCGGACAATGCTTCGGAATATCTTGATGATAGCTGGAATACGCGTCGAGGAAGCTTAATAACTCTGGACCAGCAGTAGAGTCAACCAACTAATCAATTCGGGGCATGGGGTAGGGGTCACGGGGGCATGCTTTATTCAAAGATGTAAAATCAATACACATGCGCCAATTCTCGGAAGATTTCTTCCTAACGAAAACTGGGTTGGCTAACCACTCAGTATGAGCCACTTCTCTGATAATCCCAGCCTACAGCAGCTTTTCCACTTCGTCTTTGCAAGGATAGCCCTCTCCGTAGACAGTTTCCGGAGTCCTTGCCTAACCGGCCGAGCCTTCGGGTTCACAAGTAAACTGTGTTCGATAATATCCCGACTGACTCCGGTGATGTCTTCATCAGACCAAGCAAAGACATTTAGACTCTCCGCAACTACTTGCTCTAACGAAGTAGCAACTTTTGGAGGCAAGTCTTTGCCAAACTAAAAAGAATATTCCTTGCCATCCATGACAATGACCTTCATTGCAATCTCTCCTTCAGGGCTTGGCCTTGGGAAGGACTTCTTCGAGGATTCGCTCGGATCAGAAAAAACTTCCAGGTTATCTTGCACGCTGTTCACCTGTCTTGGATCAAGAGGAGGGCCATGACCATACTCTGCTCTTCATGCAGTGGCCTGATCTCCGAAAACGGTGAGCACTCCCGCTTGTGTGGGCATCTTCATACACAGATAATTATGATGCGCCACAGCTCCGAATTGATTCAACATGCCCTTTCTGAAAATAACATTGTATGCATACGGGGCATCCACAACATCAAAATTACTTCATCCTGGCTAATGGTCCCTCTCCGAAAGTAACTTCCAGACCAATTTGACCGAGGGCATCAAGAGGGGGTCCTACGAAGCCTTGCAAAGGACGGGCTGCCGGGAGAAGGTGCTTCCTAGAGATGCAGAGTTGATCAAAAGCTTGGACAAAGATAATATGTGCCGAACTCCCTCCGTCGATTAGCACTCTTCGAACCTCAGTCCCTGCTATGTCAGCAGTGATGACAAGTGGGTCTGCATGTGGAAACTTTATGCCAGCTGCATCATCTGCGAAAAAAGATATCGGCACATGGGACCATTCAGGCATAGCAGCTGCAGATGAAGAGGTTCCAATATGGCCCACGTCTCTAACATACTCTCTTCTTTGCCTCTTCGACATACTTCCGAGGGTGCCTCCTCCGGAGATGGGGAGGACTACTCTCTTTCCTCAATCTTGACCATCTTCCTGCTTTGGAGGTGGCATAACATTGACCACCGGAGGCCGTCTTGCACGGTCGAAGTTTTCTATCCGCGCTACAACCTTAACAGGCTCCAGACGCACTTCGGTCGGAACTCGGTCAGTAGTGCCTCGACCCGAAGTTCTTTCCAGATACTCGCCTCTTAAAGCAAGTATAGATTTGCACGCATCAGTCATGTGACTCCGGTTTTCACCATGGACACAGCAGAAAAAAGCTTGGGCTTTGCCAGCCGGCTTCCCTGGCGGCCTCCAGCCGCTGGTCTTGCTTCATGAGGGCTACGGAGTTCTTTGGGCAAACTTCTGCGGGGATGCAATGTTTAAGACTTCTGAACGAGGATGCTTTTGTCCTCGACGTCTATCATGTTGAGCCTCGAAGCTTTGCCCCTACGGCTGTGTTGAAGTCTTCACTTCCAACTTAACTTCTTCCAGGATTGATGGGGTTGCAGCAGTTCTCCGAAGCCACCCCTCTTCTGACCTTGCATACTCTTCGAAGTAAGACATCAACTGAGCAACCGAAGATATCTGCTTCCGGTGAAGTTTATCAAGGAGGCCTGCGTTTGTTACTCCCTCTCGGGCTGCGTCAACTACAAAAGATGTAGTTAACCCTCGAATCTGCGACTTCATATGGGCGAAGCGCTTAAAATATTGTCTTAAAGTCTCTCCAGGGAGCTGCTTCACCTGGAATAGACTTCCTGTTGACATCGGTGGTACGAATGTACCCTGAAAATTGCTTATAAACTTCTTCCTTAGCTGCTCCCAGGTTCTGATTGAACCTGGCTTTAAAGACCAGAACCACCGCAGCGCCACTCCTTCAAGAGCTAGAGGAAAGCATTTGGCCATGGTGTCTCGCACCCCTCCACTGGCCTCAATTGCTAATGCATAAGAACGGGAGAACTCCCCAGTGTCTTCATCTCCAGCATACTTGCAAAGCATCGAAGTTTTGAACTTCAGATCAAAGCATACTTTCTGTAGCTATGGATGCAGCGGAGATTCAGTGTCGAAGGATGCGTTCTCCGGGGCTTCGGGATAGTGAACTTCGTCGTCTTCGGGCACTTCAGGAATGACTGGGGTGGCCTGAGGGCGAAGCCTATCTGCGGCTTCTTGCCGCCACCTTGCTACCTCAGCTTGGAGACTGGCCATTTGAATGGCCATATCTCCAAGACCGTCTTCATCTCCAAGACCTGTATGCATCAGTCCGAAGTGGAACTTGAGGCGAAAGAGGAACTTTGGGTGGTCGAAGTATAGATGGATTCGGAGAGGGAACTTCGTATGCTCGGGGAAGAGGAGCTCCTTCCGGAGTCTGAGGTGGAGGAAAAGTCGAGGGTCCTCTAGCCTCAACTGTATCTAGAGATCTTGCTCCGGAGGTCCAAGGGGACCTCCGAATAGGGCTACCACCTGAACTCCACTTGGGAGGCATGGTTTGGAAACTTGGTAGAGAACGATGTTTTTTGGACTAGGTTCCCCACAGACGGTGCCAACTGTTGGCGTAAAAGATTACGCTAACAGGTTTCAGAAGGTTAGAAACTAACAAACAAAGTGTTTGTTAATAAACTGTTTCAAGCCTCCGGATAGGATAATAGCTCAGAACAGTTCGAAGATGTGTATTGAATAACTCAGTATTCGATCCTCATTGCAGGGTGAAACGGGGGGTATTTATAGGCCCAAACATTAAGGAAAAGACCCTTTTACCCCTATATTACAACCGACATAGTGGAAACTATTCGGTACCCTTGATAGCGCTAAAACGGCAAAAGACTAATCTACTGAGATAGAAGATAAATCTTCCATCCTAGCTGGCAAGAGGCTCTCCGAAGAGTCCATGTTCGGAGATATAGTCCGAACTAGAGTCCGCATCACTCTTCGAACACGCTCCAATATGCCCCCGGAGTTAGACATTGGAAGCCTTTGATTAAATCACCTGCCTTTGTCTTGTTGCAGCAATGGCTCTGAGGATGAAGTATTTTCCCCCAACACTAACCTAACGAAGTATCAATATCAGACGAAGACTTGGTATGACCCAAATATAAAGCTTAACAAACTTAAGCCGGGAAATTTAGTATTGCGAAGAATAATTTCTCCTAGGAAATTAGGAAATAAATGGGAAGGCCCATATATCATCTTGCGTTCAGGACGCCCCGGATCTTTTAAATTAGCTAATTTAGAAGGTGAGGAATTGAAACATGCATGGCATGTGGAGCACCTTAAACAATACATCGCGTAGAGGCTCCTTGTAACAACTTGTAAACACCTTTCTAAATGAATAAAGCTTATGGTTCGAATAATGCATGCTTCTCAAGATTATTCCTACCCCTAGTGGACGCACTAGGGGGACAGAGCTGATTGTGGAGGTAAGTATTATTCATTTGAACCCAATCAATGAAATTCGAGCCACCGGCTTGAAGCATCCGTCAAGGTGGGAAAGTACCATCAAAATGGATTCCGAGATAGCGGCTTGAAAGCATCCGTAAAAAGAGTCGAAGGAGACCAAATTACACGGATTCCAAGCCATCGGCTTGAAAGCATCCGTAAAAAGAGTCAGAGGAGAATATGAAAAATAGATTTCGAGCCACCAGCTTGAAAGCATCCGTAAAAAGAGTCAAAGGCGATCAAATTACATGGATTCTGAGCCATTGGCTTGAAAGCATCAGTAAAAGAGTCTGAAGTGTCTAGAATAATCAGATTCCAATACATCCGAAAAAAGAGTACTAAGCTACCATTTATGGACTTTGGACCTATAGGTTCAAAGAGCCCTACGAGGTCCATAACGACCATCTATTTGGATATCGAACCACTGGTTCTAAATTCTTATTCAATACAATAAGGGGCTCCGATCCTCCAAAATAAAATAACTTATTTAAATTGTACTCTTAGCAGGCATGACAATCATTGTGCGCAACTAACTTTGCTTGATAATTGAAGGCGCTCACTCTCAAAGAGGGGCTAGGAGGTAAAGGTACAATTAAGAAGCATTTCAGTTTATATTACTCAATCAGTTATATTACTTTATGAAAAATCAGTGTCTAAGACAAGAAGAAAGCGAAGACCCCTTCGGTCCCCAAGACTAGATTCAGAGTTAGTTTGGCTTCAATGACGATTTGTTCCTAAACCCGGAGTCTTCTGAACTTTACGTTTATTCTACTTCCCCTTATTCGAAGCTCGGAAGTCTTTCTATTCTTGTTGATGCTCGGCCCAGGCCCAAAGTCATTTCGGACTGGTCTTCGCTTGGTATTTACCAAACCACTCCTCTTCGGACCAGTCAACGTCCTCCAAAGATGAAGAAGCTGAATTTACTACCTCTTTTCCCCCCTTTTCCTCCTTAATATAAGCTAAGACTTCTTTGCAAAATGTCAGGTATAACCTCTCCATGGCTCCCTCGAGGAATTGAAAATCGAGGACGCCTGTGAGGCCTTAAGGCTTCAAAGGTAGCCCACTGTGTATAGAGCCCTTCGTTAACTTCTAATACTTCGAGTTCATCATCCAAAAAATATTGGAAATCCTAAAAACATATCCAAATAAGTCTTTTTCATTCAAAAGAAAGACGAAAACACAAGTTTTTTACATAACGGAACCCTAAGGAGAGCTAGACCTTCAGGTCTGGATGGGGCACGTTCGTCGAAGGCAGCATCCGCACATGCTTTTGACGGTGGCCTTCATCGATCCACGTCTTAACCGTCGTCTGACCATCAACTTTCCATGATGCCTGAAAAGCCTCCCAGGTTGCAATGACGTCGGGTGAAGGGGTCAATAGCCGGTAATCGCTAAAACTGGTGGGGGCTACTCTGGGGACTGTCGAAATAGAAATCCCAATGTCCTCGAAGTGGCAAAGTACTCCGAGAGCAGCTACATGTCTGGAGATCTCTCCGGAATGAGTACCCGAAGACTTCATCGTTTTCGCCGCTGCTTGGATCATCTTCAATTTTTGGATCAAGGTATCGTTGGCTGACGATGAAGAGGCGCAAGAATTCTGAAATATTCTAAGATGCCCCGAAGGACGTCCATGGTCTCAGAGGCAACGCTATCACACCTTGTCTTCTCCGCGATCAAGGCATTAGTCGAGCGCGTGTGAAACCAAGTGAGGTCACACTGTGGTTTTTTCTTTGTGATGAGTGATTGATAAGGTTGATCGATACGGAGTGATGAGTGAGTGCTTGTTGGATTGCATCGATAGGATCAATGTGTACGGTGGTTTGCTTGCATCGATGGGATCGATGTGTGAATGGAGAGTGTGTGCCCAGGAGATCGGTGTGCGTTGCGTTTCATGTTTTCACTTGTCTCATGTGTGTAGGGTGGAGATGCTAACCAACTGTTAACGACGGGTGATCAAGGGTCAATCAGGGAGCTCGATGCCAGAGGATCAAGGAGGCCGGGTGAAGTTGGAGATGATCTCAGGAGTGCACGGGGAGATAGAGAAAGACATGGACGGACGGATGGTCGAGACAGCGTGATGATCAAGTCAGCAAAAGGGAGGCCAGTGCAAGTGATCAAAAGGCTCGAGGGGATCGAGAGTGGGAGAGACTAGCTGGCGGTCGAGTTCGCAAATTGGCGTCGCATGTTGGCGGTCGACGAGGCTCTGTCGGTTTTTGCTAAAAACCATCACATCATAAAATGTTTTTAATTTCAGAAAATATGAGTTATTTTTCCTGTTTAGTTGTCTAGATTAAGTGTAATCTTTTAGTATTTTTCAGAATTCTTAATTCTGAAAAAATATTAAAAGAATACGGTCAATGATGTAATAAATAAGGAGTATACATTAATGTATTTTTCAAAATTGATAATTCTGGAAATACAGTATGGCAACTAGATTAATACCTAGAACTTTAACCGTAATGGCATTTTGGAGAATACCTTAATGGGCTTGCCTATATAAAGGACTCCATGCCCAAGGGTTAGGGGACTTTTGGCTGTCATTTTTGGGGCTACCGACTACAAAATATTCAATTCATTTTGTTGTCCATTGTATCTTGATTGCAACACCCCGATTTGTGTATTCACTGTGTTAATTGTGTTGCTCCTGTGTTTTTTGGCGAATCCGGCACAGTGTGTGCACCGTAGTGCTACACTGGGTTTTGTTCCATCGCTCGCTAAACATCTTCATCATATTCAAAGCGATGCCGACAAGACAGTTGTGCCACCAAGTACTGTGCGCTGTCAAAACCAGGTTTATGTTCTGCACTATGCACTGGTTTTCCTAAGAAGTAACAGTACATTCGGTTTTTCTCTGGTTTTCTTGGGGAGTTACTTAACATTTTCTGCCAGTTTTTTGTCTCTTCCGATAGCCAGCGCCGCCGGGACAGGCTGTAGCCGAAAGTTTCGCTGCCAGGTGCACATTTTTTTTGGTAATCACTGTGCATCATCATTGTGCATAGGTCTATGATCTAATTCTTATGGCAGTCTTCTCATTTGGCCAATTTTCCAGCTGAAAATTGTTCTTGTGTTTTTTCTGAACTGGATTGATCACTAGAACTTTTCTGAATTGCCGGGAGTCAACACTACCTTCTCGATTGATACATAAGAATAGCTGCAGATTTCTTGTTCGTTGTAATCATTTAAACAAGTAATTGTTGGATGAACTTTGAGTCACTTTTTGAGAGAGGCTATTCATCCTTTTGGTATTTCTCCAACATTTGGCTTGTTCTGATTGATTGCATAGCCAAGTATACACAACACACTCCCAGGTTCTTTGTTGGAGGGAAATACTTCATCCTCATGATCCTCAAGATTCTAAGATAAAGACAAGTCATAATCTCGGAGCTCAGGACTTGTTTCTGGATTGAAGGACTTGAAGTCGAAGGGTCCGTCCAGGATCTGATCCGAAGAGACCCTCCGAAAGGTTTCCCTTCGAATATATTTTACCATATTAACCCTATACGGGTCACCAAAATATTTTCCACTATGTCGGTTGTAATTGAGGGGTAAAAAGGTATGTTCCTCAGAGGTTTCACCTATAAATACCCCCTTTCTCACCATGTAATAAGCATCGAATACTTAGATATTCAACATATACTTCGAACTATCTCAGCTATTATTCGTCTTCGGAGGCTTGGAATAGTTTACTCAAACAAGTCCTTCGTTTGTTACACACTTAATTTCTTAAACCTATTACCGTAATCTTTTGCTCCAACAGTTGGCGCCATCCGTGGGGAACCTAGTACAAAACTTCTTTCAAGAGCCATGCCTCCTAAGCGGCTGGAGGCTGCCATGGAAGCCAGCTGGCAAAGGCCAGTGCTTCTTCTACTATGTCCACGGTGAAAACCGAAGCAATGGTACTGATGCATGTAAGTCTATACTAGCCTTGAGGAGCGAGTACCTCAAAAGGAGCTCTGGTTGATGCACTACTGATCGAGCCCCTCTCGAGGCATGTCTGGACCCGGTATAGACCGCCGGACATGTAGACAGCTTCAATGCCCCAAGACAGCCTTCGGTGGCTAGTGTTATGCCACCTCCGAAGCAAGAAGATACACAAGACCGAGGCGAAAGAGTGGTTCTTCCCATCTCTGGAGGAGGAACCCTGGGCAGCATGTCAAAAAGGCAAAGGAGAGAGTATGTTCGTAAGTACAGCATATTGGGACCTCCTCATCGGCTGCTAAAATGCCCGAGTGGTCTCACGTGCCTATATCTTTCTCTGCAGTTGATGCAGCGGGTATAAAATTTCCTCATGCGGACACCCTTGTTATCACCGCTAATATTGCAGGAACGGAAGTCCGGAGAGTGTTGGTTGATGGCGAAAGCTCCACGGATAGTATCTTTGTTCAGGCCTTCGACCAGCTATGCATCTCGTAGAAACATCTCCTCCTAGTAGCTCGTCCGCTTCAAGGCTTCGCAGGACCTCCTCTTGATTCGCTCGGCCAAATAGGTCTCGAGGCTGCCTTCGGAGAGAGGCTCATGGCCAAAACTGAGGAGGTGATTTTCGATGTAGTTGATGCCCCCTATGCCTATAATGTCATCTTCCGAAGGGGTATGTTAAATCAATTCGGAGCCATGGCACATCATAAGTATATTTGCCTAAAGATGCCCACGCAAGGAGTGCCTACGGTCTTCGGTGACCAAGCTGCAGCACGAAGGGCAGAATTCGGCCATTATCCACCTCTTGATCCTAGACAAATAAATAATGTGCAAGACCATTCAGAGGATATCCTTGTATCAAGTGAATTCTCGAAAATATCATCCCCGAGGCCAAGCCCAGAAGGAGAAATTGTAACGAAGATCATTGTAAAGGACGACAAATACTATACTATCCAGTTTGGCAAGGAATTGCCTCCGGAAATTGCAACTTCGCTAGAAGAAGTAGTTATAGAAAATTTGAATGTCTTTGCTTGCTCCGATGAAGATATCCTTGGAGTTCACCAAAGTATCATTGAGTACAACCTACTCGTCAACCCAAAGGCTCGACCTATTCGCTAGGGGCTATGCAAATTTTCAATAGAGAGGGCGAACCTTGCTAAAGAAGAAGTGGAAAAATCGTTGAAGGCCGGGATCATTAGAGAAGTGGCTCATACGGAGTGGTTAGCCAACCCAGTCTTCGTCAAGAAAAAGGCCTCTGGAAAGTGGCGTATGTGCATTGATTTTACATCCCTCAATAAAGCATGCCCACGTGAGCCCTACCCCATGCCCCACATCTATCAATTAGTCGACTCCACTGCTGGCTCGGAGCTCTTGAGCTTCCTCGATGTGTACTCCGGATATCATCAAATATGGTTAAAACATGAAGATGAAATCAAGACAAGTTTCGTAACTCCTTCGGGAGTCTTTTGCTAAGTAAGAATGCCCTTCGACTTGAGAAATGCGGGGGCAACATTTTCAAGATTAATTGCTAAAGCTTAAGGTCACCAAATAGGCTGTATTGTCAAAGCCTATATGGATGACATTGTAACAAAAAGTGCTTTAAAGCACCAATATAGTCTAGACTTAGCAAAAACATTTGAGAGCCTCCGAACATGTGGAGTTCGCCTCAACCCTGAAAAATGTATGTTTGGGGCTCAAGCTGGGAAATTGTTAGGGTATTTAGTTTCGAGCAGAGGGATCGAAGCTGACCCAACTCAAATAAGTGCACTACAAATAATGGCTCCGCCGAAAAATTTGACGCAAGTTCGGAAGCTTACCGGACGCCTCGCAACCCTTAGCAGATTTCTAGCATGGTACGTAGAGCGGAGCCTCCCAATATTCAAAGCCTTGAAAGGGTCCAAAGATTTTGCATGGACACCAGAGTGCCAAAAGAGTTTTGATGATATTAAAGATTATCTCAGCAATCTTGCAAGACTCACCGTGCCAATCACAAATGAAACTCTTCTCCTTTATCTAGTAGCTATGGGCTCCGCTGTCAGTGTGGTCCTTGTTCGAGAAATGGATTTCAATGGGAAGTTGGTACAACATCTAGTATATTTTGTATCAGAAGCTTTATCCAGAGCAAAAAACAGATACTCCGAGATGGAAAAATTCACTTATGCTCTAGTGATGGCTTTGAGGAAACTATGACATTATTTTCTAGCACATAATTTAATTGTACCAACTTATTATCCTCTCGGAGATATGCTTTGAAGCAAAGATTCTACAGGGAGAATTGGAAAATGGGCCGTCGAGCTAGCACCCTTCGGCATATCCTTTGTAGCAAAAAAAGCAATTAAGTCATAGGTGGTGGCTGATTTCGTAGCAGAATGGACTCCATCTGCAGTATGGGCCCCAAAAAATCAACTGAAGGAATATGGATCATATACTCTGATCAAGATTTTCAAGCATCCAGAGCAGGTGTCGGAGCAGTGATCATTTCACCTTCAGTGCAGAAAGCAATGTACTCCACAAGGCTCAACTTTAAGTCCACCAATAATATTGCGGAGTACGAAGGAATTTTGTTAGGTCTTCACAAGGCACGTGCCCTTCGTGATACAAGAGTTGTTATAAAAACAGATTCCCAAATTGTAGTAGGGCACGTTGATAAAAGTTTCCAAGTTCAGCATCCGCAACTTGCTATATATCTAGAAGAAATACGTAAGATCGAAGCAGCATTTAAAGGGATTTCTGTTCGAAGCATCCCAAGAGCCGACAACGCACAAGCCGATATCTTGCCAAAGGCTGCAGCTAGAGCCATAGATATTCCAGAAGGGGCTTTTTATGAAGAGCTTGCCTCTCCTTCGGTGCCCCAACTCTCTTCTGTGGAGGTCCTTTGCATACCGAGCACCGACTGGCGGAGTTCAATTATGGAATTATTGCAAAGGGAAGCTAATTTACCCGAAGGCCCGAAGCTTTCAAGATTGCAATTAAGAGTCCGGAATTATCATATTATCAATGGTATCTTTTAAAAGGCCGGGGTATGTTCTTCCCTACTTCGATGTATTTCCCGAGCCGAAAGCCAAGATATACTATGAGAAATTCATGAAGGCCTTTGTGGTAGCATCTTGCCCCTCGAGCCTTAGTACTGAAAATACTTCGCCAGGGGCTTTATTGGCCTACAATAGTAGTTGATCCGAAAGCCTTGGTCCGCACTTGCCAAGGTCATCAATGGATGGGAAGATGAAGTTATCGTCTACCAACACCTCTTCATGTTATTGCTCCGGTGTGGCCCTTGGCTAGGTGGGGTACGGATCTCATTGGCCCCTTCCCAATGGCAAAAGGAAGTTTGAAACTTGCAGTGGTAGCAATTGAATATTTTTCTAAGTGGGTAGAAGCATAACCCCTCACAGCTATCAGTTCCAAGAATGTACAAAAAATTTCTGGCAAAATATTATATGTAGGTTCGGAGTACCTCAACAGTTGACAATCGACAATGGCACCCAATTTGATGTTGAACCCTTCAGAGAGTTCTACGAAGGTCTTGGCATAGAAATGTGTTTTGCAGCTGTCGGTCATCCTCAATCTAACGGAGCCATCGAGCAAGCTAATGGTAATATTTTATTGGGCCTGAATCGAAGGATCGTAGGATTGGCACAGGGGTTGTGGACCGAAGAGCTCCCGAAGATTTTATGGTCCATTCGAACCACTCAGGCAAGGTCCACAGGTTTTACCCCTTTCAGATTATTATTCCGAGATGAATCCATGACACCGACGGAGCTTAATGGAGGATCTCTTCGCACCATAGAACCTGAAAAAGAAAATGAAAGACAAGCTTTGCTAGACTTAACGGAAGAAACAAGGCTTTGAGTTGTTGCAAACCTATCAAAGTATCAACATTAGATGAAAAATTGGTATGATCTAAATAAACTGGGTCATTTAGTTTTGCGAAGAATTATAACACTAGGAAAAATAGGAAATAAATGGGAAGGTCCATATATCATCCTTCGTTCAGGACGCCCTAGGTCTTTTAAATTAGCTAACTTAGACGGTGAAGAATTAAAGCATGCATGGCATGCGGAGCACCTTAAGCGATACTTCGCATAAGGGCTCCTTGTAATCATTTGTAAACACTTTCTAAATTAATAAAGCTCATGGTTCGAGTAATGCCTACTTCTCAAAACAATTCCTACTTCTAGTGGACACACTAGGAGAACAGAGCTGATTGTGAAGGTTAGTGTTATTCATTCGATCCAAATTTACGGACTTCGAGCCACCGGTCGAAGATTCCGACAAGGTGGGAAAGTCACATAAACAGATTAAAAGCCACCGACTTGAAAGCATTCGTAAAAAGAGTCCAAAGAGACCAAATGATATGGATTCCACCAACCAGCTTGAAAACATCTATAAAAAGAATCCAAGTAGAACACAAAAAGCGGATTCCAAGCCACCGTCTTGATAGCATCCGTAAAAAGATTCCAAAGAGACCAAACGATATGGACTCCGAGCAATTGGCTTTAAAATGTCCGTAAAAAGAGTCTAAAGAGACCAAACGATACGGACTCCGAGCAATTAGCTTGAAAACGTATGTAAAAAGAGTCCAAAGTGGTTGTTGTAATCGAATTCTAATACATCCTAAAAGAGTCTGGAGCGAACACATTCGAAAAAGAGTAATAAGATACAATTTTTAGACTCCGAACCAATAGAGTCGAAGACATTTTAGAGGGGCTCCAAGCCTCCAAAAATAAAAGCTATTGAAATTGTACTCCTAACTAACGTTATCATCATTGTGTGTAACTACCTTCGATCGAATTTCGAAGGTGCTTACCCCCAAAGAGGGGCTGGGAAGTAATGAGACAATTTTGAAGCATTCTAGTTTATATTATTCAACAGATTATATTACACTATGAAAAATTTGTGTCCAAACCAAGGAGAAAGCGGAGACCCCTTCGATCCCTAGAGCTATTTTTAGAATTAGCCCTGCTTTGAAGGCGACTTGTCCCGGAGCATGGAGTCTTCAAAACCTTACACTTAACTCTTTTCCCTTCCTTTGAAGCTTGGAAATCATTTTGTTCTTGTTGAAGCTCGGCCCAGGTCCGAAGTTGTTCGGGGCTTCTCTCCTAGGTTTGAAGTCATTCGGGGCTTTTTTCTGCTTGCTCCTTGCTAGTACATTATTCTCCGTACCATTCAATGTCCTCCAAAGATGAAGATACTACACTAACTTCTTTTTCCTCCTTTTTAATATAAGTTAACACTTCTTTACATATATCGGGTATAACCTCTCCAGAATTTCCCCGAGGAATTGAAAATCGAGGACGCTTGTGAGACTTTAGGGCTTCAAAGATAGCCCATTGTTGGCGAAGCCCTTCATTAAGCTCTAATACTACGAGATCAGAATACGAAGCATGTAGCATAACCTAAAAACAAACATTCAAGCGAAGACTTTTCATTTATAATTAAGCGCCCTAGAAGCTAGACCTTCAGGTCAGGAGGTGAAGCAGTTGGCTGAGTTGGAGCCCAAGGTTTCATGTGAGCTAGCCTCTACCGATGTGCTTCGTCGATCCAAGCTTTGGTCGTAGCTTCGTTGTCTACTTTCCAGGTCGTCTGGAAGGCTTCCCAAGCCAAAGCCACGTCCAATGATGGTCACAGTAAGCCTTCATCGTTGAAGCTTACTGGCATCGAACCTTTCACCAGAGCAATAGAGACCCCGACGGCTTCGAGGTGTTGAAGGACTCCAATCCCGGCTACTTGCCTGGAGATCTCTCCATAGCGGGTCCCGGAGCCTTTCATCATTTTGGCCGCCGCCTGGATCATCATAAGCTTTCAGTCGAGAGGTTCGTCCGCCGCAGCTGAAGAAGACGGGCACACCGTTCCAAAATACTCTAGAACACCCCTGAGTGTTTCCATGGTCCGATCAACCGCCAAGCTGTGCCTCTTCTCGAACCTTGTCAGTTTGGTGGCAACGGAGGAGATTTCGGCTATTTTTGACATTAAATAATTCTTCTGAACAACACTTGTTTAAGCGACCCTCGGAGATCTACGAGTTCAGCCACAGAAGTCGCCTGCGTTGCCCGAAGTTTTTCAATTTCAGCCCTCAACACCATGTGCTCTGCTTGGAATTCTTCTATTGAAGAGGCAAGTTGGGCACGAGTCTGCTGCTCCATTCGGAGCGCTTCTTCTTCCATAGCTTTTGCCCTCCGCTCCTCGAGGAGTTCTTCCTCCAGTCATAGAGATTTATCTTCGGAGCCCTTAAGGGCCCTTTGAAGTAACGTAACCTTCCTTTTGAGCCGATTAGTTTCGAGCTCATTTGAAGTCATTGCCGCTCTAGGAAGGACAAATTGCTGCAAAAGTGAAGTAATTACGATGTATTTTCAATAAGGTAAATACACTTTATGTTTGTTGCATACCTTGAGGGTAGCCCTTTCGAGGGCTAGGTCAAGCTCCGATCCACTGGCCTCGCTCAAAATGGAGACCAGCTCAGAGCTGCCAAGCTCTTGGCTCTTTTCAGCCAAAGGTTCCATGAGGGTCGAAGCCCTATCCGCTGCTCCAAGAACGGAGCCAGTAGCGGGATCCAGGACAAGGCTCGTTGGTCATCTTCAGCAGGCTCTTCTTCCGAAGCACCTACTGATGTGTCATTCATCGATGGCATTGTCATCAAAGAGGGAAGAAGCCCAGAACAAGTCTTGCCCTTACCTCTCCCCGGCACAAAAACCAGAGGAGCCACCGTTTTGGTCTGGGTGGATCCCCCTTCGAGAGTAGCTACCATGGACGGAACCGCCTCTTCCGAAGTAACTCTAGTCACCTTAGAGCCATGCTTCTTCTCGAAGCATCTACAAAACACAAGGTATTTGTCAATTATCCATTAAGATATTGTTGGTGCAATGAAATTATTTCAGGAACTTCAAAGAATAAAGATCGAAGGCCTACCTTCGTCTTGATTCTGAGGGAGGATTTCAGGGTCCCCTAGAAATTCATACATTCAGAGGTATTCTTCGAGTTCCTCCCCCGAGGTTTGTGCTGGAGTAGCAGACGTCGATGCCCTGGCCTCTGCTGCTACCACTCTGATCACCAGGGAGCTGGGATTTTCTAACTCCGTTCCTTGAACCCCGGTAGGTTCGGGGTGGATCGTCGCCACCTCTTTGACAGTTGGAGTTACTTCAACTGCTACCCAAGGGGGCCCTCAGCCGCAATGTGAGAATCCCCCTCGTCACCTTTCAACAAGAGATCTTCAAGCTAATTCCCCATGCGGACCTCCGAAGTCTCCTCGTCTTCAGACCCCTCTGAAGAAGAGCTCTGAATGTCGAGCGAAGACGGAGATGATGGAGGCGACGGGAGCTTGGCCTTCCATGCTGCCTTCTTCACTGGAGTCCTCACAGCCATGGAGGTCCCAGCGACAGCTTTCCTCTTTTAAGAGACTGCTCATGTTGAGTCAAAGCTGGGCAGAGGAGGAGCCTCCATCCCGAGTGTACTCCACACTTGGTTGGAGCATTCCCAACTCCATTGCTTATCCACAATAGTAGGTGCTCCGAGCACCCGCTCTACAGCCCGAGCTATCTGCTTCGGCGCTAAGGCCAACGGAGCCATTGAAACAAGGTAACAATCTATTAAAATTACTACAACTATTCTCTATGACTAATCTGAATGCAGGAGATACGGAGGTTTTACCTAGGGTTCGAAGCTCCCCCTCCGAAGCGCTTTGGAATGCAATAGGGCAGTCCTCCCCAAGTGAATTGTTACGACTGAAGTGCATCACAAACATTTTCTCACTTCATCTTTGCCAATGTTTTATTTCAGAGTTGTTTTATTCGTCTGCTAGTGCTCTTGCTGCTGAGCGCTATCTGCAATCTGATTGGTCATCGCTAAAGCGGTGTCGGATGGACTACAGGAAGACAAGACGTATCATTCTAGCGAATCACTAGGGAAGCACCAAAACAATCCAAAAAACATGTCTGGTGCAAAGGCACTGTCGATTTGGGATTCATGCATTCTCTGTATGCATGAAGGCATGCGGCAGCCAGCACTGCTTTTCTTTTGAGCACTATGTTGTTTTACTCTGTGCAGTCCATCTAGTTTTCTTGCCAGTTTTCTATTTAGGCTTATCAGCTTCTGCTCTTGTCTCATCTAAGTGCACTGAATTGAGTTCTGACTAGCGCCAGCATGTTTTTCTCTACGTGAAGGTTTGGCTCTGAACTGCTGCAGACTTGTATGTCTCTCATTGTGGCTAGACAAAAGCCAAATACATGCTAGCAGCTCTGATGCCTGGGACTGAGTTATTCACTGTGTATTGCTGTTCATTTGTGATAAGTGTGTGCATGAATATCTTGGTTAGGCACTTGTTTCTCTACCTTTTGCAGATGAATAGGATTTTCATTGCCGGTGTTTTTTAGAAACATTTTTGTGAACGTGTGAGTTGTCTCTAGTTTTTTCTTGCCACTGAAATTCACTGCTTGCTCTCTGTTTCAATCAGAACACACAACATCAGGATTGACATGCATGTTGCATGTACACAATTACTGTGCAGGTTTATATAGTATCTAAATAGTTTCTGTTCTTGAGAGATTTCATCGTGAGATACATCACTTGGATTTTCATCACTGAATGTTAGCAACAAGATTTTCATCACTCGCACCTCACAGACTAAGAAGGAACAATATGATTGTAATAGCAAAGAAAGAACCATATTGTTTATCAGTTTGAGTCGCAATTAGTTTGACATGGTCCAGCACCTACGAACTGCACGTGAGATTTGGACTACTTTGAAAACTTTACATGAGGGCACTACTCAGATTAAGGCTAGGCGGCAAAGCACATATAATCAAGAATATCAAATGTTTCTACAAGGCCCCAGCGAATCTGTAGATGCCATGTTTGCTCGATTTGATGGGATTGTGAGCAACTTGCGCTCCACCATAACGTTAGCTTATTCTGATCATGATAGAGCATCAAACTTCTCTATGCTCTCAATCGTAGCATATGGGAGGTGAAGATCTCTAGTATTGAGGAGTTGGAAAGTTACAACACGTTGACTTGCGACGAGCTCTTTAGTAAGCTCAAGTCCACCGAGATTACCAAGGCATCTCGTCCACGATTCAAAAACTCCTTGCTGACTTATATTGCTTTAGTTTTCGGTCCTGACAGTGGTACCTCATGTGGAGGGATTCTTTCTGGTGGTTCTAGAGTTTGTGCTTTTTTCTGGTGGTTTTGACTTGTCCTCTCTTTTCTCTATCACAAAAGAACAGGTGGACAAACTAGATGATGAGGAGCTAGCTCTCATTGTCAAGAAGTTCACCCGCTTCTACAATGATAGATGAGATCATAGGAAAGGAGTGTCTTAGGGTTGTTTTCATTGTGGAGATCTTTCTCACATAAAAGTGAATTGCCCTAAACTAAAAATGAAAAATGAAAATGAGAACAAACACCAGAATTGGAACAAGAAACCCTTCTTTAAAAGGAAGCACAACAAATTAAAGTGGCTAAGAAAGTAGCTACAGCATTTGTGGCCGCCGTCAGCGACATCGACAGTACATCATGCGAGGAGACAAGCTCGGATGAAGAGGAGCCATCCAAGAATGAAGAAAAGAAGGATAAGAAGAAAATGGACTTCACCGTCCTTTGCTTCATGGCCGACTGCATCCATAGCAGCGACGAGCTCGACACATCTGAGGTATATCTATCCTATGACCAGCTTCTTGTTCAGAATGATAAATTACATGATGTTGTATGTTCTTAGGATAGATTACTTAAACTTGCTGCTATGAACGAAAAGAACTAAAATTCAGACTTGAATCTCTTTCCACTGAACATGCAATGTTAAAATCTAAGTCAGATGATGCTGAATGTGAATGTGCTCTTGTTGTTATGAGTGAACTTGCTCAACTGCGTTTTACACATGCTCAAATTGTAGAAAAACTTTAAATTACTCAAAAGCAGCTTTTGGAGTGGAGTCTAGTCTTGTTATCATCAACGAATGCATGAATTGTCCTTTACTTATTGAAAGCATTAAATTGAGAGATAGGCATGTTGATGAACTTAAGCCTATATTGGAGAGTGCCGAGTGTTCTAAGGATGTGCAGCCGGCGTATCCCACCTACATCACCCTTAAGGACCAACTCAGCTTTGCTAGAGAGCAAGTCGAAAAATTAAAATGTGAAAATGATTATCTTCTCTCTGTGGTTGAAAAATGCACTGAAGGAAAGGATAGGATAGATTTTCTTTTTGCTAAAACAAAAATGTGTGCTGACAGGGCGGTGTTAGCTCTAGGGTTGTGCTATGAGAGAACCACTCCAAATACTCCGAGTGAAATTGTGTTCACTCCACCCACTACCCTTGAGAAAGAAAGAGCCCACTTAGACACCACACAACAAGCCGAGAATCCTACTCAACCTACAAAGAAAGCCCTTCATCCACCAAAGGAAAATCCTCAGCAAAAACCCAAGAAGATTGTGAGATTTGCGCTTGAGACCCATGCTCACATACCAAAGAGAGTGTATCACTACTCCTACTGTCATCGGGTGGGTCATTTGATTGGGTTTGTCTTTCGTCGTATCAAGGATGAACGACATTCTTTTGCGATGAGCTTTCAGGACATGCATTACCCATCTTTTGATATGCATGAGCCTGCTTTTCACTCTTATTCTGATTTTGAGGCTCCCCATGGTCCCATGAGAGATTTTGCCCATCGTGGTGTACACCATGCTTCATATGGTGTTAGACCGCGTGTAAGGGGTTCTAATTCTCGACAGTTTAGGAGACCTCATCGTTTTCCAGGGTCACGCTTTGGAGGTAGACCACACACTTTTTATCATGATTCATACAATGTGGATAATCAGTCTACTGCTTTACCTGGTTCTCGAGTTTTACAATGTTGGATTCCTAAATAGTTTTTCACTCATCTTAACATTGAGCATTCGAGATCTTCTAGCATATTTTGAGGGGGAGTTGTGTAGCACTACATAAGCTTCTATTATATGATTGATTGCATTTACAAGTACATGCTTTGTTATGCCTTTGAAGTATTGTCTTTAATACTATTGATTATACTTTGCTTGAATACATATGACATCTGTTATGAGCATGGCTTTTATTTGTGAAAATTTGAAAATGATCACCACTTAGTCTAGAAACTAGCATGAATAGGTTGAGTGCATTTGCTATCTTTTACATACCTGATAGCTAGGTCCTTTTCACATGGATGCTAATACGCAACTTGATCTTATCAAAAATATTGTGCTGAAAATTAAAAATAAAAAAATGAAAATGAAAAATGATTAAAAAAATGAAAATGATTGATATTCATGTTGTTTTATGTGGAAATTAAAAAGATCTAGGTGGATTTGCTTTGTTGCGCTACTTTGTTTTGGACTGCTTACCATAGAACTTTAGTATGAACTGGACATTGAAGTGTATACCATGACCATTTCTTTAAGCTTCTGATGGTTTTAACTTAGGCTTAGCTTGGTCGGTTAGCATAAGGTTGACATGCAAATAACCCCTGGCACTAAAATGAAAAATAAAAAAAATCAAAAAGCTTGAATCAATTGCATATCAAGTTTGTTGAAGCTCCTCGTAGTGGGATATGCTTATCTGGTTAGTATTTGATTAGCTTTTGTGAGGAACCTAGTGAGGATCATCACTACGGTTCAAGGTTATGATGAGTGATTGATGGGGTTTGTCATGGAGTTTATATGTGGTTGTTTTGATTTGTGTGTGTCTATGTTTGTCTCGTGAGTGCAGGGTTGAGTTACTCGTCAACTGTCGATGGCAAGGGATTAGGGTTAGAAGGGGAGTCTAATGCCAGATGGTTGATGGTGTCAATCGAAGTTGTGAGTGGACTCAGATGTACGCATGCAGATAAAGAAGGACGTGGGATGAAGGTTGATCAATACGAAGAGTCAGTTGAGTCAGTGAAAGGGAAGCTAGTTCAAGTGACAAGGCGGCTCGAGGGATCGAGAGCGGGAGAGACTTGCTTGCAGTCGAGTTCGCAGACTGACGACGATCGTTGACTGAGGAGCCATGTTGAAGAGCATGGGCCTCATGGATCTAGATGTGATGAGTGATTGTCAACGGAAGTCAAGAGGACGTGGAGAGAAGATGAGACCTGCCGTATTTGGGCCGCGTGTGACTCAGGTACACGGGCGGCGAGCGACTACCGAGCAGAGGGGCTACGGAGTCGGGCTGGCCCAATCCGAGTACATGGGCTAGGAGCGACAGAGGATCCACTAGTCTGTTGACCGGGATTGACTCAGGTACACGTGTGGTGAGCGATTGCCGGGCTGAGGGAGCAGCGGAATTGGGCTGGCCCAATCCGGGTACCCGGTGCGAAGACGATGGATGCTTTGTCAGTTTCAGTGCAAAACTGACGACCGCTGATCTCGGATCTTACCGTTTGAGGCGAAGCCATAGCTGCTACGAAAGCTCCGCATCAGGACAAGTTATCTTTATTTAGGATTTTACTATTTTGCCTTTAGGCCCACAGTCAGTGTTAGTCGAGTCTGTAAAAAATCCTAAGGGCATGTTGGTCTTTTCCATTTTTATTTCAGTGTCTGTTTAAACCCTTAGGGTATTTTTGGTTTTTCCTAGTCTATTGGGCTGCCTATAAATAGGGTCCCAATCCCCTAGGGTTAGGGTGAACTCACTTTAATCTAAATATCAGATTTCTTCCTCATATTCTCCTGGTGTGTGTGTTGCCAAATGTTTGGTTGATCTGCTCATCACGAAACGTTCTGATTCTGCAGCAATATTGTTTCAAGCGGGATTTCTAACCAGGTTTCATTACTCCATCTTGTTATTTTCAATCCAGGTCTCTGAGAATCACGCCACTATTTTTGGTTTTTGATTCTTGAGCCTTGAGCAGCGCAGTTTCTTGATTGCCTCGTTGCATCTTCCTTTTTGCTTGTGTACTACCGAGTGGCTTTCAGAATCATTGATTGCGTGCGGCAGAACTTGTGTGTTGAGTCTGTTGTTTGTGGTGTTTGTTTCCCGAGGAACTGCATCACAGCTAGGGGTTTAGGTCTTGTATGGCTGACAAGGGCTAGGCATGCACAGAGTTGGACATTAGCTCCTTGACATTTCTGGATTCACTGGATACATGTTCTCTGTGTACTATTGTGTGAAGAAGTGCAGAAAAGCCTCGCTGAATTTTCTCTCTATAACGAAGCCATGTTATGTCTTTGTTTTCTCTGTTCGGAGCGCTTGCTGAGCTGGTCGCTAGCGCTTAGGTCTACCAATGCCATAGGGTAGGTGGTGCAGGCTATGTGCAGTGCGTGAAGGCTGTCAACTGGTTGCTTTGGTTGAGGACTTACGGTACAATTTACTTTCTGTCTCACAATTGCTTGATGAGGGCTTTGAGGTTCACTTTGGTCGTGATGCCTCTCATGTGCTTGATTCTTTTAGCGCTTTCATTTGCAAAATCTTGAGAGTAGGGAGAGTTTTTGGAGCTGATTTCTCTAAGTCATTTGGATCTTCTCATTGCCTTTTAGCTGAACCTTCTTCTGAGCTTTGGATGTGGCATAGGAGACTAGGGCACATGAGCTTTGATCTTCATGCGAGATTGAGTGCCCTAGGACTCATCCGAGGATTGCCCAAGCTCAAATTTGAGAAGAACCTGATTTGTGCTCCATGTCGTCTTGGAAAAATGGTTGCCGCCTTGCATTCCTCCAAAAACATGGTAATGATTGAGCGACCCAGTGAGCTTCTTCACATGGATACTGTTGGTCCATCCCGGGTTAGCTCATTAGGCGGAAAGTGGTACGTTCTTGTTGTTGTTGATGACTACTCTCGTTACTCTTGTGTTTTCTTTCTTGTGAGAAAGGATGAAGTGTTCATACACTTTCGGAGCTTAGCATTAAGGCTATTCAATGAACTCCCCGGTGCAATGAAAGCTATTCGAAGCGACAACGACACCGAGTTCAAGAATAGCTGTTTTGCAGAATTTTGCCTTGAACATGAAATTGAAAATCAGTTTTCTACACCTAGAGTCCCTAAACAAAATGGTGTGGTTGATAGGAAAAATCGCACACTGGTGGAGATGGCTTGGACGATGCTTAACGAGCATAGGAATCCTAGAAAATTTTGGGCTGAAGCCATGAGTATAGCATGCTACATCTCAAACAGGATCTTTTTGCGCTCTTTGTTGAATGTGACTTCTTATAAACTTCGTTTTGGGAGGAAGCCCATGGTCACTCACTTCAGAGTGTTTGGATGCCGATGCTTTATCCTAAAGCGAGGTAATTTGGACAAATTTGAATCACGCGCATCTGATGGAATCTTTTTGGGATACTCTTTTCATGGTCACTCTTATCGTGTTTTCAATCTTGAATCTAACACTATAGTTGAATCTTGTGATGTGTCTTTTGATGAGACTTCTCCATGTGTTAGTTCAAACTTTGATCTTGCAAGTGAGCATGATATGAGTGAAACTCTTTTTGAGGAAGAAGAACCATTAGATGGTGAAGATCTTGACGTTGTACCACTACCTCCCTCTACATCTTCTCCAGAAGCATCATCTACTCCAACAAGAAGACCTGAAGAGTCTACTTCTGGAAGCTTGGATTAAACATCAGCAAGAGTTGAGGGGGAGATTCTATCGTAGAGAGAAGCACCACTTCATATCCAAAGAATGCATCGTCCTGATCAGATCATCGGTGAGCTAAATGAACGAATAACCCGATCTCATGCTCATTTCGTTGATTCTGCTTTTGTTGCAAATTTTGAACCATTGGATGTTAGTCATGCTTTGTCTTCTACGAGTTGGATCAACGCCGTGCACGAGGAACATGAAAATTTTGATAGAAATCAGGTTTGGATTCTCGTTGATCCACCCCCTAACATTCATATCATTGGAACAAAATGGATTTTCAAAAACAAACAGGGGGGATGGTGCTATAGTGAGAAACAAGGCTATGCTTGTGGCTCAAGGGTATACTCAAGTCGAGGGGGTTGATTTTGGAGAAAATTTTGCTCTGGTAGCTCGACATGAGGCCATTAGGATCTTGCTTGCTTTTGCATCTTCTCGTTGCTTTAAACTCTTTCAAATGGATGTAAAAAGCGCTTTCCTAAATGGTTTCATAGGAGAGGACGTGTATGTCAAGCAGCCTCATGGCTTTGAAAATCCCAAGTACCCCCATATAGTCTTTAAACTTCACAAAGCTCTGTATGGGCTCAAGGAAGCTCTGAGGGCTTCGTACGACCACCTTAGGACCTTCTTGATTGAGCACGAGTACAAAATGGGCTCAGTTGACAAGACCTGGTTGTAGGACCAAAAGTAGCGACTAGGGGGGTGAATGGGCGCCTAAAAAATTCTTTCGAATCAATGGCCTTCTCCCAACACCCAACACACCTCAACAAATAATTAGCAGAAGCAAAACATATCAAAGGTACTAAAATAATCTAGCCAAAAAAACTACCGGTGTCCTAATCAAAAAGACACCATCAAAGTGTTTCAAGGCAGATCAACAGCTCATTCAACTCACAGGTATTTCAAGTATCATAGTCACAATCATCACCGGCATTTAACAAGATAAAATAAATGCAGATGAACAATTACACTCACAAATGATTCAAAATGCACTAAGGAAAACAGAAATATATCAATACCTAATCATTGTGCATTCTAAACTAAACTGCTTCCAGAAATTAAATCCTTTAGACTATTCATGAATGAAAATTATGCGTGCACTAAAAAGGTTTTAGCAGCCAAAAACTTCAACGTGAATGCACTAATCAGATTTGCATGTGAAACGAGAATTTGAGTTATTGTTCTGAGCTTCAATTAAGCATAAATGCACTAATCAGATTTGCACACGAAACGAGAAATGTTGTTACTGTTTTGTTGGATGTCTCTTGTGCGATTAGCCAAGCACTTGGTCTGCATCTTTAGCCATGCGCCATGAGAGCTTCTACAACCTGCACGCCGGCCGTTGCAATTGATGGAAATGCTGCCTCGTGCCGAGTGCACTGCCTGCCGTGCTGCTGCCTTCAATACCCACCACCGAGCGCCACGCTGTAGGATCGAAAGTAGCGACCAGAGGGAGGGTGAATGGGCGCCTAAAAATTCTTACTAAACTATATCTTTGTCCCAACACCCAAATCAAACTTAACCAGACAAATAATCTTAGCAAAGTAAATTACTGGAATTAAAGTTTCTAGCCTAAAAATGATCGGTATCTTAATTTAAATGATATTAAAGATAAACTAAATAAAATTACTGCAGTGAATAAAACTACCTAGATAAAACTCGAGATATTAAAGTTTCAGTCTAGAAATAAAATACTAATTAAATTAATAAAACATGGATCATTAAAAATGAATTCATAATTAAACCGAACATATTGCAGGTAAAAACAAAAAAAATATAACAGCGACTAATAAATTTTTCTTTTCTTTTTATATGAGCAGATTAAACAGATAAAAATGATACGAGATAACTAATAAAAATTTAACAGATTAAAATAACAATGAAATTTCGAAATAGATTTTCAGCTAATTTATTAATAGATGATTATCTAAAAATTTGATCTCCCTAAAAATAGTAGATTAAAACTTACCTTCGCCTGCGTGCCCATCGCCGTTCGCTGAAATCGCCTGGACGTCGCTCGTTTACCAGCGAAAAGTCTCGCCGTGAAGAACCGTGTAGCCGCCTGTGCACAGGCCCCGTGAAACTTTCTCCGCCAGGGGCTCCTGCCGTGAAAAGCAGTGCTGCAGCCGGAAGGTCCAGTACTACCATGGGGCCCGCTGCTGCCTGGAATTGCGTGCGGTGAAGAAAACACGTTGCGCTGCCGTGCCTTGTCCCGTCAAGAGCTGCTGCCTGGGAAACACTCCGCCGTGGGAAAGAAAACAGGAGCCAGCCGCATGTGGATTGAAAATTGCCGTGGCTTTTCCCTGTGCCGAATGCCGTGCGAGCCGCAAACCTTGGCTGCACCGCCGGCCTGCTGCCTATGCGATACGAACAGCCACCGCACGCCGAACGGAAGCTGTTGCTGCGCTAAGCAAAAACTCCGGCTGCAAGCGAAGAGGAAGTCGATGGCGGCGGTCGAATACGGCAAAAAATAGGAGATGAAAAATTTGTTGTGGACTGCAAATAATCTTGGGAAAACAGTCATCTATGCCCAGGAAGGATAGGGGCCTATTTATAGGTGACTCCTAATACATGAAAAGACTAATTTACCCCTAGGGTAAATTAACACTGACTCTAAAATAAATTCCAAAAATTACTAAAATATTCTTAGAAAAATCACCTGACTCAACTAAAAATATTCTAAACTTAAAAACTAAATATTAATACCCTAAAAAACAATAATCATAGGTTGTCAGTTTTGCGCCGAAACTAACAAACCGTCCACCGTCTTCACACCGGGTACCCGGATTGGGCCGACCCGACCCCGCAGCTTCCGCAGCCCGGCAATCGCTCGCCCCGTGTACCTGAGTCAAACCCAGTAAACAGACCGGTGGATCCTCTGCCGCTCCTAGCCTTGTACCCGGATTGGGTCATCCCGACTCCGCGGCTCCTCTGCCCAGCTGTTGCTCGCTGCCCGTGTACCTGAGTCACATGCGCCTCAAACTCGGCAGGTCTTCATATCTCCTTTCCTTTGACTTTCCGTTGATAATCACTCATTACATCTGGAGTATCAAAACCATTGTTGGGGGAAATTACTTCATTTTCAGGACTTAGAGATTAATGATTCGAAGGCTCCAAAGAGCTCCGAATCTAGTGGGTGTTTGTTCGGAGGCAGAAGCGTCAGGCCGAAGGGTGCATCTATGCGAAGCCCTGATGAACCCTCCGAACGACAGTTAAAGGCTCCGAAGCTGAGCGACAAGACTGATAAGATGTTTGGCTTATCCATCTACCTTGTAATTCTTTACCTTTTATAACCTTGCTCCCGGTGCCGAATAGTTTCCACTATGTCGGTTGTAATATGAGGGTAGTTAGGTCTTTTCCCTATACATTTTTACCTATAAATACCCCCCTCTATACCCTGTATAGAGGGACCGGGAACAAGGGGTTCAATACACACGTTCGAACTGCTCAAGTTATTATCCAGCTCGGAGGCTTGAGGCAGTCCTAAAACACAAACTCTCTGTTTGTTCGTTCTCGATCTCAGAGAACCTGTTGGTGTAAACTTTTACGCCAACAACCATATTCTTCAAACTGGTTTCTCAATCTCCCCCTTGATGAGTGCATTGTCAACACCCTTTTCAGCTCATCTTTAGAACCTGCAAAACATGTGGAAACAAGAAAACAAATACAAAAGAAAATAGAAGAAAGAAAATAAAAGTTTAACCCTAATGACCAAAAGCCAAACAGAATCAAGAAAAATTGTCATTATGGTTAACCAAAAAATAAAGACTCAAAAGTAAGTGCAATCTCAGAATTACCAACAAGGAACTCCCCCTGAAATAAATTCCAGAGAAAGCTAAAAAATGTTCTCTAAACTCCAAAATTTCTCCCCCTTGTTGACAATTAGAGTCATCAAGTGAGGCTAAATGCACTCTAAAGAGACATAAACACAAACTCCCCCTGAAATGCAACTCCCCCTCAAAATATGCCATGAATGTAGATGGAGTGCAGGTGGAGTGTGAAAAGCATGCTTCTTAGATATGATTAACTGCAATTACAACATCTAACAGGTATAGCAAAAGATATACTATCTAAGATACATGACATGATCAGTGCAACAGATGATATCTAAAGAGAGTCATTAGCACACATTTTTTGATTTTTGCAAACAAAAGCATCACCGCATTTTCTAGTTGACACGCAAGGTAAAACATGATATGCAAAAGCTAACTGATATCTACCAAGATAAGCATTGTCCAAAACAAAGTGCTTCAGCAAACTTGTCATCTTTTTAAATTTGTCAGACTTTTTCTTTTTCTTTTTATTTTTCATTTCTGCCAGGGGTTATTTGCATGTCAAACCTTAAGCTAACCGACCAAGTCAAGCCTAGGCCAGAATGGACCATTAGAAGCTTAAGACATTGGTCTTGGCATACATTACACCATCCTAGTTCATACCAAAGTGCTATGGTAAGCAGTCCAAAACAATGCAATGCGACAAAGCAAACCCACATGGATCTTTTCTGATAATCATAAAAATGCATAAATTTTTTAATTTTCTGAATTTTTTATCATTTTTATAACACATTTTTCATATTTAAAGCATATAAATGTGCAAGTTGCATATCTGCATCTAAGTAAGGATCTAGCTACAAGACATGTAAAAGATAGCGAAAGCATTCAGCCTACACATGCTAGTTACCAGAAGCAATGGTCATCATTTTTCAATTTTAAAACATAAAAGCCATTCATATGACAAATATCAGATATATCATGTGAACTGAAACAGAACATGATCATCGACAAGTAATCAAAAACATATACTAGCTAGAGAAAGTAAAGCAAATTAATCATTGTTGGGGGAATATATTTCCCCTGAACAGGGGCCAAATGACGTCAGCCCCCGACAGCCTTCGGCCCGGAGCCTAACACTGTCGAGGCCTGTTTCCTCCCCAAGAGACTGTTCCCAAGTCCCAAGGTTTGTGACGGAGCTTGCGGGGGCGAAGCCCCAGGGCCCCGACGAAGCCCTCTAGAGCGAGGTCCTTCGGAGCCCTCCGGGGCAAAGCCCTCGAGAACCCCTGAAGGCCAACAGAAGCTAAGTCTCAGGCTAACTTCGAAGCCAGCCTCCGGGCCTTCTTCGGAGTTAGCCTTCGAGCCCTGTCCGGAGTCAGCCTTCGAGCTCCCTTCAGAGCTCCTCAGAGCTAGTCTCCGGACCATCTCCGGCCGTTTTGGGGGCCTGTAACACCCCAAATTTTCAAAGCAATAAAGATATTATTTAATTCAAATTTCCTGGATTTTATAATTCTGAAAATACTTAAATACCCTTTTTATACCCTTTTGAACTACATCATAGAGATAATGACCAAACTAGGAGCTGAAAATTTTTGTATAAACTCCCAAAGCCAAGAAATATTTTTGAGGATTTTTATAAATTTTTATCAACCTTGGAAGTAGCCCTATTATTTTAAATCAATTTCTGCAATTATTTTTAATCAGAAAATATTTTCAAACAGTAATGGGCTCCCTCCCCTCCCTCCTCTCTCTCCCGGCCGGCCCAGCCCGTTACCTCGCATGCCTTAGGCTGACAACCCGACCCCACCAGTCGGCGCCGATTGCCTCCCCTCGCGCGCGCACCTGACACCGCGGCCCCACCTGTCACCCCTCCCGCTCGCTCGCTCGCGCCCGCTGGCCAGTGGCCCCCGCCTGTCAGACCCGTCGTCTACCTCGCGCCGTCGCCCCCAAATCACGCCGGCCGACGACCCCCGCCTCGGATCCGCCTCGCTGTCCCCTCCCGCATTGAATTGACGCCATTAAACAGCTCCCCGCGCCCGGCCGACCGTTTTCCCCCGTTAAACCACACCATTAAGCCAAGGGATCACCGCTACAAGTGCATGGCCGAGCCCTCGCCGGCGAGTTAATCCCCCCCCCTCGACTTTCCTTGTATTCGTCGCCCGTTATCCCTCGCCGATGAACCTATTTAAACCACGGCCCTCCACCGCGTTCGGTTCACGCGTCCAATTGCTCTCAGACCAAACCGGGCGCCCACACTTCGCCTTTTAGCGCGCTCCCCCTGTTTCGCCTCCGGCCACCCATCGCCGTCGCCTCGGACCGCCTCTGTCCGTGCCTCCGCCACCAACGTGACCGCAAAGACCTCCCCAACGCCGGCCACCACTCCATCATCGACGAACCTCGCCGGATCGTCGTCGCCGCCAAGGACCCGAACACCTTCGCCGCCTCCGCTCGTCGCCGGCCTCGCTCCGTCGACCTTTCTTCGCCGCAAGGGTAGCCTCGTGATCCCCGTAGCCCCTCTTTCCATTTTAGGCCTTAGACCCAACCGCCGTCGCCCGTCGTGGCCGCTGGCCTGCTCGCCGTCGCCGGAGAAGATGACCGGCACGGGTCGAGTACCCGTGCTGTGTCGGATCTGATCCCGACCGTGTGATCGCGATCGGAAGGCGCGTGTGAGCCCACGTACGCGATCTAATCCGCACCGTCGGATCTGGTCAAAGCGTTACGTTTTAATCTCGCGCGTTCATTTCCATTTAAAACCCGCGATCGATATCGTGCGTCCACGTGGTACCCTTTCGCGCGTTTTAATCCTAGTCGTCCGTTGTCACTTAAGCGCCCCGCCTCGCCTGCGCACGTTGGATCTGGATCCAACGGTCCAGATCGATCCGGCGCACGCGCACAGTGCGCGGGTTCACCGTGAGCCTGGCTCACCGTGGACCCGAGAGGGTTTAAATTTGAAAATAAATTCCAGAAAAGGTTTAAAACTTGTAAAATTCATATCTGGCGCATTTGAACTCTAAAAATTGCCATTCCAATTTCAGAAAATTCATAATATTATTCTCTACATGATTATACAATAAATACAGTAGGTTTACTTTGGACATTTCATGTTTATTCAAATGGATATTCAAATGCCTTTAGGGTTAAAATATAAATTCAAATATTTAAACTTCAGAAAAATTTATATTTATTTCCTTTCTGTCCATGTACTGAAACCATTAAATTAACATGAACTTTTCATTTCAAATTTATTTGAGAACCTAATATGACAATAATCACATTTAAACACCCCTTTTCTAAAAAGGATAACTTTTTAATTCCTTTAAAATTTATTTATGAAATAAATCACAGAACCTTAACAATTGAATTTTTCTTATTTTTAATCAAACCAACTTTAACTTATGTGCTTATCATGTAATGTTATATTGTTTAATTGAATGTTGTGTTCTTTTTATTTTACTTTACTATATCAAAAAGACTACGACGCCGCCGAGGAGCTGGAATACTTCCCGGAAGTCCCTCCCTCGCCTTTCGCTGAACAAGGCAAGTCACCAAACCAATCTTTTGAGCATATTGAACCCATGTTTGATTAAACTATCGCTAAAACTCATAGGCTATACATGCATTAGTCAAATGAACCCTTACAATATATTTATTTAGGATCCCCCGACCTTGATGTGCAACCCAAGCCATGCTCTCTAGCCTAAACTCCTTGTCACCATATGATAAATGTTATTAGCTAGTGTCCAATGTATCGACACGATCGCTATAGGATAAAAATGAGTCGTAGTACATGGTTCTATTATATGATCCCCATTGTTTCTTATCTATGGAATTCTGTCGGTGTTGGAGTTGTGTTTATGAGTGAATGCATGGTGGGTTCCGGGTGCAAGCTAGGGCATTGGTCGGTAGCACCCGGGGCACTATAAGGACCGGTCTGAGGGATCCGTTGCAATACACTTACGTACTAACCACAAGTCTAGTGGGTAAGTCCTAACTAAGGTATGGATTGTTCCAAACCGAGGACACCATTTGGAGATGGGTCAAGTAGCACCTGCGGGTGACTTGTACCAATGTGGCGCAAAAGGTGGTGCGACGTTAGCCGGGATGCGGCCCGGCGCGCCGACGAAACCTAGAGCGGGTGGTTATCGCTTGGAACATTTCATGCTGAGGTTTTGGCACGAGTTCCCGTGGTATGGGTCATCTCGTTTGGGATGAGTGCGTGCCTTGTGGGTACAGTAGTACATCTCTGATCAGAGTCTTAAATCTTTTCGAAAAGCCGAGCCCACGGTCAAGGGCGGGTTGCGTGACATCCCCCAGTTAGATTACTTTGAATATGTATGTGCACGATGGATTGACATGTAAGGACTGTTGTGCAAGGAGGTAAAACGTACTCCTCGAGTTAGTTGGTGTTGTTGATGTTCATGTTTACTTTTCCGCATGATTAAAATGTGACTACACTAAATGCAATAACTAAAACTGTACTTTTTCGCAAAGTTAGCCATTACCCTTCTTTGTTTATTATCCTGCATTATTACTTGCATTTGCGGTGGCTTGTTGAGTACTTTTTGTACTCATACCCGTTGGACCCTCACAGAGGATGCTTATTATGAAGATGGTCTGGAGTAGCGACCCAGTCGAGAAGAAAGATCCTGAAGAAGATGTTCGTCATGCAGAATTTTAATTATCTTTATTACTGTTTTTACCAAAACTTTGATGTAATAAATATGGCCTACGTACCATGAATATTGTCGTATGTACGTTGTCGCATGATGAACCTTTCTATTATTGTTTTTCTATGGAAATTCAATAATGTCTCGATTTTGATAAATCGGGGCGCTACAGGGCCCCAGTTCGGAGTCCCCGGTTCGGAGGCCCTAGTTCGGAGGTCTCGGTTCGGAGGCCCCGGTTCGGAGGCCCCGGTTCGGAGGTCCCGGTTCGGAGGTCCCGGTTTGGGGGCCCCAGTTCGGAGGCCCCGGTTCAGAGGCCTTAGTTCGGAGGTCCCGGTTCGGAGGTCCCGGTTCGGGGGCCCTAGTTCGGAGGCCCCGGTTAGGAGGCCCTAGTTCGGAGGCCCCCAGTTCGGAGCCCTGGTTAGGAGCTCCGGCCCTACTCCGAACCCAGAAGATATTTACACCCCGCTGCGGAGTAGAAGTCGTACCAGGGGTCCCTCCACCCATAGTTTGTCGTCTAGCTGGTCAAGATGTGACGTTACCTGACACGTCTGTAAAGCTATAAAGCACTTTTGTACCGTAGCTAGCTCCTTTTCCCCTCTTTGCCCCTATGAGCCCAGGGCTCATAGGGGGCATCCCGGTCTTTTCCTTTGGCCTGCGTGCCTATAAAAGCAGGGCCAAGCCCTTGTAACAAGACACACGCTCTAGGGGGCCATGAGACCCTGTAGTTCTCTTCTCCGCACCAAGGCATACCATGCCAAATCCACCACAAACTGGACCTAGGGCTATTATCCCCTAGGGGAGGCCCGAACCAGTATAAACCCTTTCTCCCTCTGAGAGAACCCATCGAGGTTCATTCTACCTATCATATACACACATACAAAACATGTGCTGTAGCTAACACAATTGCTACAACAATCATATAACAGAAGCAAGCTCAAAATGTGATTTATGATTATGCATGATATGAACGCACACAAAAAAACTCAATAAAAAATAAAGAAGAAAAGAAAAACTGACACAAAGTATCCTAAAAAGGATACACAAAGGTAGACTGATCTAGGGGTTTAGTAAAAATATCAGCCAACTGTTGATGAGTATCGACATGAATAAGATCAATGACTCCTTCCTCATATTGATCCCTTAGAAAGTGAAAGTGCACATCAATATGTTTGGTTTTTGAATAAAGACATGGGTTTTTCCCTACACTAATTGCACTAGTGCTATCACAAAACAAAGGAACCCTCGAAGGGAAGAACAACCCAAAATCCCGCAAAGTAGAAATCATCCAAACCAACTGAGAACAGCAGCTAGCAGCAGCTACATACTCAGCCTCAGTAGTAGAAAGCGCAACTCCAGATTGTTTTCTAGAAGACCATGAAACAAGTGAAGAACCAAGAAGCTGGTAAGTACCGGAAGTAGACTTGCGATCCAGCCGGCACCCACCAAAATCAGCGTCCGAAAAACCAGCTAAATCAAGAGACGATGATGCAGAATAATAGAGACCTAAATCAGGAGCATAAGTAAGATACCTAAAAATATGCTTCACAGCCTGCCGGTGAGATGCGCGTGACGAAGACTGAAAATGCGCACACACACCCATGGAAAACTGAATTTCCGATCTTGTCGCAGTCAAGTAAAGTAGCGAACCGATCATCCCTCGATACTCTCTCTCATTTACCTTGACGCCGTCCTTGTCCTTATCCAAACCTCCAGATGTGCCCATTGGGGTCATCTGTGTCTTTAGCTCTCCGCCAAAGTCAAATTTCTTTAGCATGTCCCGTGTATACTTACCCTGGTGGATGAAAATGCCGTCCTTGGTCTGCTTGATCTAGAGCCCTAAAAAGTACTTAAGTTCTCCGATGAGACTCATCTCAAACTCGCTATGCATCTCCTTAGAAAACTTGGATACAAGCTCATTAGTAGAACCAACAAAAATAATATCATCCACATAAATCGGAGCAACCAATAAGTCTGCGCCATTTCTAAGCAAGAAAAGAGTCTTGTCCACAGAACCCATCACAAAACCTTTTTCCAAAAAAAACTGCTCCAGGCGATCATACCAAGCCCTGTGGGCCTGCTTCAGACCGTATAAAGCCTCCTGCAACTTGTAAACATGTCGTGGAAATTTAGGGTTCTCGAAACCGGGGGGTTGCTTAACATAGACCTCCTCCTCTATATACCCGTTTAGAAAGGCACTCTTGACATCCATTTGATGAAGCTTAAAACCTTTAGAAGCAGCAAAGGCCAAAAGAATGCGAATGGACTCAAGGCGAGCAATAGGGGCGAAGGTCTCTTCAAAATCAATACCTTCTTTTTGACAGAAACCCTGTGCCACTAATCGAGCTTTGTTGCGCACCACAACACCATCTTCTCCTTGTTTGTTCTTAAACACCCACTTGGTGCCAATGGTGTTACATCCAGGTGGTAGCTCAACTAGTGTCCAAACCCGATTGCGAACAAAGTTTTCAAGCTCTTCTTGCATGGCGTTTATCCAATTTGAATCGGAAAGAGCATGAGAAACGTCTCGGGGCTCAAAAGTAGCAACAAAAGCAGACTCAGCAAACATAGCAAGTGAACCAGGTGAGGAACATAAGGATCTCTCCGTAAGATCACCTATGATGAGCTCTGAAGGGTGATCACGCTGAACTGCTCAGGATCCTAGGAGATCTGAAGTCACCTCACCAGAGTCAGCAACTAGCTCCTCTGGACTCGGCTTAGAAGTCATCTCACCAGAGTCAACACCTGGCACCTCTGAACTCGGCTGAGGAGGCTCGATCGAAGTAGAAGGAGTAATTAGAGGTCCGTCCTCATCCTCAGTCGAAGTCTGAGAAGTTGTGGGGTCTGTAGGCGGTGCAGAGGGCCCACCCTCATCATCAGCAGGAGGGTCATCATCTTCCTCGAAGATGGACTCTCCAAGCTCATCATCTCCAGAAAGCTCAAAAGCAGTAGTCGGTGAGGGCAAAGATTCATCAAAAGAGACCTCACATGTCTCGACAAGCATCTGGGAGTCTAGGTTCCAAACACGAAAGCCTCGTGAGTGCAAAGTGTAACCAAGAAAAACTCCATCCCAACAATGAGACTCAAATTTGTCCAAATGCCCTCCCTTCTTAAGCACAAAGCACTTGCATCGAAAAGCTCGCAAGTGACTCACCTTGGGCTTTTTACCAAAGTGCAACTCATATGATGTCTTACCTAAGTAAGCTCTAAGAAAAATGCGGTTGGCAAGATAGCAAGCTGCGTTCATTGCTTCAGCCCAAAAACGCCTAGGAGTCCTATGCTCATCAAGCATCGTCCTGGCCATCTCAACAAGCGTGCGGTTCTTTCGTTCCACAATGTCGTTCTGTGGGGGACTGTAAGGAGCAGAGAACTTATGATCAAGACCCTGATCACTACAAAAATTGTCGAACTGAGAGTTCTTAAACTCAGATCCATTGTCTGAACGAATTGCTCGAATTAGACCATTGTTCTCATTCTTTAGCTTCAAAACCAGGTCATGAACATACTGAAAAGTCTCATCCTTAGACTCTACAAAGTAAACCCACGAAAATGGAGAAAAATTGTCAACTATTACACGGGCGTACCACTTCCCACCGACTGAGCGTACTCGAGCTGGACCTACTGTGTCCATGTGCAACAGCTCTCCCGGGTACGAAGTCATCACCTGAGTAATAGGTGCGTGAGAAGCGGCAACCATTTTCCCATGACGACATGGATGACACACTAGATCCTTCTCCATCTTAAGCTTAGGCAATCCTTGGATAAGATCCATAGAACTCAATCTAACAAGTAGATCAAAGCTCAAATGGCCTAACCTTCTATGCCACTTCCATAACTCAGAGGAGGATCCGGCCATCAAACAACGAGGAGGGCCAGAAGAACTTGAGAAATCAATACGAAAAACCTTACCAAAAAGTAAGATCCGGCAAACTAAAGATCCTCTAGAATCAACAACAGAAGACATGCCCTTCTTAAAGCACACTTCTAAACCATCCTCAAGCAGTTGCGAAACAGAAATTAGATTAAAGTTCAGATTTCCAACTAAAGCAACATTCTTCAAAGAAAAATAATCAGAAATACGAATTTACCCGATGCCTTGTACCTTCCCTTGACCACTGTTCCCGAAAGTGATGAATTCCTTGGAGCTCGGTGGAGTGAGGTTGGAGAACCATCTGCGGTGTCCCGTCATATGGCGAGAACATCCTGAATCCATGATCCATACGTCCTCCAGTCCTCGATCCTGCCAGATCAATGGTCATGAGTGGGAGCAAATGGTCGACCACTAGGTCTAGCAAAAGTACTAAACTAGTGTCGAGTCATCTGCTCGTATGTAGGAAAGCAGAAGGAATCATATGAGTTTGGACCAAAGCGTGGCTCAAGGTGCGGTCCTCTGTTCTACCTAAAATCACGGTCACGAGGTCCAAAATCGTATCCATAACGATCTGGAACTCTGCCGGAACGGAAACCACCCTCTGGAGCATAGTCATGAAAACCGTCTCCTCTACCACCACCTACATGACGTGGCCTGGCCTCTAGCCTCTCTATACGTCGAGGAACTCTCTGTCTACCACCCTGCTGGTAGAACTGCTCCTGCCCACCTTGAGCTCTCTCTGCTCGCTCAACCCTCTTCCTCCTGAAGCAAAACTCCTCAAGATGCCCGTCTCTCTGACAAAACTGACAGTGATAGGTAGCCTTCTTGGGATGTTGTTGTGGCTTAGGGTTCTTAGGCTTGGTGGTGTTGGGTGTAGCATCTTTGGTGTGAGAGGGTCCAGGTAAAGAATCAAGAGAAGTGTGGAGAGTTTTAGGCTTTGGAACCCAGACCTGCTTCTTAGGTGGAGCATTAGGTTGTTCTTGGATCACTCCATCCTTAAGCTGACTATCCTTAAAGGACTCAGTGGAGTGAGTCTTAGGATATCTCTGTTCGGGAGTCATCTTACTCCACACCACTACACGACTAATGGCGCTCTCAAAATCAGCCTTGGTATATGTGTAACCTACCCCAAACCCATCATGTCTCTTGAACTGCTGGATCATCATGCCGAGCTGTGGCTCTCTGGCACTAATCCAACTTAGGATCTGATGGAGGTAAAAGTTCTCATTCTGAACATCAGCTAGCTCCTCTCTCAAGGAAGCTAACACCTCCACCGGAGACAAGCAGATCTCACACTCTTTATCAACTTCGACAGACTTCTCAGCTTTTAGCTTGATCAACTCCATTCTAATGGACAAGCAGTTCTCACAAACAGTGGGTGGAACTAACAAGGTCTCAAGCTCTAGCTTAGTCTGCTCCAACTCAGCTCTCACTCCAGCTAACTCGCTCAACTGCTCATCACTCTTGGCTCTCAGCTCAGCTATACTAGCTAAATGGGATGAGCAGTCTACACAAGGTGCGGCGACAGTGGCATGCGCATCTTTTAGCTCCTGCTGAGTGCTCTCAAGCTCAGTGGCCAATGCATCTCTCTCATCTACTCTCTCTGTGTACCTGGACTTAAGAGTCGTCAGGTCACACAACAACACCTCACAGTTAGGGCACTCACCAAAATCACCCAAGCAAGGGGAAGAAGACAAACTGTCAATCTTGCCATTTGTCGTGGCAAGCTCACTCTCAAGCCTCTCTAAGCAAGATTCGATGGGCCTGGCCGAAGCCCACGCTACCGAAGCTTCGGCCCGAGGAGCAAGCCTCAACGGGCCTGGCCAAAGCCCACGCTATCGAAGCTTCGGCCCGAGGAACAAGCCTCGATGGGCCTGGCCGAAGCCCACGCTACAGAAGCTTCGGCCTGAGGAGCAGGACTCGGCGGGCCTGGCCGAAGCGCACCTCGGCAGAGATAGAGTTTGACGTGTTTCTAGCTCAATCTTTATCTCTATCCGGCCGGATTAATTGTAGAGTAGATTAGAGTTAATCATCTATAAATAGAGAGGCCTGGCCGGCGTAGAGGACCCCCCCAACACAAACCAAACCAAAGGCATGCTTTGATCGTACCTTTACTTTTACCTTTACTTTCCTGTACCTCTTCGTGTGCTTTCCTGGAAGCTCTCCGTCCGCCACTACGGAACAGTGGTAAGCTTTGGTACTTAGCTCGTGAACCCCATGTTAATCTACGTAACAGATTTCTATCGCCTTGTTACTTCGTCTATGAAGTATCCGCTAATCTACGTAATAGATTGCTACCTTCGCCACCCGTGCAACACCTCGCAAATTCGGTCCTAAGGCCGAATTGGTACTTCTCTATATCCCTGTTACAGGTTTGCACGTTCGGAGCTCCTTCGCCGAAGGTGTTCGGAGCTGAGAGATCGGTTCCGGAGGTCCCCAGGACACACTTCGACAGGACCGCAGGCTTCGACAACAGGCTTCGCCAGCATACTTCGTCGTGACAGGCTACGCCACGAACATTTTCTGCGCCAGGATGAAGTTGCACCCACGCGTGGCCTTCGCGTCACTACTCTGTAATTCGCTGTATCGGAGATCGCACACCGAACCCCCTTGTTCGGAGGTGGTCACCGTGTTCAGATCCGTTCAGAGTCTACCTTCGGCCGGATCAGTCCGAACGCCGAAGCACCCTTCGGTGGAGCACTTCGCACCGAACGCCGAAGCACCCTTCGGTGGAGCACTTCGCATCAGACGCCGAAGGTACCCTTCGGCGCACCCTTTCCATCAGACTTCGAACCAGGAGGGCTCCGACTGGTTTGCTGATTTTAACCCGTTTAATCTATTTCTTTCGGCTAATTGGATTATATTGTGTAATCTGGTTGCCTAGCGACTCCACCCCCCTTATCACTATTAAGGGTAGTCGTAACGCGGCGTCGGTGCTACGTCACTCTTAGGCCCGTCCCTATGTATCCGTGCACTTTTGGATCGCCGGACTGACCCAAGTGCGGGGGCACGTTTCCGTGTTAACAGACTCTAAAATAAATTCCGAAAATTACTAAAATATTCTTAGAAAAATCACCTGACTCAACTAAAAATATTCTAAACTTAAAAACTAAATATTAATACCCTAAAAAACACAATAATCATAGGTTGTCAGTTTTGCGCCGAAACTGACAAAGCGTCCACCGTCTTTGCACCGGGTACCCGGATTAGGCCGACCCGACCCCGCAACTTCCTCAGCCTGGCAATCGCTCGCCACCCTTGTACCTGAGTCAAACCCAGTCAACTGACCGGTGGATCCTCTGCCGCTCCTAGCCATGTACCCGGATTGGGCCAGCCCGACTCCACGGCTCCTCTGCCCGACTATCGCTCGCTGCCCGTGTACCTGAGTCACATGCGCCTCAGACTCTGTAGGTCTTCATATTTCCCTTCCTTTGACTTCGGTTGACAATGACTCATCACACCTGGAGTATCAAAACCATATTCTTCAAACTGGTTTCTCACACGACAAAACAGCCCGAGCTCCACGCGGCTGCTGAACTGCTGCTACCACTCATGGAATCCCGTGCTCAACACAGCGCTAGAAAACCGTGCATGCCTCAACAGAAACCAGTCTGGTGTGTGCCCATGGAAAGGAAACTGCTGCGTCACACGCGCTGCAAGCCCCTACGGCCTAGCTGCTGCAGCTGCACCTTAGCTGCCGTGCTTCGGTTGGCACGCGCCGAATCCCTCTACACTCACCCTGCATGATGAAAGCAGGGCTACTGCTACACGCCACCATGGATCCCTGTGCCACCAGCATCGGAGATGCGCCAGGACTCGCAACCAATCCCGCGACGCCTGGAGAAACAAAAACCGGTGGCCCAAAGAAAGATGATGCCGGTGATGTGAAAACAGCGAAGAACAATGGCTCGGTCGCGGCAGCTCTCACGAA
Organism: Zizania palustris; assembly: GCA_019279435.1. Lineage (NCBI taxonomy): Eukaryota > Viridiplantae > Streptophyta > Magnoliopsida > Poales > Poaceae > Zizania > Zizania palustris. The sequence goes on along the minus strand of JAAALK010000290.1, from coordinate 65,653,901 downwards.
AACACAGGGAAAATGAACTCTGATATTTTAATTGCAAAATGAGTTAACCCTAACCGTAGGGGGTTGGGGCCTATTTATAGGCAGCCCAATAAGAAGGCTAAAGACAAATTTACCCCTAGGGTAAATTACATAGACGCTAAAAATAAAAATGGAAAATACCGAACTGCCCTTAGGATTTTTATAGACTCGACTAACACAGACTGTGGGCCTAAAAGGAAAAATAGTAAAATCCTAAATAAAGACAACTTGTCCTGATGTGGAGCTTTCGTAGCTTTCGTCAGTTTTGTGCCGAAACTAACAAAGCGTCCACCGTCTTCGCACCGGGTACCCGGATTGGGCCGGCCCGATTCCCATCGAGCATTGTAGGAACAAAACAGGCGACTAGAGGGGGTTGAATAGGAACCTCAACAAATTCTTTCAAATTGATGGCCTTTTCTAAACACCCAACACACATCTAAATGAACAAGTAGAAGTAAATGAGTTTTCATAGAAAAATCCTAGATGAAGCTAGTGCTATCACTCTCCTGTCATATATGATATGATGTGACAGTCTGAGATAAGATACGCACTGAAATTAATCTAGCCTTCAGAAATCTACCGATATCCTGATTGAAAAGACACCCATACAAAGCACACAAGGTAGATTAAAGAGTACTCAAGGTTCAGATAACATATCTACAAGAATTTTGATAGACCATAGATATCATCAAGCGCATGGCAAACATCTACATATCATAGGTATTTAGTTAAATGCCGGAAATAAATTATGCTCTTAGATGATTCAACAACCACTTAACATGCACCTAGATAGCATAGATAAATCGATAAACTTGCATATTTTAGTCTGAAATAAAACTGCTAGAAACTATTTTATCCAAAACAGAACAATCACATAATTAATTGCATGTGCAGAGGGATCTAGAATGAGAAAGTTTACTGCTCTACTGTGCCTGTACTGTGCAACGCCGGCCTCTCGTGTGCTCTGCCCAAATGTCGTGAGCGTCATCCGGCCCCATGCCTTCTGCAGTGCAATCCATTCTCATGTGACCGTGGACCATGGGCCATGCCGCAATGCTGAATCCCAGCGCCAAGTGTCGCCTTGTGTGCCAGACCTTGTGCACGTCCACATTGAAAAACCACCAGGACAAGAACCGATTGGATGAACAAACTGGTGATGTGGTCCCTCGATGGTAGAAAATTGATGAGAATGAGGCGCTAGGGAAAACCGAAATGAGGTGCATAAGGAAAAAGACCAAGCGCGCATGCGAGTGCTTTAGCGCAGAGATTGGCTAGGAAAATGGCTACCGGTGGCGGTGATAAGAAAAAAATTCTGATGGGGGATAATCAGAGGTAGTACAAGACACAAGGTAAAGTGAACTCATATTTTCAAAGTGGATGAGTTGATATAAACCCTAGGAGCAGTTGATAATTAAGTCGTGGGAGCAGTTCAAGAAGAAATCCGTGAGCAACTTCAAGGGGACTTTCGTAGATCCGATGTCAACTGGAAGCCTTTTTCAGGTGAAGCAGTAGGCGGGAGAAACTCTTCAAGAATACTTCACGTGCTTCACCCACACCAAGTCCCAGATCAAGGGGCTATCCACATCATCCGTTGTGGATGAGGCGCATGAAGGTGTAATGAACCCTGACCTCCTCAGCAAACTTCACCGAAAGCCGGCATCTTCAGTAGCGCAATTGATGGCATACTTCGAGCAGTATGCCAAAGCAGAAGAGGGATGCCTCCAAAGGACTTCTCCGACCACACCAACCCTCCTCCAAGAAGTCAAGATAGAGCTAGGGGCTCCGAGTCCTCCGCAAGTCCTCTTCAATAATCGTTCTCATGATGAGAGAAGAGGAAAGAAGCACTTTCGCTCCAAAGTGTTGAATATTGCCCCCTCCGCTCCAAAGATGCCTTCCAAGAATCAACATGCTCAAGGCAATAAAGCTAGTGGCTCGATGCCGCTAGATACACGAGTTGGCCGAGGCCAGACTCTCTTTTGTTGTGTGCGTGGTGAAAACAGAAGCCATGCCACCAAGGATTGCAAGTCCATACTAGCTCTTTGGGGCGATAATCTTGGGAGAAACTCAAGGAGAGGCACTACAGACCGAGCTCCTCCGACAGCATGGCTAGAGCCTGTACAAGGTGTTGGGCGTGCAGGCAGTCTTGAAGCTCCTATGCAGCCTCTGGTGGCCAACATTATGCCACCACCAAAGCAAGAAGACCCTCAAGATTGAGGAAAACAAGTGGTCCTATCAATCTCCAGAGGGGGGACCCTCAATAATATGTCAAAGAGTCAACGGAGGGACTACGTTCGAGAACTAGGGCATAAAGGGACTTCAAACTCAGCTGTAGAAATTCCTGAGTGGTCCCATGTACAAATATCATTATCTGCCAGTGACGCTGTAGGGGTGAAATTCCCTCATGCTGACCCCCTTGTCATTTCAGCTAACGTTGCAGGAGTGGAGGTTCGAAGAGTACTTGTTGACGGTGGAAGCTCCGCTGACATACTCTTCGTCCAAGCCTTCGATCAAATGTGCATCCCCCGAAGGAACCTACTTCCAGCAGCTTGCCCACTCCAAGGCTTCATGGGCCCTCCTCTCGATGCCCTCGGCAAATAGGCCTCGAGGTTGATTTTGGCGAGGGGCCCCTGGCCATAGTCCAATAAGTCATCTTTGATGTTGTGGACACCCCGTATGCCTACAACGAAATCTTCGAAAGAGGGATGCTAAATCAACTTGGAGCCGTGGCGCACCACAATTATTTGTGTCTCAAAATTCCCTCACAAGGTGGAGTCCTTACAATCCCAGGAGACCAAGCTGTAGCTCGGAGAGCGGAGTATGGCCATGGCTCACCTCTCGATCCTCAGCAGGTAAACAGTGTGCAAGGACACTCGGAGGAGGCTTCGAGGTCTCTGGACCCTCGAGAAAACCCTTACCTCAAGCCAAGCCCAGAAGGTGATGTAGTCACTAGGATCATTGTCAAAGAAGGCAAAGAATACCCCATTTAGTTTGGCAAGGGGTTGCATTCGGAGATCGCCACTTAGCTAGAAGAAGTGGTCCAAAAAAATCTTGATATCTTCTCTTGGTCAAATGAAGATATCCCTGGAGTTGACCGGAGCATTATCGAGCATAGCTTGCTCATTAACCCTAAGGCTCGACTTCTCCGCTCCTCACCGCTAGAGTCACTTCTTCTCTGGGGATCCGAGTCCTCATCCCTGGTCCAAGCTTTCCTCTCACTGCTTCCTCGATAGACTCCATCGAGCAAGTCGATCGCCCGAGGATGAACGTCTGCTTCAGCGGCTTCTTCGACGGTGGGTGGAGTTCCCATGGATCCTTGGGCCAAGAGCCCCCGGAGCTCCCGCCATCATTGCCGTCGCAGAGGCGGCCCAAGCTTGCTGCTACACCAAGGTCACCGCCGTCGTCGGTACTCTCGCACTAGTTCTAGCCATTGATGAAGCGCTCGAAAGTTTTGGAAAGTAAGGTTGAAGGCTGAAAGCATGGAAATGTCAAAGCACAAAAGCTCTATAATAATTTTCATCGATGATCACTTTCCTCTTGTATAACTGCTCTGTTCTTGTTCGACGTGATTCGTGTATGTTTTCACACTTGCAGATCCAACCCACGTCGATGACAGGTGGAGCCGAAAGGTGAAATAGTGTGAACCCATGGTAAAACTTTTGCAGTTGTTGCTTTCTCGAAAGGTCTAACGGCTATTTGAGAGGTAACGGTACAAAAGTAACTGATCTTTATAATTCACTACCATTATAACGGTTCATTTTCCTTCGGAGCTATCATACGGAGGTTCAAGTTTGAAGCTTGGATTCGATACACCTCTGATGCCAAGGATGCTTCGAATGGTTATAATACTTTGTATTTTTTCTAAGGTCCTGAGCATGAAAATATTTCTTGCGTATACTACTCTCCCTGTTGTACAGGCTATCCGGAGAAGCGTATTCGAGGGGCTACTATTGGGGGAAAATACTTCATCCTCATGATCCTCCAAGATTCCAAGGAAATACATTATCCAACAAAGATAAAAGCAAGTCTTAATCTTGGAGCCTAAGACTTGCCTCCAGATTGAAGGGCTCGAAGCCGAAGGGTCTGTCCAGGCTCTGGTTCAAAGAGACCCTCCGAAAGGCTTCCCCTCCGGAGTGGAAAACAACCGGAAGGATGGGACGTATACCTTATCAACATCCTTCGAGTATGTTTTACCATTTTAGCCCTATAAGGGATACTGTTGGGGAAAATTACTTCATTTCCAGGACTTAAAGGTTAACCCTCCGAGGGCTCCAAGAAGATCCCGAAGATGGCTGACTAATGCTCGAAGCATACGTCAGCACGGTCGGAGGGTGTCACGATGCGAAGTCTCGAAGGACCCTACGAAGGGAAGGAGGAGGCTTCGAAGCAGGAAGACGTGACTGATTGGATGCCCTGCTTATCCATCTACCCTACAGCACTTTACCGTGTATAACCTTGTTTATAATACTGGAGGTCATTTGTAATATAAGGGTAAATAGGTCTATTCCTTAAGCCTTTTTCCCTATAAATACCCCCCATTGTACCTTGTAAGAAGGATCCAGAACCAGTGGTTCAAACACATACATTCGGACCTCTTGAGTTGTTATCCTTTACGGAGGCTCAAGTTTGTCCTAAAAGCACAAACCTCTTGTTTGTTTGTTCTTAACTACTAAGAACCTGTTGGTGTAACTTTTACGCCAACAGATACCAAAATAGTATCCACTATGTTGGTTGTAATTGAGGGGTAAAAAGGTATTTTCTCTAGAGATTTTACCTATAAAAACGCCCCTTCTCGCCCTGTAAGAGGCATCAAATATTCTGATATTCAATACACACTTCGAACTATTATAAGCTATTATCCTTTTCGGAGGCTTAAGATAGTCGGCATTCACAAACACTTTGTTTGTTAGTTCTTGGTTTTATAGAACATGTTAGTGTAATCCGTTATGCCAACAAGTACCATAGGAATCATGGTAAAATCTGCGCTGGGCAAAGCCTCTAGAGTGAAAACGTGGAACCTCAACAAATGGAGAAAAAGAGTGAGGAATAGGCTCATGTATACCAAGAGATGGGTGATACATGTCTCGATTGATCATCTCCCAAGAGGGTCGCTCATCCTTTATGCGATGGAAGAAAAAACAAATAAATTGGCCCACCCTCTGACAATAAGAACACTGACAAATATTCTTTGGGGCTTGGGCATTGGTCACTTGGGAATTCCTCACATGCACTCTTGGTTTTGGCTCACAATCTATCTTGGGTGGAGGTGGTACTTTCTTTTTGGGAGATTGGATGGATTTCTTGGCCATTAGTCTGGAGTAGTTCTCTAAAAACCAAACCCTAGAGACAAGCCAACCCTATCAGCACAACTCTTGGTCTTGGCTAAGAGCAAATCAAATCTTCCCTTTCCTTCAGAGCATTTGTTAACCACAGAAATAATGTACTCATTTTCTATCATGAGTTTTTCAACTTGCTCTCTAGCAAAGCTGAGTTTGTCCTCAAGGATAGTGCAGGTGGAACAATCAGGCTACACATCCTTCGAACTCTCAGCACTCTCCAATCTAGACTCTAGTTCATTAACATGCTTGTCCGTTAACTCAATACTTTCAACAAGCAAAGGATAGTTCAAACAAGCATCTAAAGAAGAGCAATCTCCTCATCATCCAAGGTGTCCAGTTGATCTTTTGTGACAGAGACAAGAGAGGACTAAACAAAACAACCCACAAATGCACAAGTGCCAAAAGAACTAGCTCCAATAGGAGTGCCACTGCTAGAACAGGAAACTAGTGCCATGAATTGTGGCAAAGAGTTCCCATGTCCTAGTTGAGGTTCCTTGGCAATCTAGATGGACTTAAGCTTACTGAAGAGCTCATCGCAAGTTAACGTGTCACAACTTGACGACTCCTCTATACTAGAGATCTTCACCTCTCATATGCTACGATCAAGAGGACCATAGAGAAGTTTTATCACTCTATCATTGTCAGAGTAAGCTAAAGTCCTAGTGGAGCGCAAATTACTAACAATGCCATCAAAGCACACAAATATGACATCTACCGATTCACCAGGGCCTTGCAAAAACATTTAGTATTCTTAATTGTATGTGCGTTGGCGCCTAGCCTTAATCTGCGTAGTGCCCTCATGGAAAATATCTAGAGTAGTCCAGATCTCTCTTGCAGTGCGAAGGTGTTGTACCCTGTTGAGTACCAGGGATCACATATTGGGAATCCACAATGTCCCAAACAACACTTCCTTCGCTTTGAAGATAAGCTTCCATGCACACTTTCCACTAGGAAATATCACACCCATCGAAAAGAGGAATTTTGTTGTGTCTATCCATGTCACCTATGGATCACAAAACAAGTTAAGATCAACTGGTGATCTAACCGGCTCTGATACCAATTGTAGGACCGAAATAGGTGACCAGAGGGGGTCAATAGGCACCTCAACAAATTCTTTCGAATAGATGGTCTTTTCTTTGCACCCAACGCTCCTACAAATAAACTAGCAAAAGAAAGTAGATATGCAAATCACAGATAAAATTAGTGCTATCAAACTCCTGTCTGATTTGATTTGAAATGAAAGTCTGAGATATCACAAGCACTCAAAAAGGATCACACAGATTTCCCACATATATTTCATCAAACAAGTTGTGTGCAACCATAAATCATAAAAAGTTCATCAAGTTCATGCTATTCAACCTCGACGTCATAACATCAAACATATGACGTGTATAAAATTATCACAAATAATTAAATGAACAAGTGAAGTGGAGAATAAAAGAAACTTACTAGAACATACATGTGGCAAAGCAAAACTGGTGATACCGGTTGCTGAGTGCAGAGGCACACTCGTTGTGCGTGACCCAAAACAACCCAAAGACAATGATGTTGTTTCATGCAGCTGCTTGGCATGATTCCTGAGGAAGCACAAACAGTCAATAACTAGCTGAAGAAAACCGGCGGGCAGGGTTCCCATGGTCCGGCAGTGAGCCACGCACTTGAGGTTCTAGCTAGCGAATCCGCATGAACACACTACGTGAAGCCGGCGTAGGAATCCTTGGCTGGCCACTTGCATGCTTACTGAGAAATGATAAAACAAGTGGCCGACAAATGTGATGGTATAAGGACCGAAGTCGAACGGCGATGCACTACATCAGGGAAAGACTAATAGATGCAGCGGCCTGGCTTGCGCGAAAGATAAATCGGTGCACCCGGATTGATGGCGGAAGGAATTTTCAAGTGGCGCAATAGGGAAAAATAAGGAAAGACCTAAAAGAAAACTGACCCAAATTTTTGTGATTGGTAAAGTAATTTCTGAAATGGGTAGGAAACCCTAGAGGGCTACATGGGCTTTTATAGCCTATGTTCAAAACAACAAAATACTAAAATACCCTAGGATTCAAAATACAGGCTCAAGGCCCACTAGGAAAAAATGTAAAATCTTATTTCTATATATTTTGTCTTGATGAGAAGCTTTCGTAGTAGCTTCGGCTTCTCATCATGACCTTTAGATCTTGATCCGACAGTTTTGAGCCGAAACCGACAAATCCTCTCCAGATCTTGCCACGTGTCACCATCTTACAATTTAGACAAATAGCAAGTATCACCCTCTCTTGATCCCTCGAGCCGCCTTGTAACTTGCATTGGCATCCCTGTCTACGACTGAGATTATCCTCGACTTCACCCAGCCTCCTTGATCATATGGCACCAAGCTCCTCGCTTGACCCTGATCACTCGCCGTTGATAGTTGAGTAGCATCCCAATCCTACACACCATAACACAAGCAAACATGTCTCTCCCACACACACCGAACCCTTTTGTGTAGTCATAAGACAATCTCAAGTCCAAACTCTAAACTCAGCAAGCTTGTCAATCTTTCATCACTTAGACAAAACCAAGGCACATCTAAACTTGGTTTCTTAGATTCTTAACCCAAGTATGGTCGCAAATCTGTAATATTAAAAGTGGGACTAACCCACAAATTTGCATGTAACTCAAATTAATATGCATTGTCATTAATGCATTCCAATATATTAAAGGGACCATCAACTTTTGGAATCAATTTAATCTTACGTAATGCAAGAAATCATTGTTTACGTACATTTAACCAAACAAGATCATCAAGTTCAAATGTTACATACTTGTGACCTTTGCTACCAGCAAGTTGATATTTTGCATTCGTAGATTCAATGTTTGCTTTTGTTGTCTCATGCAGTTTCAAGATCATTTCAGCACACTTTGTAGCGTCAAAATTCACTTTATTCATAGGTGGAATCGGTAATAAATCAATTAGAGCACGAAGAGTAAAACATACAATCTCAAAAGGGCAGAACTTAGTAGTAGAACGCACTAAACGATTATAGGCAAACTCAATATGAGGCAAGCATTCTTCCCGCGTCTTAATATTTTGTTTCAGGATGGATCTAAGCATGGTAGACAATGTTCTGCGCACCCTTCAGTTAGGAGCTTCTTAGTGCAGCCCGAAGGCCTTCTCTCGACCCCCTCGAGTCGTTCGAAGCCTTCCATTTCCAAGACACCTCATCGGCTAACCATGCCTCCGAAGCGTGGTCAAGCTTCAGGTCCCCTTCGAAGGTCCCCTCGGACCAATGGAGCCGGGCCCTCAGCTAATCCGACGGTTCCTGCTGGAACCGATGGGCGTCGAGCGCCCCGGGGCCCTCTACCCCCTCCTACAATGCTTCAGACCGACTACGCAGCAAGCCAAGACCCTGAAGTTCCCTCCGACGAAGATGAAGGCCCTCCCGAAACCGAGGCTACGCAGCTAGCCAGGCTTCAGGAGGAGGTATCCAGATGGAGGCAGGAGGCCGCCGACCGACTCCGCACTCAAGCTTCCACCGAAACTCCAAGGGGGCCGCAAGACGATGGAGCCCGCAACCCCCCAGAAGTTATACAAGTCCAAGAGGAGGCCGAGAATGCGTCCTTCGACAATGAGTCTCCGTTGCACCCTGATCTGCAGAGAGTGCCTTTCGACCCCAAGTTCAAGGCCTCGAAGCTGCACAAGTACTCCGGGGGGTCGGACCCCGGAGAGTTCGCCCGCTCGTACGCCCTGGCTATAGAAGCAAGCGGAGGGGTACGAAGCACCATGGCAAAATGCTTCCCACTCGCTCTCGAAGGCGTGGCGCTCCGATGGTTCTGGTCCCTAAAACCAGGATCGATCAAGTCATGGGAGCTACTCAAAAAGAAGTTCGTGAGCAACTTCCAAGGCACTTTCGTGGCCCCAATGTCCACAGGAAGTTTGTTCCAGGTAAAGCAGCGGGAGGGGGAAACCCTCCGAGAGTACTTCACACGCTTCGCCCACACCAAGTCACAGATCAAGGGCCTTACTACCTCCTCGGTAGTTGATGCTGCCCGCGAAGGGGTGCTGAACCCCGATCTCCTCAGCAAACTTCATCGGAAGCCGGTAACATCCGTAGCGCAGCTCATGGCATACTTCGAGCAATATGCCAAGGCAGAGGAAGGATGTCTTCGGCGAGCTGAGGCAGCACTACCCACCCTCCGGGAAGTAAAAAGGGAGCCAGAAGCCACCGCTCCACCGCAACCTCCACAAGACAGCCGCCCTAGCGAGTACAGGCGAGGGAAGAAGCATTTCCGTTCGGAAGTGCTAAACATTACACCTTCAGCTTCGAAGGCACCTGCCAATTTCCAGCAGGTAAAAAATTTCAAGGCTGGGCCGTCGGTACCTCAAGAAAGGATGCCGGGAAGGCGCCAGAGTCATTTCTGCTGCGTGCATGGCGATAATAGAAGCCATGACACGAAGGACTGCAAGACGATATTGACCCTTCGGGGTGAATACATTGACCGAAATACCAGGAGGGGTACTTCGGACCGAGCTCCACCCACGACACGATCGGAGCCTGTTCAAGCTGTGGCCCGAGCCGGTGCCCTCGAAGCCCCCATACGGCTACCGGTCGCCAGTATTATGCCACCGCCAAGGCACGAAGATCCACAAGACCGCGGCAAGAGAGTGGTCCTACCCATCTCCGGAGGGGGGACCCTCGGCAGCATGTCCAAGAGACAGCGCCGCGAGTACGTCCGCGAAGTTGGGCACATTGGGACTTCAAGTTCCGCTGAGGGGATGCCAGAATGGTCCCGTGTGCCCATCTCATTCACAGCCAGCGATGCAGTAGGGGTGAAGTTTCCCCATGCTGACCCATTAGTCATCTCTGCCGATATAGCAGGGGCTGATGTTCGGAGGATCCTGGTGGACGGTGGAAGCTCCGCAGACATACTCTTCGTCCAAGCCTTCGACCAGATGTGTATACCCCGGAAGCATCTACTCCCTGCAGCCCGGCCACTTCAAGGGTTCTCAGGACCGCCTCTCGATGCCCTCGGCCAAATAGGCCTCGAGGTTGCCTTCGGAGAGGGGCCGCTGGCCCGAGTAGAGGAGGTGATTTTCGACGTGGTGGATGCCCCCTACGCTTACAATGCTATCTTCGGACGAGGGATGTTAAACCAATTCGGGGCTATAGCGCATCACAACTACCTTTGTCTCAAAATGCCCACACAAGGTGGAGTGCTCACTATTTTAGGAGACCAGGCTGTAGCCAGAAGGACGGAATATGGCCACGGGCAGCCATTGGACCCTCGACAAGTGCATAATGTGGCGGAGAGCGCCAAAGAAGTACCGGAGGCCTTGAGCCCCCCGAAGGGATCCTCGCTCAAGCCAAGCCCGGAGGGTGATGTCGAGACAAGAATAATCTCAGAAGACGGCAAAGAATACCCAATAAAATTCGGCAAGGGGCTATCTCCGGAGATAACCGCCTCATTAGAAGAAGTCGTCAAGAAGAATCTAGACATGTTTGCTTGGACCGACGAAGATATCACGGGGGTCGACCGAAGCATCATCGAGCACAGTCTGCTCGTCAACCCGAAGGCCAAGCCGGTGCGCCAGGGGCTCCGAAAGCTATCAACAGAAAGAGCAAATTTAGCCAAGGCCGAAGTGGAAAAGTTGTTAAAAGCTGGCATTATCAGGGAGGTGGCCCATACCGAGTGGTTGGCCAACCCTGTTTTTGTAAGAAAGAAGGATTCCAGCAAATGGCGCATGTGTATTGACTTCACATCACTAAATAAAGCATGCCCGCGAGACCCCTACCCAATGCCCCGAATAGATCAATTAATAGATTCCACAGCCGGCTCCGAACTATTAAGCTTCCTCGATGCCTACTCCGGGTACCATCAAGTATGGCTGAAGCAAGAAGACGAGGCACAGACAAGTTTCATAACTCCTTCGGGAGTATTCTGCTATGTAAGAATGCCTTTTGGTTTGCGGAATGCCGGAGCCACATTTTCTCGCTTAATAGCTAAGGCTTTAGGCCATCTGATAGGCCGCAATGTCGAGGCCTACATGGACGATATTGTAATAAAAAGTGCTCAAAAGCATCAGCATAGCATAGATTTAGATGAAACTTTCGAGAGCCTCCGAGCATGTGGAGTACGCCTCAATCCCAAAAAATGTATATTCGGAGCACAAGCAGGGAAGCTGCTAGGGTACTTAGTTTCGAGCAGGGGGATCGAAGCCAGCCCAACGCAAATAAGTGCACTACAAAGAATGGCTCCACCCGAGAATTTGAAGCAAGTACAGAAACTAGCAGGAAGGCTAGCAGCACTCAACAGGTTCCTGTCCAGATCGGCAGAGCGAAGCCTCCCAATTTTCAAGGCACTCAAAGGCTCCGAAAGCTTCAGCTAGACGCCGGAGTGCCAAAAGAGCTTCGAAGAAATAAAAGCCTACCTTGGAACATTATCAACCTTAACTGTTCCTCTTCCAGGGGAAACATTGCTTTTATACCTTGCAGCGACAGGATCAGCAGTAAGCGCAGTACTGGTCCGAGAAATCGAGCTTAAAGACAAGCTGGTACAAAACCCAGTTTATTTTGTCTCGGAGGCATTATCAGGAGCCAAGATCAGATACTCCGAGCTTGAAAAGTTTGCTTATGCTTTAGTGATGGCCTCGCGAAAGCTAAGGCATTATTTCTTGGCGCATAACCTTATTGTCCCTACATCGTATCCTCTTGGAGATATGCTCCGAAACAAAGATTCCACAGGCAGGGTTGGAAAGTGGGCAGTCGAGCTGGCACCCTTCGAAATCTCCTTCACAGCAAGGACGGCCGTTAAATCTCAAATTATAGCAGATTTCGTAGCAGAGTGGACTCCATCTGCAGTATGGACTTCGGAAGAACCCTCCGACGGTTTCTGGACAATATTCTCCGACGGAGCCTATCAATCATCAGGTGCCGGAGCAGGGGCAGTAATCTTGTCACCATCAGGACAAAAGGCAATGTATTCTGCAAGGCTTAACTTCCGAACCACTAATAACGTTGCCGAGTATGAAGGAATCTTGCTAGGCCTCCGAAAGGCTAAAGCACTCGGAGCTTCAAGAATAGTGATCAAGACAGATTCCCAAGTCGTCGCGGGGCATATTGACAAAAGCTTCCAAGCAAAAAACCCACATCTCGCGCAATACCTGCAAGAAATCCGCAAGGCAGAAGCAGCATTCAAAGGGTTTACAGTTCGAAGCATACCTCGGGCAGAAAATCAACTTGCCGATATTCTTGCAAAAGCTGCAGCAGGAGCAGTAGACCTCCCGGAGGGCGCTTTCTATGAAGAGTTAGAGCAGCCAGCAGCTGACCAAATACCCTCGTCAGAAGTAATGTGTATTGAAGCTACGGATTGGCGAAGTCCAATAATAACTATGTTGCAAGGTAGCAATGACCCTCCGGAAGGCCCAGAAGCTCGAAGAGTGCAATCAAGAGCTCGAAATTACAAACTTATTGGGGAAATACTATATAAGGCCGGAGTATGCTCACCACTGCTTCGATGCATCTCTCAACCTGAAGGACAAGACATACTTCGAGGCATCCACGAGGGGCTGTGCGGAGGTCATCTAGCTCCTAGAGCGCTAGCAGGCAAGATGCTCCGGCAAGGTTTTTATTGGCCGACAATCGTCAGAGACGCCGAAGACCTAGTTCGAACATGCCAAGGCTGCCAATGGATGGGCAGAAGGAGCCATCGCCCACCAGCTCAACTTCAAGTTATTGCCCCGGTATGGCCGATGGCTAGATGGGGCATGGACCTCATAGGCCCTTTCCCACCAGCAAAAGGCGGTTTGAAATTTGCGGTCGTAGCAATAGAATACTTCTCAAAATGGGTGGAAGCAGAGCCGCTAACAGCCATCACATCGAAGAACGTGCAAAGGTTCTTCTGGCAGAATATTATATGCAGGTTCGGAGTCCCCAGAGAATTAACGGTAGATAACGGAACCCAGTTCGAAGCTGATACCTTCCAAACATTCTGTGAAGAACTGGGTATTAAGCTATGCTTCGCAGCAGTGCGACACCCGCAATCCAACGGAGCCGTCGAACGAGCCAACGGGAATATCCTCTCCGGGTTAAATCGCCGAATTGTGGGATTGGCCAAGGGCCTATGGGTCGAAGAGCTACCTAAAATTTTATGGTCTATCCGAACCACGCAAACTAGATCAACCGGCTTCACGCCATTCAGGTTGCTCTTCGGAGACGAAGCCACGACCCCTACGGAGCTCAAAGGGGAGTCACTTCGCGTAATTCAACACGAAGACGAAGATGATCGGAGTGCTTCAATAGACTTGTCAGAAGAAACAAGGCTTCGAGCTGTCACCAACCTGACGAAGTACCAAGAGCACACAAAGACATGGTATGACCCGAAGGTCAAGTTAACTGAGTTAAAGCCCGATCATCTAGTATTGCGAAATGTAATAGCTCCGGGGAAGCTAGGAAACAAATGGGAAGGACCATATGTTATCTTACGCTCAGGACGCCCCGGATCGTTTAAATTAGGTAATTTAGAAGGAGAAGAGTTGAAACATGCGTGGCATGCGGAGCACCTTAAGAGATATTACGCTTAAGGCTCCCTTGTAATCACTTGTAACACTCCTTTTATAAATAAAGCTAAGGGTTGAGATTTGTTTTGCCCTTCGAACATCCCACCCTCCGGATGGACGCATTCGAAGGTCGGTGATGCTAGCAGAGCCAAGCATTTTTCGAAAAAACCCAAGGGGCTGGCTACGAACCATTGGTTCAGTGGCTCCGCCAACCTACGGATTCCAGGCTCCGGCTTGTTAGGATCCGTAGAAGAGTCTAAGGACTTTAACAAGACAGAATTTCAAGCCTCCGGGTGCGAAGTATCTGTAAAAGAGCCGTAGGTGGCCAACCTACGGATTCCAGGCTCCGGCTTGTTAGGATCCGTAGAAGAGTCTAAAGACTTTAAACAAGACAGAATTTCAAGCCTCCGGGTGCGAAGTATCTGTAAAAGAGCCGTAGGTGGCCAACCTACGGATTCCAGGCTCCGGCTTGTTAGGATCCGTAGAAGAGTCTAAGGACTTTAAACAAGACAGAATTTCAAGCCTCCGGGTGCGAAGTATCTGTAAAAGAGCCGTAGGTGGCCAACCTACGGATTCCAGGCTCCGGCTTGTTAGGATCCGTAGAAGAGTCTAAGGACTTTAAACAAGACAGAATTTCAAGCCTCCGGGTGCGAAGTATCTGTAAAAGAGCCGTAGGTGGCCAACCTACGGATTCCAGGCTCCGGCTTGTTAGGATCCGTAGAAGAGTCTAAGGACTTTAAATTTTTTATCTACTTGTCGATGGTGACATGTGCAAAATTCGAAGCATACAGTTGCTCGGACAATCATTGTGCCTAGCGAACCCTTATATATGATAAAAGCTCTGCCACCCACAAGGGGGGTAGGAGGATAGGAGTCACACAGCATACTGTCGAAGCATTCCACATTAAAATATTATATTCATACATCAGGAAAAATTGTTATCTAAACCCAAATAAAAACGGAGACCCTTTCGACCCCTAGAGCTACCCCTGCGGCTACTTTGCCCTTCGGAGCTTGAAGTCTTTTTAGGCCGGGAACTTCTCTTTTTCCTCGAGGCTCGCAGTTTCTTCTGCTCCTCCTGAAGTTCGGCCCACGTCAAGAGCCTTTCGGAGCCAGCCTCGACAAGGTTTTTGGCTTGATACTCCGAGTCAGACCAGTCGACGGGCTCGGAGGACGAAGACCCCTCTTCCTTTTCTTCCTCTTTAATATAAGACAAAACATCCCTTCGTACTTCAAGGGTAACTTCCCCCCGTCTCCGCGAGGAACAGAAAAGCGAGAGCGGCGATAAGGTCTCAAACTCTCAAGAACTGCCCACTCCTTTCGAAGCTCGGCAGTAGGTTCCAAAAGTACGAAGTCAGGGCTCGAAGGGCATGACAGAACCTAAAAAAGAGCAGAGCACCCAAGACAAGTACTGTTTATAACTTTCTCATTAATTAAACAAAGTTTACAAGACCACAGGTACACAACAACCCTAAGCGGCTAGACCTGCGGGTCGGTTGGCGGAGCTGGGACCGAAGGCGCTGGCGAAGTCGGGAGTGGTGGCTTCGCTTGAGCTTGCTTTTGCCGGCGGGCCTCGTCGATCCAAGCCTTAGCAGCAACTTTGTGGTCTGCCTTCCATACTGATCGGAAAGCTTCCCAAGCCGAAGCCACCTCCGAAGACGGCCGCAGCAGGTCATCATCCGCGAAGCCTCCAGGAGACGAACCACTAACCGAATCGAAGGGAATCCGAAGAGATTCGAGGTGGCGAAGAACCCCGATGCCGGCGCACTGTCCGGAGATCTCTCCGTACCGTACTCCGGAATTCTTCATCAGCGACGAAGCTACCTAGATCCTCGTCAGCTTCCGGTCGAGCGGCTCGAAGGTTGCAGCAGAGGTCGAAGGGCACATGGTGCCAAAGTACTCTAACGTACCCTGAAGAGCTTCCAAGGTACGGTCAGCAGTACTGGAATTCTTTCTATCTGCTACTTCCAGGCTTGCAACAGTTGCGTCCAACGCGGCCACCCGAAGCATCAAGGAACTCTTCTGAGCCATTGCCTGGCTAAGAGCCCCTTGAAGTTCCACCAGATGTCCGTTCGAAGCAGCTGCATCCTGGCGAAGCTTCTCGACCTCCGCACGGAGGACCACTCGTTCAGCCTCGGCTTCTTCGGCATGAGAGCGGAGGGCTTCAAGGGCTTCGTCAGACGCTGCCTTAGCCTTCCGTTCTTCCAAGAGTTCTTCATTCAGCCTGAGGGACCTCCCGGTGGAGTCATCAAGAGCTGTTTGAAGGGCTGTAACCTTCCTGTTAAGTCGGTTAATTTCGACCTCGCTGGAAGTCGCTGCCGCTCTAGCAAGGGCGAATTGCTGCAAGGAAAACAAGGTAAGTGCTAAAGAAGTTTTGACCATTAAAATACAGCAACTGTGGTGTCTTTTTCATACCTGAAGGGCAGCCCTTTCGAGGGCCGTGTTGAGGCTCGAAGCCCTAACTTCGTTCAAAGCGGAGATCAACTCCGAATTGGCAATGTCCTGGCTTTTCTCAGCCAGGGGCTCCAGGAGCCTTCGAAGGCCGCTCCGATGCTCCAAGAAAGGAGCCAGAAGAGGGAGCCAAGACAAGGCCCGGGCGTCGTCCTCTGCAGCCTCATCCTCTGAGTTGCCAACGGAGGGCGCTGCTTGGTCAACCCGAAGGCCCAGGCTGGAAATACTCTTACCCCTCCCTGGCACAAAAGGGGGAGAGGCAAGAACATTCCGACCCTCAGCCGCCACATCTTCGGCCGGAGCCACGTTGTCGGAGGCGCCGTCAGTAGTCGAGGTCGCCACGGCCGGAGCCAATTCCGTCCCAGGGAGCACATCGTCCGCTCTGAAGGATACGTTCTCCACCACCGGGCTCGGAGCCCCCAGGGGAGCCGGAGGGTCCGCTCGGGTGACCGTCTCCGAAGAAGCAGGGATGTCGGGCGCCACCAAGGCTTCGGTACCCGAAGAGGTACCTATTTCAAATACCAAGGTTAATTAACATATTCTACAGATAGCAAGCGAATGCCGACGAAAAAAGAAAGAGCTCCGGGAAAATACCTCCAAGAGCCGCTGGAGGAAGGATCGCCGGATCCTCCAGGACTTCGTACATCCAGAGGATATTGTCAAAATCATCCCCCGAAGTCCTACCCTCGGTTTCATCCATCGGGGCCATGACCTCCGCGGGAACCCCTTCGGGCGCAGGCAAGTCGGAGGTAGAGTATGACTCCACTTGCACGTTGACGGGTGCAGGAGGAGCCAACGGAGTTACACTAACACCCTCCCTGCCGGAGAGGTTTGGGGGGACCTCCTCCGTGTCTTCATCAATCAAAAGATAGTCTTCGAAGGCCTTCGCTGTAGCACCTCTGGAGTCTTCTGCCTCTTCGGGAGTCGGGCTCCGCTCATCCGGCGACGAAGAAGATGAAGCGGGCGTCAAGTGCGGAGGCTGCTTCGCCGCCTTCTTCTGAAGAGGTTGCTTGCCAGCTTTTTTAGAGGGCTCGGCCGCTGCTTTCCTCTTGCGAGCCGCCGCTCCAGCTGGGGCGAAGTCGGGAAGCTGCGGAGGCTCCATGCCGAGGGCTCTCCACACCCTGTTCGAGCGCTCCCAACTCCCCACCAGCTCCAGCCTCCTCTGCCTCTCGGCCACCGAAGGGGCTCCGAGAATCCGTTCGGTAGCCCGGACTATGTCGTCCGGAGCTAAGGCCAGAGGTGCCGCTGAAAAGAAAAAGGTATAAGAAGCATAAGTATAATTAATGTGTTCATATAAAATGATGCCGCAGGAGAAAGACGTACCTATGTTTCGGAGGTCCCCCTCCGAGGCTTGCGGGATGGAGATTGGCCAACTGGCTCCGAGGGGTGAGATCCGAAGGCCGACGAACTCTTCGGCCAGGTCGCGCATACTCATGCGACGAGCCACTGAAGCCAGCAACCCTAGCCTCGTCGTGAGCAGGCTAGGGTTCGGGGAGATGTCCGCTTCCTTCCGGAACCAGATTTCTTGAAGAGGGCCCGAAAGGGGGGAGTCTTCTCCTACTTCGGCATAAAACCACCGAAGTATCCAATTTGTATACCATCGATCGTTTATGGCCTTCGCAGGGAAATGAAGAGCGTGCTCCCGCCGTAGCTGGAAATTAACACTGCCGAAGGCCACTGTCACCTTCGAGTCTCCAGGCCCATCTTGAGGCTTCGGCTGGCAGATAGCCTCGTGGGTCGCTGCGAAGATCTCGGAGCGCCCTTCACACCCCTCCGCCCGAAGAGCCCACTCGAAGACGGCCAGGCGGACGATTGCGTTGGGGGACAATTGAGGCAAGGTTATGTGGAACAGGTCCAGTACCTCTGCCAGAAAATCCACGGCTGGTAGCCCCAGACCCGCTTCGAAGAACGCCTCGAAGACTACCGCTTCTCCGCTCCGAGGCCGTGGAGTCGACTCTGTCCCGGGAACTCGAGTCCTCATTCCGGCTCCCAGCTTCCCGTCTACTGCCTCTTCAATGGACTCCGCGGTGCTCACAGACTGGCCGATGACAAAGCTTTGGGCCATCTTCTTCTTGGAGGGCGGGCGGAGCGCTCGAGGGTTCTTAGGCCAAGCACCGCCCGGACCCCCCGCCATTGCCGTGGCTGCTGATGCGGCCCACGCCTGCCGCTGCGCCAGAGTGTTGGCCGCCAATGGAGTTGTGTGGCTGGTTCTCGCCATTGCGCTCAAAAGCTCGAAGGTGCGGAAGGTTGAAGGGAAAGGTGAATTGCAGGAACGGTGAATGCGGTAAAAAACTTCCAGTAATCCCTATTTCCCCCTTTTATAACCGCACAACCTATACTGCTCTTCGAGAAGTTTCACACTGCAGGTTCGGCTTCCGTCGCCGACAGGTGGGGCTGGTAATTGGAACGGCGTGCAACCGCTGAAGAAATCGACCGTTACTTCTTTTTTACAGAGGGTAACAACTATTTGCGCCGTAACGGTCATATTGACGGTACCCCACGACGTTCACACTCCGTAACCGTCGCCACGACGAAAGACACTTCGTAACCGCTTGCACGACACTCATGCTCCGAAACCATGCTATTCCCAGGGAGTTTTCCCACTATGCCGAAACTCGGAGACGAATGTTTTAAAATATTGGGCCTAATATTCTGGGCTAAATCATAACATCTTCGCATTCCCTTTAAGCCTCAGAAACTAAAAATGTTCCTTTCGTATACTGCCTTCTTTCTAAAAAATAGGTTATCTACAGAAAGGCGTATTCGAGGGGCTACTGTTGGGGAAAATTACTTCATTTCCAGGACTTAAAGGTTAACCCTCCGAGGGCTCCAAGAAGATCCCGAAGATGGCTGACTAATGCTCGAAGCATACGTCAGCACGGTCGGAGGGTGTCACGATGCGAAGTCTCGAAGGACCCTCCGAAGGGAAGGAGGAGGCTTCGAAGCAGGAAGACGTGACTGATTGGATGCCCTGCTTATCCATCTACCCTACAGCACTTTATCGTGTATAACCTTGTTTATAATACTGGAGGTCATTTGTAATATAAGGGTAAATAGGTCTATTCCTTAAGCCTTTTTCCCTATAAATACCCCCCATTGTACCTTGTAAGAAGGATCCAGAACCAGTGGTTCAAACACATACATTCGGACCTCTTGAGTTGTTATCCTTTACGGAGGCTCAAGTTTGTCCTAAAAGCACAAACCTCTTGTTTGTTTGTTCTTAACTACTAAGAACCTGTTGGTGTAACTTTTACGCCAACAGATACCAAAATAGTATCCACTATGTTGGTTGTAATTGAGGGGTAAAAAGGTATTTTCTCTAGAGATTTTACCTATAAAAACGCCCCTTCTCGCCCTGTAAGAGGCATCAAATATTCTGATATTCAATACACACTTCGAACTATTATAAGCTATTATCCTTTTCGGAGGCTTAAGATAGTCGGCATTCACAAACACTTTGTTTGTTAGTTCTTGGTTTTATAGAACATGTTAGTGTAATCCGTTATGCCAACAAGTACCATAGGAATCATGGTAAAATCTGCGCTGGGCAAAGCCTCTAGAGTGAAAACGTGGAACCTCAACAAATGGAGAAAAAGAGTGAGGAATAGGCTCATGTATACCAAGAGATGGGTGATACATGTCTCGATTGATCATCTCCCAAGAGGGTCGCTCATCCTTTATGCGATGGAAGAAAAAACAAATAAATTGGCCCACCCTCTGACAATAAGAACACTGACAAATATTCTTTGGGGCTTGGGCATTGGTCACTTGGGCATTCCTCACATGCACTCTTGGTTTTGGCTCACAATCTATCTTGGGTGGAGGTGGTACTTTCTTTTTGGGAGATTGGATGGATTTCTTGGCCATTAGTCTGGAGTAGTTCTCTAAAAACCAAACCCTAGAGACAAGCCAACCCTATCAGCACAACTCTTGGTCTTGGCTAAGAGCAAATCAAATCTTCCCTTTCCTTCAGAGCATTTGTTAACCACAGAAATAATGTACTCATTTTCTATCATGAGTTTTTCAACTTGCTCTCTAGCAAAGCTGAGTTTGTCCTCAAGGATAGTGCAGGTGGAACAATCAGGCTACACATCCTTCGAACTCTCAGCACTCTCCAATCTAGACTCTAGTTCATTAACATGCTTGTCCGTTAACTCAATACTTTCAACAAGCAAAGGATAGTTCAAACAAGCATCTAAAGAAGAGCAATCTCCTCATCATCCAAGGTGTCCAGTTGATCTTTTGTGACAGAGACAAGAGAGGACTAAACAAAACAACCCACAAATGCACAAGTGCCAAAAGAACTAGCTCCAATAGGAGTGCCACTGCTAGAACAGGAAACTAGTGCCATGAATTGTGGCAAAGAGTTCCCATGTCCTAGTTGAGGTTCCTTGGCAATCTAGATGGACTTAAGCTTACTGAAGAGCTCATCGCAAGTTAACGTGTCACAACTTGACGACTCCTCTATACTAGAGATCTTCACCTCTCATATGCTACGATCAAGAGGACCATAGAGAAGTTTTATCACTCTATCATTGTCAGAGTAAGCTAAAGTCCTAGTGGAGCGCAAATTACTAACAATGCCATCAAAGCACACAAATATGACATCTACCGATTCACCAGGGCCTTGCAAAAACATTTAGTATTCTTAATTGTATGTGCGTTGGCGCCTAGCCTTAATCTGCGTAGTGCCCTCATGGAAAATATCTAGAGTAGTCCAGATCTCTCTTGCAGTGCGAAGGTGTTGTACCCTGTTGAGTACCAGGGATCACATATTGGGAATCCACAATGTCCCAAACAACACTTCCTTCGCTTTGAAGATAAGCTTCCATGCACACTTTCCACTAGGAAATATCACACCCATCGAAAAGAGGAATTTTGTTGTGTCTATCCATGTCACCTATGGATCACAAAACAAGTTAAGATCAACTGGTGATCTAACCGGCTCTGATACCAATTGTAGGACCGAAATAGGTGACCAGAGGGGGTCAATAGGCACCTCAACAAATTCTTTCGAATAGATGGTCTTTTCTTTGCACCCAACGCTCCTACAAATAAACTAGCAAAAGAAAGTAGATATGCAAATCACAGATAAAATTAGTGCTATCAAACTCCTGTCTGATTTGATTTGAAATGAAAGTCTGAGATATCACAAGCACTCAAAAAGGATCACACAGATTTCCCACATATATTTCATCAAACAAGTTGTGTGCAACCATAAATCATAAAAAGTTCATCAAGTTCATGCTATTCAACCTCGACGTCATAACATCAAACATATGACGTGTATAAAATTATCACAAATAATTAAATGAACAAGTGAAGTGGAGAATAAAAGAAACTTACTAGAACATACATGTGGCAAAGCAAAACTGGTGATACCGGTTGCTGAGTGCAGAGGCACACTCGTTGTGCGTGACCCAAAACAACCCAAAGACAATGATGTTGTTTCATGCAGCTGCTTGGCATGATTCCTGAGGAAGCACAAACAGTCAATAACTAGCTGAAGAAAACCGGCGGGCAGGGTTCCCATGGTCCGGCAGTGAGCCACGCACTTGAGGTTCTAGCTAGCGAATCCGCATGAACACACTACGTGAAGCCGGCGTAGGAATCCTTGGCTGGCCACTTGCATGCTTACTGAGAAATGATAAAACAAGTGGCCGACAAATGTGATGGTATAAGGACCGAAGTCGAACGGCGATGCACTACATCAGGGAAAGACTAATAGATGCAGCGGCCTGGCTTGCGCGAAAGATAAATCGGTGCACCCGGATTGATGGCGGAAGGAATTTTCAAGTGGCGCAATAGGGAAAAATAAGGAAAGACCTAAAAGAAAACTGACCCAAATTTTTGTGATTGGTAAAGTAATTTCTGAAATGGGTAGGAAACCCTAGAGGGCTACATGGGCTTTTATAGCCTATGTTCAAAACAACAAAATACTAAAATACCCTAGGATTCAAAATACAGGCTCAAGGCCCACTAGGAAAAAATGTAAAATCTTATTTCTATATATTTTGTCTTGATGAGAAGCTTTCGTAGTAGCTTCGGCTTCTCATCATGACCTTTAGATCTTGATCCGACAGTTTTGAGCCGAAACCGACAAATCCTCTCCAGATCTTGCCACGTGTCACCATCTTACAATTTAGACAAATAGCAAGTATCACCCTCTCTTGATCCCTCGAGCCGCCTTGTAACTTGCATTGGCATCCCTGTCTACGACTGAGATTATCCTCGACTTCACCCAGCCTCCTTGATCATATGGCACCAAGCTCCTCGCTTGACCCTGATCACTCGCCGTTGATAGTTGAGTAGCATCCCAATCCTACACACCATAACACAAGCAAACATGTCTCTCCCACACACACCGAACCCTTTTGTGTAGTCATAAGACAATCTCAAGTCCAAACTCTAAACTCAGCAAGCTTGTCAATCTTTCATCACTTAGACAAAACCAAGGCACATCTAAACTTGGTTTCTTAGATTCTTAACCCAAGTATGGTCGCAAATCTGTAATATTAAAAGTGGGACTAACCCACAAATTTGCATGTAACTCAAATTAATATGCATTGTCATTAATGCATTCCAATATATTAAAGGGACCATCAACTTTTGGAATCAATTTAATCTTACGTAATGCAAGAAATCATTGTTTACGTACATTTAACCAAACAAGATCATCAAGTTCAAATGTTACATACTTGTGACCTTTGCTACCAGCAAGTTGATATTTTGCATTCGTAGATTCAATGTTTGCTTTTGTTGTCTCATGCAGTTTCAAGATCATTTCAGCACACTTTGTAGCGTCAAAATTCACTTTATTCATAGGTGGAATCGGTAATAAATCAATTAGAGCACGAAGAGTAAAACATACAATCTCAAAAGGGCAGAACTTAGTAGTAGAACGCACTAAACGATTATAGGCAAACTCAATATGAGGCAAGCATTCTTCCCGCGTCTTAATTTTTTGTTTCAGGATGGATCTAAGCATGGTAGACAATGTTCTATTCACAACATTTGTTTGCCCATCAGTTTGAGGATGATAAGTAGTAGAAAATAAAAATTTAGTTCCCAATTTAGCCCACAAAGTGTTTGATACATCATGCAATCGAACAACCTCCCGGAAACACAAATCAACAACATTAGTAGCATCATCACTTTTATGACATGGAATGAAATGTGCCATTTTAGAAAATATATCCACAAAAACAAAAATTCTACCCCTCCTCTTCTTTGTTATAGGCACTCATAAAAGAAAGTCCATGGATATATCCTCCCAATGTATGCTAGGAACAGGAAGAGGCCTGTAAATACCATGTGGATGCAATCATGACTTAGCTTTTTGACATGTCATGCAACGAGAGAGGAAGCATTCAACATCTCACCTCATCTTGGGCCAATAGAAGTGGTTAGAAAGTATGTCCTCCATCTTCTACACACCAAAGTGTCCCATCAATCCACCACCATGTGCCTCCTGTAATAGCAATAGATGAACAGAGCAAGCTAGAATACATAGTTTGTTAGCTCTAAAGGACGAATTTGTTCCAAGTTCTTCCCTCTTTGCTATTTAGCAACTCATGTTTGAAATCATTATCATTAGCATATTGTTCCTTTATTGTTTCTAAACCAAAAATTTTGAAGTCAAGTTGTGAAAGCAAGGTGTAATGCTTAGACAGAGCATCAATGATAATATTTTCCTTTCCTTTCTTATGTTTGATGACATAGGGAAAAGACTCAATGAATTCAACCCACTTAGCATGTCTACAATTCAATTTTTCTTGGCTTTGTATGTGTTTCAATGAATCATTATTAGAGTGTATGACAAATTCTTTGGGCCATAAATAATGTTGCATAGAGTTCTTTATCATATGTTCAGTAGCTTAAACAAGATCTAGAGAGTTTCTCACTAAAATAGGCAACATGCTTACCTTCTTCAACAAGTACTCCTCCAATCCCAATACCACTAGCATCGTAGTCAAGTTCAAAAGTCTTACTAAAATGTGGGACCCGAAGTAGTGGTGCACTAGTAAGTTTATGTTTCAAGACGTTGAATGCATCTTCTTGTGGTTGTCCCCATTAAAATTGGACACCCCTATTTGTAAATTCATTCAAGGGTGCGACAACGGTACTGAAATCTTTCACAAACCATCGGTAAAATCCAGCAAGCACTACAACAAAACAGGGAACTTCCGTCGGCCAAAGCCGACGGAAGTTAGCCCTTTCCCGACGGAAGAAGCCAACTTCCGTCGGCAAAACGCTAACTTCCATCGGCCTTTGGCCGACGGAAGCGAGGCGACGGAAGTTAGCTAACTTCCGTCGGTGGCCGAAATGGAAGTTGGCTATATATATACACATCTCACACGCATAACACGTGTGAGACATGTTGGTCCGAAATGGGTGACGCATAGGTTTCGTTACACTATCTACGTTGTTGTCAAATAAAAATTGGATACGAAAAGAAATATATATAATAAAGTATATAGATATATACAAGCATAAGTATTCACAAGCATAAGCATACATACAACATCACAATCAACAAAATCGTAATATGTACCAAAAGAAAAATGTACACGTGTTCCTTATTCGACAACAACCTATACAACACATATTTTCATTGCATATATACTTTTAGAATACAACTTCTAAACAAACATCTAGAGTTAATAGCAATATTTTACTATCCAATTCAATTAACTAAACCAACAAATTTGTTCAAACCAATTTCAACTAGATATCCACAAGTTTCATAAATTTTGAACACAACACTTAGAATTCAAAACTTGAAATCAAGTTTATAGCATTACTTAATTGATGGGTGGCGATGGCGAGCGGCGACGGGTGACGGGCGACGGTGTCCGGATGGTGACGGCCGAAACAGGGGCGGCGGCGGCCGGGAGGGGCTGGGGCGGCGTCCGTCGGCCGGCGGCTGCGAGGGCGGGCTGTGGGGGCGGGCGCGGCGTCCGGTGGCTCGGACCGGCGGCGGTGGGGCATGGTGGCGGTGGGCCGGAGGTGGGCGGCACCGGTGGGCGAGCGGCGGCCGGGCGGGCGGGAGGCGGCCGAGGCGGGCGGCGGCCGGGCGGGCGGGCGGCGACCCGAGGCGACGAGGGCGGGAGGCGGCGGCGGCGTGGGCGCGTACAGGGAGTTAGGTCTCCCTGTACGCGCGCGCGGTTGGGGGAAAAGGCCCCTAACTTCCGTCGGCCAGCATTAAAGCCGACGGAAGTTAGCTAACTTCCGTCGGCTTTAATGCTGGCCGACGGAAGTTAGGGGGATCCGATCGGCCGTGGAAAAATCCCCGCTTACTTCCGTCGGCCACTGTTAGGAGCCGACAGAAGTTAAGTTAACTTCCGTCGGCTTTGCCAAAAGCCGACGGAACTTAATTTGGCCGACGAAAGACTTCTGTTTTGTTGTAGTGAAGTCCCAAGAAACTCTACACACGTGTGACTATTTTAGGAGTTGGCCAACTCTGAATTGCTTCAATATTAGCTTGATCAACCTCGATGCCCTACAGAGTAACAACATAGCTAAGAAAAGCAACTCGATCGGTGCAAAATGTGCTCTTCTCAGGGTTACCAAACAATCATGCAATGCATAAGGAATCGAAAACAACACATAAATGGCTAAGATGTTCTGCTATTGATTTTCAATAAATGAGTATATCATCAAAATACTCTATAACAAATCATCCAATAAATGTTCTTAAAATCTCAATTATCAATCTCATAAATGTACTGGGTGCATTACTCAAACCAAAAGGCATCACTAACCACTCATATAAGCCAAACTTAGTTTTAAAAGCTATTTTCCTTTCATCTCCAAATTTCATGTGAATTTGATGATATCTACTACGCAAATCAACCTTAGAGAAAATAGTAGGGCCACTAGGTTCATCAAGCATATTATCTAACCTATGAATAGGGTGATGATATTGAATTGTGATATTATTAATTGCTCTACAGTCAACACACATGTGCTAAGATCCATCTTTCTTGGATGCAGAAATTATTGGACAACACATGGGCTCAAATATTTGCATGCATACCATTTGTCGAGCAGCTACTAAACTTGATGAAGGATTTCTTTGGTCTCCTTTGGATTAGTTCTATATGGCGCATGATAAGGCATTGAAGCACCAGGCATCGGGTCAATTTGATGCTCGCTTCCTTGAATGGGTGACAGTCCTAGTGCGGTCTCCTTTGCAAATACGTCACAATACTCCTATAAAAGATCACTGATAGCAGGTGGCAAAGAAGGAGGAATATCCTCAAAGGAGAACAAAGTCTGTTTACACACATAAGAATAACAAGTTGTAGTAGCAACATCCAATGTTTCATTATCAAATTTGGTAGCAAATAAACAAACACCTTTCATCTTAATCATATTTTAATTTTCATGGTCAACTTTTGATTCCTTCTTCTTAAGTTCCTTGACTACAATCTAGTTCTCCATTTTAGGGTATTCCTGGTTTCTCATTTTATTAGCTCTAGCAATCTCATCTTTCAAAATATCATCAAGAGACATGAGATGTAGTACAATTTTCTTGTTATTATGTATAAATGGATATTGATTAGTTCTTCCAAAAAGTAAAATTTCTTTGTCATACTGCCAAGGTCTACCTAACAATACAGAGAATGCATGCATAGGTACGACATCACAATCAACAATATCACAATAACAGCCAATAGCAAAGTTCAACCTTACCGTTTGGGTCACCTTTACCTTACCATTGTCATTGAACCATTCAATGTAGAATGGTTGTGGCTGAGGTTTTGAATTCAAATCAATTTTCTCCACCGTCTTAGAACTTAACAAATTTTGGCAGCTTCTTCCATCAATAATGGTGCAACATGCACAATCCTTCACAATACACTTGGTTTGAAATAAATTGGGTCATTGCTTCTATTGTGCCTTGCTCATTTGTGCACTTAACACGCACTACATAATGAGGCTTTCATAATGAGATGCATCTTCAACACCAATATAATCCTCATCCTCGCTCCCTACATCATTAGTTGCAAGCATAGCATATGTGTTTTCATCCAAATCACTAGCTATAGAATACCCACCATCCTCCTTTATGATCAACACGTGTTTGGTTGGGCACTCGCTTCGCACATGCCCATACCCCTTGCATTGATGGCATTGGATATCCCTTGTGCATCATGTTGATGCGATTGATGAAGTACTCTTCGCAGGAGCTTGTGTAGATGTCTTGGGCATTACAGAAGCTCGTGGAGTTGAAGAAGATGGAGCAAAAAGTTGCTTGACATCGGATGATGCTGGTGAAGGTGTTCTATTTGGAGGGGCTGAGGTATGTGGTGTCCAAGAAGTTGTATGCCCTACAGAATAACTAGGCCTCACACCTGCAAGTCGTTCTTGCACTTCTCTCTTAGCTAAGCATAGTGAAATAATCAAGTAATAGTATCATATTTCTTATGACTAAGAATGTCATAAATCTCCCAGTTTAGACCCCGTAAGAACATGTCCATCTTAACTTTCTTACCTTCATCCATGACACAACGTAGTATCCCTATCTACAGTTCTTGATAATACTCCTCAACAGTTTATTTTCCTATCTCAATTGTTGCAACTTATTTAATAAATCATGTGAATAATATGTTGGAGCAAATCTCACATGCATGATTCTTTTCAAGTCAGCCCAAGTAGGTGGTAAAACATTTCCATGTGTACAACAATATTCACTGCACCAAACAGAAGCAAAGTTTGTAAATTCACTAGAAGTAGCCCTAACCCTCTTATGTTCATGAATATCATGGCATTCAAATTTCTAATCTACCAATAATTCCCGTGAAAGATATGCATCAGAGTCATACTTACCATCAAAAAAGGGCATAGTGAATTTAATCTTAGCAAGAGAGTCATCATGATCACAGACCATTCGTCGTGGATGTACAAGAGGTACACCATGGCAATTACATTGATGAACCATTTGATCATCCTCGGAATCAACAACATAATCTTCAAAGTTCTCGCCTATTGGGGAATATGGTAGCTATGCTAGCCAGCAAATTCAAAATTTCCGCCCTAAGCCCAAGACCCATGCGCATGTGAGATCATAGATTGTTACCTTCTAGTATGAGATGTACTAGGTGCAGCGGAAGAAGATGTTGAAGAAGCGCATTAAGCCTATCCTCGCTTCGTCCCGCCCGTTCCTCGCCAATCCAAACAATAAAGACGATGTAGTTGTTCACGTGATGAAGTCCACAAGCATCGCTATTGGAGCAACGCCTCCACGTTATCCACATATACAGGGATGGAGTTCCTCCCACAGCAGCGTGCTAGCACTACAAGTGAGAGACGAGAAATCCTCAACCTCAACTGTTGAGATCGAGAAATGGAGGAGAGGAGTCTCTGGTGGCTAGGTCTAAACTACGCTTAAACATGGTCTTTAAGACCTCATCCTCTCTTTATATAGGGCTGAGATCTCCTGGTCGTCCACATCTTGAAACCCACAAATCAGTTACTATCGATTTGTGTTGTAACAGATCCAATCTGTTTACCTACGTTGGAACTTCTGACCGGGTATTTTGGTCTCTCGATTCAGTACGATACCATAACAGATCCAATCTATTTTCGCCCACCTCGGAACTTTCAATCAGTACAAATTTCCCTGATTCTAAATCAGAACTTCCGGATCGTTGGAACTTTCTATGCCATATCGGAACTTCCGAAGCAACTTTTACTCTCTCCAAACCAGAATTTCTGATTCATGTCGCGATCCCAACCATCAGACCTTCCGAAATCGGTTTTGCTCTCTGACTTGTGTCCTGAAAATAATCGGAACTTCTGATACTACCTATCGGAACTTCCGATACATGGAATTTTCTTAGGCATATCCATCAATCTCCCACTTGCACAAGAACCAATTCTTTACATGTTTCTCAATCCATCCCCTTAAGTGTGTGTCCCGATAGATTCATACAACAACGATTGTTCACTAGAAACCTTTTCCGACTCACTGATTAATAGCGATATCTAGCAGCACATATTGACCCAAGGAAGTGTACAAAATCAATTTTCACTGAACCTTTGATATACATAAGCATCAGTCCCTTTACCACACGACATCCGTCAAGCTCAAAGTGAGATTCGTGCCACCCTTGTTGAATAGATCGACATTTTCACTCGAACAAGTGACCATAAAAACTAAGAAAAGAGCAGAAAAATGTCACTAGGTAAAAGATCTTCTCCTTGGGCAAAAACTCATGCAAAGCATTCTCCCTATATTTGGCAAAAGCATCAATGCATCATGAAAGCCATTACTCCCCCTTAACAAATCAATCATCCAAAATCATCATGTAAACCATTTCTCCCCCTTTGGCAATGCAAGCATCAAGATGATAAAAAGGTGCAAAGAGGGGTGTGAGGGTAGAGTGTAAATGCAAGCTTCTAAAACATGAGTAACTCCAATTACAGTACAAAACAAGCATTTTCCTTGAATATTGTGTAAAATTATTGTATGAAACACTTAGATGAATACCATCTAAACAAAAGCATGAACAAGCATTTTTATATTTTAGCAAATAAAAGCATCACCACTCAAACTAACATACTACACATGGTTTTTGATTGATTTTTTTTTATTTTAGTGCTAGGGGTTATTTTCATGTCAACCTTATGCTAACCGACCAAGCTAAGCCTAGGTTGAAACCATCAGAAGCTTAAAGCAATGGTCTTGGCAAACACTTCAATGTTCCAGTTCATACCAAAGTGTTATGGTAAGCAGTCCAGAACAAAGTAGTGCGACAAAGCAAACCCACCTGGATCTTTTCAATTCAGCACAAAACAGCATGTATATCAATCATTTTTATTTCATTTTCATTCATTATTCATTTTCAATTTTTTAATTTTCAGCATAACATTTTTTATAAGAACAAGTTGCGTATTAGCATCCAAGTGAAAAGGACCTAGCTACTAGGTAAGTAAAAGATAGCTAAAACACTCAACCTATTCATGCTAGTTTCTAGACTAAGCAGTGATCATTTTCAAATTTTCACACATAAAAGCCATACTCATGACAAATATCAGATGTAAACAAGCCAAGTGAAATCAACAGTATTAAAGACAATACTTCAAATGCATAACAAAGCATGTACTTGTAAAAGCAATTAATCATATAATAGAAGCTCATGCAGTGCTACACAACTCCCCCTCGAAACATGCTAGAAGATCTCGAATGCTTAGTGCTGAGGTGAGTGAAAAACTATTTAGGAATCTAGCATCATAAAACTCGAGAACTAGGTAAAGCAGTAGACTGATCATGCACAGGGTATGAGTCATGATAAAAAGTTCATTGTCTACCTCCAAAGCACGAGCCTGGAAAATAACGAGGTCTCCTAAACTGTCAAGAATCAAAACCTCTTACACGCGGTATAGCACCATATGAAGCATGGTGTACACCACGACGAGCAAAATCTCTCATGGGACCATGGGAAGCCTCAAAATCAGGATAAGAGTCAAAAGCGGACTCATGCATACCAAAGATGGGTAATGCATGTCCTGAAAGCTCATCGCAAAAGCACGTTGTTCATCCTTGATAGGACGAAAGAAATACCCAATCAAATGACCCACTCGATGACATTAGGAGAAGTGAGACACTCTCTTGAGTGTGTGAGTATGGGTCTCAAGTGGAAATCTCACAGTCTTCTTGGGTTTTTGCTGACGAGTTTCCTTTGGTGGGCGAATGGCTTTCTTAGTAGATTGAGTAGGATTCTCGACTTTTTGTGTGGTGTCTAACTGGGTTCTTTCTTTCTCAAGGGTAGTGGGTGTAGTGAACACAATTTCGCTCAGAGTGTTTGGAGTGGTTCTCTCATAGCCCAACCCTAGAGCTAACCCTGCCCTGTCAGCACACAATTTTGTTTTAGCCAAAAGCAAATTCACCCTACCCTTCCCTTCAATGCATTTTTCAATCACGGAGAGAAGATAGTCATTTTCACATTTTAATTTTTTGACTTGCTCTCTAGCAAAGATGAGTTGGTCCTTAAGGGTGATGCAGGTGGGACAAGCTAGCTACACATCCTTAGAACACTGAGCACTCTCCAATCTAGCCTTAAGTTCATCAACATGCTTATATCTCAAATTAATGCTTTCAACAAGTAAAGGACAGTTCATGCATTCGTTGATGACAGCAGGAATAGACTCCGCCTCCAAAAGCTGCTTTTCTTTGATTTCAAGTTTTTCAACAATTTGAGCATTTGTAAAACATAGCTGAGAAAGTTCATTCATAACAATAATACAGGACTCACATTCAGCATCATCATACTTAGATTTTAAGATTGTAAGTTCAGTGGAAATAGATTCAAGTCCGAGTTTTAGTTCTTTTCGTTCTTTAACAGTAAGTTTAAGTAATCTATCCTGCGAATAGACAACATCATGCAATTCATCATTTGGAACAAGAAGCTGATCACGGGATAGATATAACTCAGAAGTGTTGAGCTCGTCGCTGCTATGGTTGCTGTCATCCATGAAGCAAAGGCCGGTGAAGTCCATTTTCTTCTTCTCCTTCTTTTCTTCTTTCTTGGATGGTTCTTCTTCATCAGAGCTTGGCTCCTCACTTGATGTGTTGTCGATGTCACTGAGAGTGGCCACAAAAGCTCTAGCTACATTCATAGCCACTCTGCCGCGCTTCCCCTTGAAGAAGGGATTCTTGTTCCACTTCTGGTACTTGTCCTCATTTTCATTTTTCATTTTTAGTTTAGGGCAATTCGTTTTTATGTGAGAAGTGTCTCCGCACTCAAAACAACCCTGAGACCCTCTTTTATCATTATAGAAGCGTGTGAACTTCTTGATAATGAGAGCTAGCTCCTCATCATCTAGAGTGTCCACCTGTTCTTTTGTGACAAAGACCAAGGAGGACAAGTCAAAACCACCAGAATAAGCACAAACTCTAGAACCACCAGAAAGACTCCCTCCAGATGAGGTACCACTGCCAGGACTAGAAACTAAATCAATAGAAGGCAACAAAGAGTTTCCAAATCTGGGACGAGACGCCTTGGCAATCTCGGTGGACTTGAGCTGACTAAAGAGTTCATCATAAGTCAAGGTATCAAAGCTCACCGACTCTTCAACACTAGAGATCTTCACCTCCCATATGCTACGATCAAGAGCATAGAGAAGTTTGATAGCTCTATCATGGTCTGAATAAGATAAAGTCCTAGTGGAGTGCAAGTTGCGCACAATCCCATCAAATCGAGCAAACATGGAATCTATAGATACATCGGGGCCTTACACAAACATTTGGTATTCTTGGTTATATGTGCTTTACCTCCTAGCCTTAATCTGAGAAGTGCCCTCATGAAAAGTTTTCAAAGTTGACCAAATCTCTCATGCAGTTCGTAGGTGTTGGACCAGTCAAACTCATTGCGACTCAAACTAATGAATAGTATGTTTCTTGCTTTGCTATTACAATCGAACTATAACTTCTCAGTCTCTGAGGTGCGAGTTTCAGGAATCACATATTGGGAATCAACAATGTCCCATATAGCACTTCCTTGGCTTAGTAAATAAGCCTCCATGCGCACCTTCCAATAAGCAAAGTCTCGGCCATCAAACATCGGAATCTTCGTGTTCTTGTCCATGTCGCCATAAGGATCACAAACTGGTTAAGGTCATCTTGTGATCTAACCATCTCTGATACCAATTGTGGGATCAGAATGGTGACTAGAGGGGGATGAATAGGCGTCTCGACAAATTCTTGGGAATATGATGGCCTTTTCAAATCACCCAACGCACCACTAAATGAACAAGCGGAAGCAGATGTAGTAAAGACTCCGATAAAAACAGATGCTATCACCCTCCTATCTGATATTATATCAAATGATAGATTGAGGGATCACCAGCACTGAATTTGCACACACAAAGACTGCACTTTAAAAATAGCTCTGAAACCTTTTCTATTCTATACAAAAGACTCACATAAAAAACAATTTCAGAATGGGTTTGGTGGAACATGTGCTTGGCAGTACATGCAGTTGTTAATGGCGAAAAGCATCACTACATACGTCAGCACATGATCGGCAAGCTGGGAAAGAAAAAGAAGGGAGAAAATGTTTCTAGGTTCAACTTTCATCCTTCAAGATTTTCAGCAAATGACCATCTTCCAGAATTTTTATAGCATATAGATGAGCCAAAAACTATATGTAGCTTTGTTCAGAACCTTTTGCAACCTTCAAAATTGGAACCCTTGTAACTTGGACAACAAGAGTTATGTGGAACTCAGGTCCAAAAACAGAATCAACACTGATCAAAAATTGCCTCAAAGATTCAATCCAGAGTGAAAACAGAACACAACTTGGCAGAAATCAGCAGTTTTCAGAACTTTTTAGGCACTTTGTTGGACAAGAAAATATATGCAGCAGTGGTCAAAACCTTTTGCAAATTTCAAACATGGAACCCTTGAAACTTGGAAAACAAACTTTATGTAGAAATCAGGTCCAAAAACAGTAGCAAAACAAATCAAAAATCATCTCAGATTGAATCCAGAGTGAAGACAGAACTCAACAATCAGCAGAAATAAAAAGTTTCCAGAACTGTTTAGGCACTTTGTTGAAAAGAAACATATATGCAGCGGTGGTCAAAAAATTTTGCAAACTTCAAAAATGGAACCCTGAAAACTTGTACAACAAAAGTAGTGAAGAACTCAGGTCCAAAAACAACATCAAAACAGTTCAAAACTCAGCTCCAAAAGAGAATCTAAAAAGGATGAACAACACCTACGCTTGAAGCTCCTGGATGCATTCTGTGCTTGATTCGAATGATGAACACTAAGCATGAAATTAAGAACAGCAAAAAGGCTAGAACAAAATAGAAATAATGGTTGGTAGCCCCAAAATGTTCAGCTGAAAGAGTCACCTAAACCCTAGGCCCTTGGATCCTTTATATAGGCAAGCCCATTAAGGAAATCTCCAAAATGTCATCCGGGTAAAAGTTCTAGGTATATACCTAATTTCCAATATGAATTTTCAGAATTACAAATTCTGAAAAAAATCCATTAATGCAAACTATTAATTTATTACATCATTGACCATATTCTTTTAATATTTTTTAGAATTAAGAATTCTGAAAATTACTAAAAGATTACACTTAATCTAGATGACAAAACAAAAAAATAAACTCCTAATTACTGGAATTAAAAATATTTTCTGATGCGATGGTTTTCAACAAAAACCGACAAAGCCTCCTCGATCGCTGACATTTGATGTCAATCCGTGAACTCGACCGCTAGCAAGTCTCTCCCGCTCTCAATCCCCTCGAGTTGCCTGATCACTTCAACTAGCCTCCCTTTCGCTGACTTGACCGTCACACCGTCTCGACCATCCGCCCATCCATGTCTTGCTCTATCTCCTCGTGCACTCCTGAGATCATCTCCATTTTCACCCGACATCCTCGATCCTTTGGCATCGAGCTCCCCGCTCGACCCTTGATCACCTGTCGTTGATAGTTGGTTAGCATCTCCACCCTGCACACATGAGACAAGCCAAAACAAGAGACACAACGCACAGCGATCTCCTCGGCATCCAGTATCCACAACCACACATCGATCCCATCGATGCAATCAATCCTCACTCACTGATCTCACCAGATCGCTCCACCTTATCAATCACTCATCATAAAGACAGAAACCACAGTGTGACCATACTTGATTTCACACTAATCTTCTCAAGTATCTTAGGATTGATTTCAATACCTCTACCATGAATCATGAATCCTAAGAACTTACCCTCCGACACGCCAAAAACACACTTGAGTGGGTTCATCTTCAAGCCATACTGACGCATTATTCCAAAAGCAACTATCAAATTGGCTAAATGGTTACCCTTAGCATCCGATTTGATTATAACATCATCTATGTAGACTTCTAACGTAACTCCTAGCAAGTCATGAATGATCATATTCATAGCACATTGATAAATAGCACCAGCATTCTTCACGCCAAAAGTCATCACTACCTACTCAAACAAGCCAACAAAACCAGGACATCTAAAGTCCGTTTTGTAAACATCCTATTCGGCCATGAAAATTTGATTGTAACCAGCATTACCATCAAGAAAACTTAGTACATGTCGGCTATTGGCATAGGATACTCGTCCTTTGGAGTGGCCTTGTTAAAGTCTCTAAAATAAATAAACACATGAATCTTGCTACTCCCTTTCTTCTCAATAGGCACAATGTTAGCAACCAATTCAGCATACCTACATGGCCTAATAAATGCAGCCTTCAGTAACATTGTGTCTCTTCTTTAACTTGGTAATACATGTGTGAATTAAAGCGACGAGGCGGATTTTTACGAGGCCTAAACCTGGGTTTGATAGGCATCTGATGCTCCACAAGCTCGTGGCTATGTCCGGGCATCTCACTATACTCCCATGTGAAGTAATCAATATATGACTGAAGCATTTTATTACTTTAGCCTTATCACTGGCTTGTAAGTTCTGATTTACAAAAGTCGGCCTTGGAATGCTACCATCTCATATGTCTACTTCTTTTAAAGGGTTGGTCGGGCAAAACCTTGACCTAACTTTTCTACTTCTCTACTTCTTCAAGATTGCTTCTGCCTGATATCACAACTTGTTTAGAGACAGTCGAACTACACCGGCTGCTTTATAGAAATGGGGACAAACCTCCCCTTAGACACACTGACAAAATCAAAGTCGGAGAGGTCTCTACCTGACAAACACTCTACCTTCTCATGGATGGCGTCTATGGACACATCGGCCAAAGTAACATGGGCCAAAGTGTCAGCTGGTACAACTTCCATATCGTCACCATCCCACTGAATCTGACACTGATGCAAGGTAGAAGGAATACAACAATTTGCATGAATCCAATCATTCCCAAGTAGCATGCTGTTGTTGCCTTACATGTCTACCACAAAGAATGTCATAGGAAGCATCTTGTGGCACACCGTCAGCTCTAGTGAAAGGACGCCCTACGCCTTAGAGCTCTCGCCATTTAAGCTATTCATTATCAGGTTGGTCTTCAACAAATCATCCTCTTTCTTGCCGAGCTTCTTCAGAAGTGGGTACGACATCAGGTTGATAGTGGCACCTCCATCTATCAGCACCCTCAAGATCGGCTTGCCATCGATGTGTCCTCGAATGTAGAGAGGCTTCAAGTGACGAGCCGACTCCTTAGGCTTCTCAAACACGGCTTCCTGCGGTCCTAGGTTTAGTTGAGCGACCTCGGCCTCATCCTATAGCAAACCAAACTCAGTGGGAATCATCACCACATTCACATCCATCGGTTGGGGAAGAGGTCCCTTTTACATGGGTGTGTAGTCATCGTCTAGCATGTCATCATCATCGTCACTTGGAGTGGGAGCTGGGTTGTCCACTTCAACCAGCTTGGGCTTCCATACTTTCTTGGGTACTGGTCGGGGGTGGATCTCCTCAAATATCACATCTCGCTCCTCTTTGGCCTTCTTCTCTTTCATCTATTATGCCCAGAGACGTTGTAGAGGCCTCTTCTAGGACTTGGTCATGCTTGGACGTGCCTAGATGGCTGTGTCTCTATACTAGGGGCCACAAAATTGCTTTTGGAATTTTTGGATGAATGGGAATTGCTCGTGTCGGCCTAGACAACTTTGTGCTTGCCGTGGGATCCCTCTTGTGCACTATTGGTCAGACCGGCCTTATTGGATCAGTCAGACTGAGCCTTGTCAGTAGGATGGGCCATGCCAAGCCAGTGGACCGGCCGTTGTCGGGAGTCCGAAAAGATGCGATTGTACCAGCCATAGTATGTCGGTCATACCGGTGAGAGTTGGTCGGTCGGATTGGCCCTAGGGAAATCGATCGGATCGAAGGTTTTGTCCTCAGTTGCCTTCCCTGGATCACCTCCACCTTGCTCTGGATCGCCTCTGCCTTGCTTCGGAAAGGTCCCCTTGGGGATTGGGACATCCTGGGAACCGACTATGACGATGATGGCCTCAGAAACCCTCTCTGATGTGTCTTCACGCTTGTCTCCTCCATCTTCGTGTCGAGGTGGTCGTTCTCCACCACAAGGTGCGATGGACAACCGCCTGAAGACACTGCCTCCCACCGTTCCCATCTATTCTTGCGTGTGGGATGTTTCCTGTGGCGCAAAAGGGACACTCATAAAGAAGTAAGGGAATTGGAATTCGCCGGGTGGAAAGTAGTATGGAGCCCACTGCGTCATTAGGAGATGGTACGGAGGTGGAGGCATTGGTGGCTCGAGTGGTCTCGCGTATCGGGGACCGAACCAATTCCCTTCCAGATATCTTGGCCTTATTGGATGCCTTGGCCGAGTACTCGCTTTCTTGGCCCTCTTCTGGTGCTTCTGAAGGAACATCTCATACGTCACCTTCAACTTCTTATGGGATCTAGCCGAAGATGTCGTATTGGTGTTTACTTTCCAAACCACTACTTCGTTCCTAGACTTAATATTTACTCTAAATTGATTAATGTATGAGTCCAAGTTGTTAAAAATTAGTTAGAGATCGAAATACACCGATCCCCTCGGCATAATCCATATCCACAAATTGATCCCATTGATGCACTCAAGCCACAACTCACTCACTCATCACTCCAGATCACTCAACATTGTCAATCACTCATCATACAGACAAAAACCATAGTGCGACCTCACTTGGTTTCACACCCGCAAACCGAAGGCACTTGTAGGACCGAAAGTAGCGACCAGAGGGGGGGTGAATGGGCGCCTTAAAAATTCTTTCGAATCAATGGCCTGTTCCCAATACCCAACGCACCTCAAAAATACTACGCAGCAGAAAATAAACAGAAGGCCTAAGTCTAAAGGTTTCTAACCTAGAAGCAACTGATGAAAAACAGTGTAAAACTAAAGTGGTGCAACTAGGCAGATAAACAAGTTATAACAGGCCTAAACTTCTCAATGAAATGATCTAAGTATGTGTAAGATGAAAAGAGAAGTTACTGTCCAAATTTGTCTCCTGTTCGAACCTTGGCGAAGCCCCCTTCGCACGTCGAGGTCTGCTTCGGAGGTTGGTGACGAAGTCTGTCCGAAATCCCGAAGGTGTCGCTGTCTAGCCTAGTTCGAAGTGATAAGAAGCGAAGTGTACTTCGGAGCGAAGTAAAACAGTGCTGGAGCCTGGTTCGAAGTGTGTACTTCAAAGGTAGGACTTCGAACACAGCTTCGAACCAAGAGCTTCGGAGCAAACTGACAAAGTCGGAGCCTGCTTCGAAGTGAGGACTTCGAAGACAAAACTTCGAACCCACCTTGAACCGAGAGCTTCGAAGCACAACCTTCGAACAGAAAGCTTCGAACACAAAAACTTCGAACACCACACACAAACAGACAACCTTCGAACAAAGAAGCGAAGTCTGTCAAGTGACCGAAAATCAAGTCCGAAGCCTACACTCTATCTTCGAACAGGGAAAGCTTCGGAAGGTGAATCGAAG
The DNA here is from genome assembly GCA_019279435.1 of Zizania palustris. NCBI lineage: Eukaryota > Viridiplantae > Streptophyta > Magnoliopsida > Poales > Poaceae > Zizania > Zizania palustris. Next base: position 65,615,151 of record JAAALK010000290.1, on the reverse strand, counting down.
GCTGACACGCCACAAAGAAATCCAAGCGAAGTCTATCAGAAAAGACAAACTTCGAACCCAACTTCGAAGCCTAACAAATGTGCACTTCGATCAGATAGATTCGGAGTATGCTAGTTCGAAGTATGCGATGCTGTCCATACAGGAAGAGCTTCGAAGCTAGCAACTCAGACACAAGAAAACCGAAGTTCGCAGTTTGAATGCCCACCGTGAAAATGTTAGATCGAAGCCTGCCTCACGGAGCTGAGGGGCTTCGACCAGAGAGAGATGACTTCGCAGAAACAGTCAAAAAGGCATTTACTCCATTCTGCTTCGATCAAAAAGGCAGTACAGTAGAAGGTAAAAAGCTGGCAGCAAGTACTGTAGCTACAGAAAAGTAGTACTACTTACAACAGCAAGAACTAGTACTCAGTTTGTGAAGAACGGAAGCAACAGAAGAAGCTTCTCCTCAAGAACTAAATACAGCAGCCCGTAGCCAACGCAATAACTCCCCAAACCAACCCAGATGCAACCAATAAATTCACCAGATACAAAGGGTTAAAAGCATCCAAGAGATTAGAGCCAAAAAGAGCCACGAACAGAGAGGAGCAAGGGCCTGGCGGCGCACACAGGAGAGAGAAACCGGGAGACAAAGTGACCCAAAGGGTGGATTTGATTTCAGCTCAAAAGGGTAGTCCAAACCCTAGGGATTGGGGTGCTATTTATAGGCAGCCCAACACTAGGAATATTCTACCAGCCCCTTAGGGTTTTTACAGACTCAAAAATACAGAAAAAGACTCTACTGCCCTTAGGAATTTTTACAGACACAACTGACTGACTGTGGGCCTAGAGTAACAGATGACATATCCTGAAGCTACTCTTCTGGACAGTCGGATACAGAATCAACGGTTGTCAGTTTTACGCCGAAACTGACAAAGCCTCCACCAGCTTTGCACCAGGTACCCGGATTGGGCCGGCCCGACTCCGCAGCTCTCTCAGCCCGGCAGTCGCTCACCGCCCATGTACCTGAGTCAGTCCTGGTCAACAGCCCAGTGGGTCTTCTACTGCTTCTGGCCCATGCACCCGGATTGGGCCAGCCCGACTTCGCAGCCTCCTCTGCCCGACAGTCGCTCGCTGCCCGTGTACCTGAGTCACACGCGGCCCATGAAACAGCAGATCTCCTCTCTTCTTCAGTCCTCTTTGACTATCGTTGACAATGACTCATCACTTCTGGAGCCATGAGGCCCACGCTATTCAGCATGGCTCCTCAATCTCCCCCTTGATGAGAGCATTGTCAACACTCCTCAATTCTAAGCTCTTCAGCACCTGTGAACAAATGTGGAAACACGAAAACAAAACACAAGAGAACAAAGAAGAAGAAAAAATAAGGTAAAAGTTTAACCCTAATGACCAAAAGCCAAACAAAAGCAAGAAACGGTCATTATGGTTAACCAAAACACAAAAGCTCAAAAATGAGTGCGAATGTAGCATAACAAGGATATCAACAGAGTAAGAACTCCCCCTTAAACTCTGATCCCAAATTTTCTCCCCCTTGTTGACAAGTGAACTCATCAAGCACTCAAAAGAGACACAGACTCCCCCTGAAATGCAACTCCCCCTCAAAATATGCAGTGAATGCAACTGGGGTGCAGGTGGAGTGTAGAAAGCATGCTTCTCATATATGATTGACTGCAAGTACAGTATCTAACAGGTATAGCAAAAGAGATACTGTCTAAGACACATGGCATGATCAGTGCAAGAGATGATATCTAAAGAAAGTCATTTAGCACGCATTTGTCAATTTTTGCAAATAAAAGCATCACCACATTTTCTAGTAAACAAGCAAGGTAAAGCATGAGATGCAGAAGCTAACTGATATCTACCAAGATAAGCATTTTTCAAAACAAAGTGCTTCAGCAAACTTGGTATGCTTTTAAAGTTCAGGCTTTTTCATTTTCCTTTGTCATTTGTGCCAAGGGTTATTTGCATGTCAAACCTTATGCTAACCGACCAAGTCAAGCCTAGGCCATAACTGGACCATCAGAAGCTTAAGACATTGGTCTTGGCCTACACTACACTGTCCTAGTTCATACCAACGTGATATGGTAAGCAGTCCAGAACAATGTAATGCGACAAAGCAAACCCACTTGGATCTTTTCAAATTAAGCATAAAAAAAGGTATAGAATTGTCATTTATTTTTGATTTTTATCATTTTGATAGCACATTTTCCATGTTAAAGCATAAAGATGTCCAAGTTGCATATCTGCATCTATGTGATGAACTAGCTGCAAGGCATGTAACAGATAGCAGAAGCACTCAGCCTACACATGCTAGTTACCAGAAGCAATGGTGATCATTTTTCAAGTTGAAAGCGTAAAAGCCATGCATATGACAGATATCAGACATATCAAGCGAACTGAAACAAAGCATGATCATCGACATGTAATCAAAAGCATGTACCCGCTAGAATAAGTAAAGCAGTTCAATCATATAACAGAAGCATCTCTAAAGTGTGATACGTGAATATGCAAGATATGAACACACACAAAAAGACTCAAGAAAAGAGTAAAGAAGAAAGAAAACTGACGCAAAATATCCTAGAAAGGATACACAACACCCAAATCCCCTCGTAAACGCTCAAATGTAGACTGATCTAGCGGTTTGGTGAAAATGTCAGCCAACTGATGATGGGTATCAACATAAATAAGGTCAATGACACCTTTCTCATATTGATCCCGCAAGAAGTGAAAGCGCACATCAATATGTTTGGTTTTTGAATGGAGACACGGGTTTTTCCCTACACTAATAGCACTCGTGCTGTCGCAAAACAATGGAACCCTGGTAGGAAAGAGCAACCCAAAGTCTCGAAGAGTGGAAATCATCCAAACCATCTGTGAGCAGCAGCTGGCAGCAGCTACGTACTCAGCCTCTGTGGTCGAAAGAGCAACTCCAGATCGCTTTCGAGAAGACCAAGATACAAGGGAAGAACCAAGAAACTGGCAAGTACCGGAAGTCGACTTGCGATCCAACCGGCACCCACCAAAGTCAGCGTCCGAAAAGCCAGATAAATCAAGAGATGATGATGCTGAATAATAAAGACCAAGATCAGGCGCATAGGTGAGATACCTGAAAATGCGCTTGACAGCCTGCCGGTGAGACGCGCGTGGTGAAGACTGAAAACGCGCGCAAAGTCCCACGGCGAACTGTATGTCCGGTCTTGTTGCCGTCAAGTACAACAGCGAACCAATCATCCCTCGAAACTCTCTCTAATTGACCTTGACACCGCTCTCGTCCTTGTCCAGACCCCCAGAAGTGCCCATCGGGGTCATCTGCGGCTTCAAATCACCACCAAAGTCAAATTTCTTAAGCATGTCACGAGTATACTTACTTTGGTGGATGAAGGTGCCGTCTTTGGTCTGCTTGATCTGGAGCCCTAAGAAATACTTGAGCTCACCCATGAGGCTCATCTCAAACTCACTGTGCATCTGCTCAGAAAACTTGGACACAAGAGAATCAGTAGTACCGCCAAAGATAATATCGTCCACGTAAATCTGAGCAACTAAAAAATCTGAGGCAACTCTGAGCAAGAAAAGAGTTTTGTCCACAGAACCCATCACAAAGCCCTTCCCCAACAAAAATTGCTTCAACCGGTCATACCAAGCCCTGGGGGCTTGCTTCAACCCGTATAAAGCTTTATGCAACTTAAAAACATGTCGAGGAAACTTAGGGTTCTCAAAACCGGGGGGTTGCCTAACATATACCTCCTCCTCTATGAACCCGTTCAGAAAAGCACTCTTAACGTCCATTTGAAAAAGCTTAAAGCCTTTCGAAACGGCAAAAGCTAAAAGAATGTGAATGGACTCAAGACGGGCAACAGGAGCGAAGGTTTCTTCAAAGTCAATACCTTCCTTTTGGCAATAACCCTGGGCGACTAGTCGAGCCTTGTTGCGCACCACAACCCCATCTTCACCTTGTTTGTTCTTGAATACCCACTTGGTGCCTATGGGGTTGCATCCTGGTGGCGGCTCAACTAGAGTCCAAACCCGATTGCGGACAAAATTCTCAAGCTCTTCTTGCATAGCATTAATCCAATTAGAATCAGAAAGAGCATGAGAAATGTCTCTGGGCTCAAAAGATGCAACAAACGCAGATTTAGCAAACACAGCGAGAGAGGCAGAAGAACGCAAAGTCCTCTCAGTCAAATCACCAATGATGAGCTCTGAGGGGTGGTCACGCTGAACTGCTCGGGTTCCCTGGTGATCTGAAGTCACCTCACCGGAGTCAGCAGCTGGCACCTCTGGACTCGACTGAAGGGGCTCGATCGAAGTGGAAGAAGTGATCAGAGGTCCGCCTTCATCATCAGTCGAAGTCACAGACGGTGTGGGCTCTGTGGGGGATGCGGAAGGCCCGCCCTCAACAGCAACTGGAGTATCCTCATCTTCCTCGAAGATGGATTCTCCGAGCTCATCATCACCAGAAAGCTCAAAAGGAGTCAAAGAAGGCAAGGACTCGTCAAAAGAAACCTCACATGTCTCGACAAGCAACTGGGATTCGAGGTTCCAAACACGGAAGCCTCGAGAATGCAATGCATATCCAAGAAAAATACCATCCCAGCAACGAGACTCAAACTTGTCCAAATGCCCTCCCTTCTTGAGCACAAAGCACTTGCAGCCAAACGCTCGCAAGTGGCTAACCTTGGGCTGTCTGCCAAACCGCAACTCATATGATGTCTTACCAATGTAAGCTCTAAGAAAAATGCGGTTGGCCAGATAGCAAGCCGTGTTCATGGCTTCAGCCCAAAACCGCCTAGGAGTCCTGTGCTCATCGAGCATCATCCTGGCCATCTCAACAAGCGTGCGGTTCTTTCGTTCCACAACGCCGTTCTGTGGGGGAGTGTAAGGAGAAGAAAACTGATGGTCCAGACCCTGATCACTACAGAAGCTGACGAACTGAGAGTTCTTGAATTCAGAGCCGTTGTCGGAGCGAATTGCTCGCATTCGGCCATTGTTCTCATTCTTCAGCTTCAAAATCAGGTCATGGACAAATTGAAAAGTTTCATCCTTAGACTCCAAAAAGAAAACCCACGAGAAACGAGAAAAGTCGTCAACAATCACAAGTGCATACCACTTCCCACCGACTGAGCGTACCCGAGCTGGACCTACAGTGTCCAAATGTAAAAGCTCGCCTGGATACGAAGTCATCACCTGAGTCACAGGTGAGTGAGAAGCGGCAACCATTTTCCCATGACGACAGGGATGACAAACTAGATCCTTCTCCATCTTAAGCTTGGGCAATCCTCGGATGAGGTCCATAGAGCTTAATCTGACTAGCAGATCAAAACTCAAATGACCCAACCTCCTATGCCACTTCCAGAGCTCAGAAGAAGATCCAGCAATTAAACAGCGAGAAGGGCCAAAAGAACTAGAGAAGTCAATTCGAAAAACTTTACCGAATGGTAAAATCTGACAAACCAAAGACCCTCTAGAATCAACCACAGAAGAATTTCCCTTCTTAAAACGAACTTCCAAACCATCCTCAAGAAGTTGCGAAACAGAGATTAAATTAAAGTTCAGATTTTTGACCAAAGCAACATTCTTTAAAGAGAAATGGTTTGAAATGCTGATTGAGCCTATGCCACTTACTTTCCCTTGACCGCTGTTCCCGAATGTGATGTACTCTTTGGAGCTTGGGGGAGTGAGACTGGAGAACCATCTGCGATGTCCCGTCATGTGACGAGAGCATCCTGAGTCCATGATCCAAACATCCTCCAGTCCCCGGTCCTGCACAATCAATGTCTGTAAGTGGGAGCAAATGGTCCGGCACCAGGTTTAGCAAAAGAGCTAAACCAGTGTCGAGCCATCTGCTCAAAAGATGGAAAGCGAAAACCATCAAAAGAGTTTGGACCAAAACGCGGCTCAAAGCGCGGTCCACGATTCTTCCTATCCCTGCGGCCACGAGGTCCAGAACCGTATCCAACTCGGTCTGGAACTCTGCCGGAACGAACACCACCAACTGGAGCACGGGTACGAAAACCGTCTCCTCTACCACCACCTACACGATGCGGCCTGGCCTCCAGCCTCTCCCCGCGCCGAGGAACACGCAGTCTACCACCCTGCTGGTAGAACTGCACCTGATCACTACGAGCCCTCTCTGCTCTCTCAACCCGCTTCCTCCTGAAGCAAAACTCCGCAAGATGCCTGTCTCTCTGACAATACTCACAATGATAGGTAGGCTTCTTGGGATGTGGTTGAGGCTTGGGGTTCTTGGGCTTGGTAGTGTTTGGTGTGGTCTTCTTGGGCTGAGAGGGTCCAGGAAGAGAGTCTAGAGAAGTGTGGAGATTTTTGGGCTTTGGAACCCAGATAGGTTTCTTGGGTGGAGCTTTAGGTGGTTCATGGATCACTCCATCCTTGGGCTGACAAGCCTGGGAAGACTCAGTGGAGTGAGTCTTGGGATACCTCTGTTCTGGAGTCATTTTACTCCACTCCACCGCCCGGCTGATGGCACTTTCAAAGTCAGCCTTGGTGTAGGTGTAACCTACCCCAAACCCATCCTGCCTCTTGAACTGCTGGATCATCATGCCAAGCTGTGGCTCTCTGGCACTGATCCAACTCAGGATAGAACGGAGGTAAAAGTTCTCATTCTGAGAATCTGCTAGCTCCTCTCTCAAGGAAGCTAGAACCTCCACCTGAGACAAGCAGGTCTCACACTCACTTTCTTTTTGGACAGACTTCCCGGCTTTTAGCTTGATCAGCTCCATTCTAAGAGACAGGCAGTTCTCACAGATAGTGGGTGGAACTGACAATGTCTCAAGCTCTAGCCTAGTCTGCGCAAGCTCAGCTCTCAACCTCTCTAAATCACCCAAATGTTCATCGCCCTTGGATTTCAGCTCAGCTAAGGTAGCTAGATGAGATGGGCAATCAACACAGGGTGCGACGACAGTGGCTTGAGCATTTTTCAGCTCCTGCTGAGCGCTTTCAAGCTCAGTGGCCAAAGCGTCCCTCTCATCAACCCTTTCTGTGTACCTGGACTTCAGAGTCGACAGGTCACACAGAAGCACCTCGCACTTCGGGCACTCACTGCTATCACCCAAGCAAGGGGAAGAAGATAGACTTTCTATTCTACCGTTGGCTACGGCAAGCTCACTTTCTAACTCGTCTATCCTTTTCTTAGCCCCCCTAAGCAGTTTCTCCTGATACTTCAACTCCTGACGATTGCTCTCAAGTAAATCTACAATTTCACGCTCATAAGATGATACCTTGCTATCGTCGTCGTCGGAGTCGTCGGAGGAGCTCTTTTCTTCTCTATCCCCAAGAGCCATGGAGCAGAAGCTCTTGCGGGATCTTCGGCGCTGGTGTGAGCGGCTCTTCGGCTTGTCTCCGAAAGCCATGAAGCAGAGGCCCGCCGGATCATCCTTGTCCTTCCCCTTCCTGATGGCGATCTCCTCATCGCTTGAGCTCGATGAAGAGGAAGAAGTCGTGGACTGCTTGGAGTAGCTCTTCTCCATCTCGGCGAAGAAGGCCTTGTCGCGCTTCTTGTTCTCTCGCCGGTAGTCCTTCAGGGCCTTCTTGAAGAACCGGGTCTTCGGCTTGCCCTTGGTGAAGGAGGGGCTCTCATGCTTGCCGGAGTCGTGGAAGCTGCTGTCGGTGCCCTTCTTGTATGCACTGCGCTTGGGGCAGTCGGCGATGAAGTGTCCTGGATCACCACATTCAAAGCATCCGGATTTTGTGCCGTGTCTTTTGAACATTCTTTTATCATAGAAACGACGCACCCGGTTGTTAAAGAGACACAAATCATCATCTCCCAACAACTCAAGCTGGTCCTCAGTGATAGACATCAAAGAGAACCCAGCACAGCTCAAAGCAGAGGAATCAACTGAAGGTGCAGCAAGGGCCAGAGATTTTGATCCAGAACCAGTGAGATTTGATCTCAACTGGATATCTACCTCAGTGGCCTTTAGCTTGCTAAATAACTCAGAAATGGTCAAGGTATCGTATGAAGTACTCTCAATGATAGATGATACCTTGATCTCCCAGATCTTTGGGTCCAAGGTATGAAGAACCTTGAGCGCCTGCTCGTGATCTGAGACTAACTGAGCACCCTCAGCCTTGTTATCCCGAAGCTTGTTAATGATCGACTGAAAGCGACCAAACAAAGCCTCAACAGATTCACCCGGCTTCTGTGTGAAATTCTCATATTCACGCCGGTAGGTCTGATAGAGCCGAGCCTTGACCTGTGCTGTTCCCTCATGGTGTGCCTTGAGGGTAGCCCAGATCTCTCTCGCAGTGGAGAGATGACTCACTCGCTCAAATTCAGTGGGACCTAAGCCAGAAAATAAAATGTTCACAGCCTTACTGTTGCTCAGATGCTGTGCAATGATACCAGCAGTACCTTGCTCAGTAACTGGCAGAATGACAAACGTGGTGTGAACGCAAATGTCCCATATGTCCGAACCCTGGCTCATGAGATAGGCTCGCATGCGAGTCTTCCAATAATTATAGCCATAGGCTTCCAAGGACGGGACCTTGCCAGGAGACGTCATAGTCACTACTGGGGTTTAGAACCGGTTAAGGTATGGAAAAATCCTAACCTCGCTCTGATACCACTTGTAGGACCGAAAGTAGCGACCAGAGGGGGGGTGAATGGGCGCCTTAAAAATTCTTTCGAATCAATGGCCTGTTCCCAATACCCAACGCACCTCAAAAATACTACGCAGCAGAAAATAAACAGAAGGCCTAAGTCTAAAGGTTTCTAACCTAGAAGCAACTGATGAAAAATAGTGTAAAACTAAAGTGGTGCAACTAGGCAGATAAACAAGTTATAACAGGCCTAAACTTCTCAATGAAATGATCTAAGTATGTGTAAGATGAAAAGAGAAGTTACTGTCCAAATTTGTCTCCTGTTCGGACCTTGGCGAAGCCCCCTTCGCACGTCGAGGTCTGCTTCGGAGGTTGGTGACGAAGTCTGTCCGAAATCCCGAAGGTGTCGCTGTTGTAGGACCGAAAGTAGCGACCAGAGGGGGGGGGGTGAATGGGCGCCTTAAAAATTCTTTCGAATCTATGGCCTGTTCCCAATACCCAACGCACCTCAAAAATACTATGCAGCAGAAAGTAGACAGTAGGCCTAAGTCTAAAGGTTTCTAACCTAGAAGCAACTGATGATATACAGTGTAAAACTAAAGTGGTGCAACTAGGTAGATAAACAAGTTGTAACAGGCCTATACTTCTCAATGAAATGATCTAAGTATGTATAAAGTGAAAAGAGAAGTTACTGTCCAAAGTTGTCTCCTGTTCGGGTCTTGGCGAAGCCCCCTTCGCACGTCGAGGTCTGCTTCGGAGGATGGTGTCGGAGTCTGTCCGAAGTGCCGAAGGTGTCACTGTCTAGCCTAGTTCGAAGTGGTAAGAAGCGAAGTGTACTTCGGAGCGAAGCAAAAGAAGTGCCGGAGCCTGGTTCGAAGTATACACTTCGAAGACAAGACTTCGCACACAGCTTCGACTCACGAGCTTCGGAGCGAAGTAAAACAGTGCTGGAGCCTGCTTCGGAGTATGCACTTCGAAGACAAGACTTCGAACGCACTTCGAACCGAAAGCCTCGAAGCAAAACCTTCGAACACGAAACTTCGAACACACAAACAGACAACCTTCGAACGAAGGAGCGAAGTCTGTCACGTGACAGAAAATCAAGTCTGAAGCCAAACTTCTACCTTCGAAAAGAGCAAGCTCCGAAAACGAAGACGAAGAATGACACGCTACTAAGAAATCAATGCGAAGCTAAGAGGAAAGGCAAGCTTCGAAGTTAACTCCGAAACTTAACGAAGTGAGAACTTCGAACAGCTAGGGCCGGAGTACCTTCGCACTGACGTTCTAAGTATGCGATGCTGTCCGTTCAGAAAATACTTCGAAGCAAGCGACACAGGACACAAAGACCTAGGTTCGAAGTCTGAGCGAACCCTTTAACGATGTTCGATCGAAGCCTGCCTCACGGAGCTGAGGGGCTTCGAACAGAGAAGGGGCTTCGCCAGACACAGTCAGAAAAGCGATTTCAGACCTATCAACCCGATCGAAAAGTAGCACAGTAAAAGTAAAAAGCTGGCGCAGAGGTACTGTAGCTACAGTGGAGTACTACTTGCAAAACGCAAGAACTAGTACTCTGTTCGTGACGAACAGAAGCTTCTTCACACCTGCCGAAGCCTACAAAGCTTCAAAAATCACAGGGAAACTTGCTTTGTAGATGAAAACGACCCATTAAAAACCTTGCAGATGCAGCACACAACGAAATAGAGCATTTACTACAACATTAAAAGCAAGGCAAGAAACACAGAGAGTGAACTCCCTGGCGGCGCAAGCAGGGAACAGAAGAAGAGAGAGAAAACGTGAGAGGCAAAAATGACCCAATAGAGTAGTATTCAATTTCAGCAAAAGGGTAGTGCAAACCCTAGGGATTGGGGTGCTATTTATAGGCAGCCCAACACTAGGAATATTCTACCAGCCCCTTAGGGTTTTACAGACTCAAAAATACAGAAAAAGACTCTACTGCCCTTAGGTATTTTTACAGACACAACTGACTGACTGTGGGCCTAGAGTAACAGATGACATATCCTGAAGCTATTCTTCTAGACAGTCGGATACAGAATCAACGGTTGTCAGTTTTACGCCGAAACTGACAAAGCCTCCACCAGCTTTGCACCAGGTACCCGGATTGGGCCGGCCCGACTCCGCAGCTCTCTCAGCCCGGCAATCGCTCACCGCCCGTGTACCTGAGTCAGTCCTGGTCAACAGCCCAGTGGGTCTTCTACTGCTTCTGGCCCATGCACCCGGATTGGGCCAGCCCGACTTCGCAGCCTCCTCTGCCCGACAGTCGCTCGCTGCCCGTGTACCTGAGTCACACGCGGCCCATGAAACAGCAGATCTCTTCTCTTCTGTCCTCTTTGACTATCGTTGACAATGACTCATCACTTCTGGAGCCATGAGGCCCACGCTATTCAGCATGGCTCCTCAATCTCCCCCTTGATGAGAGCATTGTCAACACTCCTCAATTCTCAGCTCTTCAGCACCTGTGAAACAAATGTGGAAACACGAAAACAAAACACAAGAGAAACAAAGAAGAAGAAAAATAAGGTAAAAGTTTAACCCTAATGACCAAAAGCCAACCAAAAGCAAGAAGCGGTCATTATGGTTAACCAAAACACAAAAGCTCAAAATGAGTGCGATTGCAGAACAACAAGGATAACAACAGAGTAAGAACTCCCCCTTAAACTCTGATCCCAATTTTCTCCCCCTTGTTGACAAGTGAACTCATCAAGCACTCAAAAGAGACACAGACTCCCCCTGAAAAGCAACTCCCCCTCAAGATATGCAGTGAATGCAACTGGGGTGCAGGTGGAGTGTAGAAAGCATGCTTCTCAGATATGATTGACTACAAATACAGTATCTAACAGGTATAGCAAAAGAGATACTGTCTAAGACACATGGCATGATCAGTGCAAGAGATGATATCTAAAGAAAGTCATTTAGCACGCATTTGTCAATTTTTGCAAATAAAAGCATCACCACATTGTCTAGTAAACAAGCAAGGTAAAGCATGAGATGCAGAAGCTAACTGATATCTACCAAGATAAGCATTGTTCAAAACAAAGTGCTTCAGCAAACTTGTTATCCCTTTAAAGTTCAGGCTTTTTCATTTTCCTTTGTCATTTTTGCCAAGGGTTATTTGCATGTCAAACCTTATGCTAACCGACCAAGTCAAGCCTAGGCCAGAACTGAGCCATCAGAAGCTTAAGACATTGGTCTCGGCATACACTATACTGTCCTAGTTCATACCAAAGTGCTATGGTAAGCAGTCCAGAACAATATAATGCGACAAAGCAAACCCACTTGGATCTTTTCAACTTAAGCATAAAAAGGCATGGAATTTTCATTCATTTTTGATTTTTATCATTTTTATAGCACATTTTCCATGTTAAAGCATAAAGATGTCCAAGTTGCATATCTGCATCTATGTGATGAACTAGCTACAAGGCATGTAACAGATAGCAAAAGCACTCAGCCTACACATGCTAGTTACCAGAAGCAATGGTGATCATTTTTCAAGTTGAAAGCGTAAAAGCCATGCATATGACAGATATCAGATATATCAAGTGAACTGAATCAAAGCATGATCATTGACAAGTAATCAAAAGCATGTACCAGCTAGAATAAGTAAAGCAGTTCAATCATATAACAGAAGCAGGCTCAAAGTGTGATATGTGAATATGTATGATATGAACACACACAAAAAGACTCAAGAAAAGAGTAAAAAGAAAGAAAACTGACGCAAAATATCCTAGAAAGGATACACAACACCCAAATCCCCTCGTAAACGCTCAAAAGTAGACTGATCTAGGGGTTTGGTGAAAATGTCAGCCAACTGATGATGGGTATCAACATGAACAAGGTCAATGACACCTTTCTCATATTGATCCCGCAAGAAGTGAAAGCGCACATCTATATGTTTGGTTTTTGAATGGAGACACGGGTTTTTCCCTACACTAATAGCACTAGTGCTGTCGCAAAACAATGGAACCCTGGTAGGAAAGAGCAACCCAAAGTCTCGTAGAGTGGAAATCATCCAAACCATCTGTGAGCAGCAGCTAGCAGCAGCTACAGTACTCAGCCTCTGTGGTCGAAAGAGCAACTCCAGATTGCTTTCGAGAAGACCAAGATACAAGGGAAGAACCAAGAAACTGGCAAGTACCGGAAGTCGACTTGCGATCCAACCGGCACCCACCAAAGTCGGCGTCCGAAAAGCCAGATAAATCAAGTGATGATGATGCTGAATAATAAAGACCAAGATCAGGCGCATAGGTGAGATACCTGAAAATGCGCTTGACAGCCTGCCGGTGAGACGCGCGTGGTGAAGACTGAAAACGCGCGCAAAGTCCCACGGCGAACTGTATGTCCGGTCTTGTTGCCGTCAAGTACAACAGCGAACCGATCATCCCTCGAAATTCCTCTTCATTGACCTTGACACCACTCTCGTCCTTGTCCAGACCCCCAGAAGTACCCATCGGGGTCATCTGCGGCTTCAATTCACCACCAAAGTCAAATTTCTTGAGCATGTCACGAGTATACTTACCTTGGTGGATGAAGGTGCCGTCCTTGGTCTGCTTGATCTGGAGCCCTAAGAAAGTACTTAAGCTCACCCATGAGGCTCATCTCAAACTCACTGTGCATCTGCTCAGAAAACTTGGACACAAGAGAATCAGTAGTACCGCCAAAGATAATATCGTCCACGTAAATCTGAGCAACTAAAAAATCTGAAGCATCTCTGAGCAAGAAAAGAGTTTTGTCCACAGAACCCATCACAAAGCCCTTCCCCAACAAAAATTGCTTCAACCGGTCATACCAAGCCCTGGGGGCTTGCTTCAACCCGTATAAAGCTTTATGCAACTTAAAAACATGTCGAGGAAACTTAGGGTTCTCAAAACCGGGGGGTTGCCTAACATATACCTCCTCCTCTATGAACCCGTTCAGAAAAGCACTCTTAACGTCCATTTGAAAAAGCTTAAAACCCTTCGAAACGGCAAAAGCTAGAAGAATACGAATGGACTCAAGACGGGCAACAGGAGCGAAGGTTTCTTCAAAGTCAATACCTTCCTTCTGGCAATAACCCTGGGCAACTAGTCGAGCCTTGTTGCGCACCACAACCCCATCTTCACCTTGTTTGTTCTTGAATACCCACTTGGTGCCTATGGGGTTGCATCCTGGTGGCGGCTCAACTAGTGTCCAAACCCGATTGCGGACAAAATTCTCAAGCTCTTCTTGCATAGCATTAATCCAATTAGAATCAGAAAGAGCATGAGAAATGTCTCTGGGCTCAAAAGATGCAACAAACGCAGATTCAGCAAACACAGCGAGAGAGGCAGAAGAACGCAAAGTCCTCTCAGTCAAATCACCAATGATGAGCTCTGAGGGGTGGTCACGCTGAACTGCTCGGGTTCCCTGGTGATCTGAAGTCACCTCACCGGAGTCAGCAGCTGGCACCTCTGGACTCGACTGAAGGGGCTCGATCGAAGTGGAAGAAGTGATCAGAGGTCCGCCTTCATCATCAGTCGAAGTCACAGAGGGTGTGGGCTCTGCGGGGGATGCAGAAGGCCCGCCCTCAACAGCAGCTGGAGTATCCTCATCTTCCTCGAAGATGGACTCTCCGAGCTCATCATCACCAGAAAGCTCAAAAGAAGGAGTCAAAGAAGGCAAGGACTCATCAAAAGAAACCTCACACGTCTCGACAAGCAGCTGGGATTCGAGGTTCCAAACACGGAAGCCTCGAGAATGCAATGCATAACCAAGAAAAATACCATCCCAGCAACGAGACTCAAACTTGTCCAAATGCCCTCCCTTCTTGAGCACAAAGCACTTGCAGCCAAACGCTCGCAAGTGGCTCACCTTGGGCTGTCTGCCAAACCGCAACTCATATGATGTCTTACCAATGTAAGCTCTAAGAAAAATGCGGTTGGCAAGATAGCAAGCCGTGTTCATGGCTTCAGCCCAAAAACGCCTAGGAGTCCTGTGCTCAGTCGAGCATCGTCCTGGCCATCTCAACTAGCGTGCGGTTCTTTCGTTCCACAACGCCGTTCTGTGGGGGAGTGTAAGGAGAAGAAAACTGATGGTCCAGACCCTGATCACCACAGAAGCTGACGAACTGAGAGTTCTTGAACTCAGAGCCGTTGTCGGAGCGAATTGCTCGCATCCGACCATTGTTCTCATTCTTCAGCTTCAAAATCAGGTCATGGACAAATTGAAAAGTTTCATCCTTAGACTCCAAAAAGAAAACCCACGAGAAACGAGAAAAGTCGTCAACAATCACAAGTGCATACCACTTCCCACCGACTGAGCGTACCCGAGCTGGACCCTACAGTGTCCAAATGTAAAAGCTCGCCTGGATACGTAGTCATCACCTGAGTCACAGGTGAGTGAGAAGCGGCAACCATTTTCCCATGACGACAAGGGATGACAAACTAGATCCTTCTCCATTTTAAGCTTGGGCAATCCTCGGATGAGGTCCATAGAGCTTAACCTGACTAGCAGATCGAAACTCAAATGACCTAACCTCCTATGCCACTTCCAGAGCTCAGAAGAAGATCCAGCAATCAAACAGCGAGAAGGGCCAAAAGAACTAGAGAAGTCAATTCGAAAAACTTTACCGAAGGGTAAAATCTGACAAACCAAAGACCCTCTAGAATCAATCACAGAAGAATTGCCCTTCTTAAAACGCACTTCCAAACCATCCTCAAGAAGTTGCGAAACAGAGATTAAATTAAAGTTCAGATTTTTAACCAAAGCAACATTCTTTAAAGAGAAATGGTCTGAAATGCTAATTGAGCCTATTCCACTTACTTTCCCTTGACCGCTGTTCCCGAACGTGATGTACTCTTTGGAGCTCGGGGGAGTGAGACTGGAGAACCATCTGCGATGTCCCGTCATGTGGCGAGAGCATCCTGAGTCCATGATCCAAACATCCTCCAGTCCCCGGTCCTGCACAATCAATGTCTGTAAGTGGGAGCAAATGGTCCGGCACCAGGTTTAGCAAAAGAGCTAAACCAGTGTCGAGCCATCTGCTCAAAAGATGGAAAGCGAAAACCATCAAAAGAGTTTGGACCAAAACGCGGCTCAAAGCGCGGTCCACGGTTCTTCCTAACCCTACGGCCACGAGGTCCAGAACCGTAGCCAACTCGGTCTGGAACTCTGCCGGAACGAACACCACCAACCTGGAGCACGGGTAGGGAAACCGTCTCCTCTACCACCACCTACACGACGCGGCCTGGCCTCTAGCCTCTCCCCGCGCCGAGGAACACGCAGTCTACCACCCCTGCTGGTAGAACTGCACCTGATCACTACGAGCCCTCTCTGCTCTCTCAACCCGCTTCCTCCTGAAGCAAAACTCCACAAGATGCCCGTCTCTCTGACAATACTCACAATGATAGGTAGGCTTCTTGGGATGTGGTTGAGGCTTGGGGTTCTTGGGCTTGGTAGTGTTAGGTGTGGTCTTCTTGGGCTGAGAGGGTCCCGGAAGAGAATCTAAGAAGAGTGGAGGTGTTTGGGCTTAGGAACCCAGATAGGCTTCTTGGGTGGAGCTTTGGGAGTTTCATGGATCACTCCATCCTTTGGCTGACAAACCTGGGAGGTCTCAGTGGAGTGAGTCTTGGGATACCTCTGCTCTGGAGTCATTTTACTCCACTCCACTGCCCGGCTGAGGGCACTCTCAAAGTCAGCCTTGGTGTAGGTGTAACCTACTCCAAACCCATCCTTCCTCTTGAACTGCTGGATCATCATGCCAAGCTGTGGCTCTCTGGCACTGATCCAACTCAGGATAGAACGGAGGTAAAAGTTCTCATTCTGAGAATCTGCTAGCTCCTCTCTCAAGGAAGCTAGAACCTCCACCTGAGACAAGCAGGTCTCACACTCATTCTCTACTTGGACAGACTTCCCGGCTTTTAGCTTAATCAACTCCATTCTAAGAGACAGGCAGTTCTCACAGACAGTGGGTGGAACTGACAGTGTCTCAAGCTCTAGCCTAGTCTGGGCAAGCTCAGCTCTCAACCTCTCAACATCACCCAAATGCTCATCGCCCTTGGATTTCAGCTCAGCTAAGGCAGCTAGATGAGATGGGCAATCAACACAGGGTGCGACGACAGTGGCGTGAGCATCTTTCAGCTCCTGCTGAGCGCTTTCAAGCTCAGTGGCCAAAGCGTCCCTCTCATCAACCCTTTCTGTGTATCTGGACTTTAAAGTCGACAGGTCACACAGAAGCACCTCACACTTCGGGCACTCACTGCTATCACCCAAGCAAGGAGAAGAGGATAGACTCTCAATCCTACCGTTGGCCACGGCAAGCTCACTTTCTAACTCGTCTATCCTTTTCTTAGCCCCCCTAAGCAGTTTCTCCCGATATTTTAACTCCTGACGATTGCTCTCAAGTAAATCGACAATTTCTCGCTCATAAGATGATACCTTGCTATCGTCGTCGTCGGAGTCGTCGGAGGAGCTCTTTTCTTCTCTATCCCCAAGAGCCATGGAGCAGAAGCTCTTGCGGGATCTTCGGCGCTGGTGTGTGCGGCTCTTCGGCTTGTCTCCGAAAGCCATGAAGCAGAGGCCCGCCGGATCATCCTTGTCCTTCCCCTTCTTGATGGCGATCTCCTCATCGCTTGAGCTCGATGAAGAGGAAGAAGACGTGGATCTCTTGGAGTAGCTCTTCTCCATCTCGGCGAAGAAGGCCTTGTCGCGCTTCTTGTTCTCTCGCCGGTAGTCCTTCAGGGCCTTCTTGAAGAACCGGGTCTTCGGCTTGCCCTTGATGAAGGAGGGGCTCTCATGCTTGCCTGAGTCGTGGAAGCTGCTGCCGGCGCCCTTCTTGTATCCACTGCGCTTGGGGCAGTCGGCGATGAAGTGTCCTGGATCACCACATTCAAAGCATCCGGATTTTGTGCCGTGTCTTTTGAACATTCTCTTATCATAGACACGACGCACCCGGTTGTTAAAGAGACACAAATCATCATCTCCCAACAACTCAAGCTGGTCCTCAGTAATAGACATCAAGGAGAACCCAGCACAGCTCACAGCAGAGGGATCAACTGAAGGTGTAGCAAGGGCCAGGGATTTTGATCCAGAGCCAGTGAGATTTGATCTCAACTGGATATCTACCTCAGTGGCCTTCAGCTTGCTAAATAACTCAGAAATGGTCAAGGTATCGTAAGAAGTGCTCTCAACGATAGATGATACCTTGATCTCCCAGATCTTTGGGTCCAAGGTATGAAGAACCTTGAGCGCCTGCTCATGATCTGAGACTAACTGAGCACCCTCAGCCTTGTTGTCCCGAAGCTTGTTAATGATCGACTGAAAGCGACCAAACAAGGCTTCAACAGATTCACCCGGCTTCTGTGTGAAGTTCTCATATTCACGCCGGTAGGTCTGATAGAGCCGAGCCTTGACCTGGGCTGTTCCCTCATGGTGTGCCTTGAGGGTAGCCCAGATCTCTCTCGCAGTGGAGAGATGACTCACACGCTCAAACTCAGTGGGACCTAATCCAGAAAACAAAATATTCACAGCCTTACTGTTGCTCAGATGCTGAGCAATGATACCAGCAGTACCGTGCTCAGCGACTGGCAGAATGACAAACGTGTTGTGAACGCAAATGTCCCATATGTCCGAACCCTGGCTCATGAGATAGGCTCGCATGCGAGTCTTCCAATAATTGTAGCCATAGGCTTCCAAGGACGGGACCTTGCCTGGAGACGTCATAGTCACTACTGGGGTTTAGAACCGGTTAAGGTATGGAAAAACCCTAACCTCGCTCTGATACCACTTGTAGGACCGAAAGTAGCGACCAGAGGGGGGGGGTGAATGGGCGCCTTAAAAATTCTTTCGAATCTATGGCCTGTTCCCAATACCCAACGCACCTCAAAAATACTATGCAGCAGAAAGTAGACAGTAGGCCTAAGTCTAAAGGTTTCTAACCTAGAAGCAACTGATGATATACAGTGTAAAACTAAAGTGGTGCAACTAGGTAGATAAACAAGTTGTAACAGGCCTATACTTCTCAATGAAATGATCTAAGTATGTATAAAGTGAAAAGAGAAGTTACTGTCCAAAGTTGTCTCCTGTTCGGGTCTTGGCGAAGCCCCCTTCGCACGTCGAGGTCTGCTTCGGAGGATGGTGTCGGAGTCTGTCCGAAGTGCCGAAGGTGTCACTGTCTAGCCTAGTTCGAAGTGGTAAGAAGCGAAGTGTACTTCGGAGCGAAGCAAAAGAAGTGCCGGAGCCTGGTTCGAAGTATACACTTCGAAGACAAGACTTCGCACACAGCTTCGACTCACGAGCTTCGGAGCGAAGTAAAACAGTGCCGGAGCCTGCTTCGGAGTATGCACTTCGAAGACAAGACTTCGAACGCACTTCGAACCGAAAGCCTCGAAGCAAAACCTTCGAACACGAAACTTCGAACACACAAACAGACAACCTTCGAACGAAGGAGCGAAGTCTGTCACGTGACAGAAAATCAAGTCTGAAGCCAAACTTCTACCTTCGAAAAGAGCAAGCTCCGAAAACGAAGACGAAGAATGACACGCTACTAAGAAATCAATGCGAAGCTAAGAGGAAAGGCAAGCTTCGAAGTTAACTCCGAAACTTAACGAAGTGAGAACTTCGAACAGCTAGGGCCGGAGTACCTTCGCACTGACGTTCGAAGTATGCGATGCTGTCCGTTCAGAAAATACTTCGAAGCAAGCGACACAGGACACAAAGACCTAGGTTCGAAGTCTGAGCGAACCCTTTAACGATGTTCGATCGAAGCCTGCCTCACGGAGCTGAGGGGCTTCGAACAGAGAAGGGGCTTCGCCAGACACAGTCAGAAAAGCGATTTCAGACCTATCAACCCGATCGAAAAGTAGCACAGTAAAAGTAAAAAGCTGGCGCAGAGGTACTGTAGCTACAGTGGAGTACTACTTGCAAAACGCAAGAACTAGTACTCTGTTCGTGAAGAACAGAAGCTTCTTCACACCTGCCGAAGCCTACAAAGCTTCAAAAATCACAGGGAAACTTGCTTTGTAGATGAAAACGACCCATTAAAAACCTTGCAGATGCAGCACACAACGAAATAGAGCATTTACTACAACATTAAAAGCAAGGCAAGAAACACAGAGAGTGAACTCCCTGGCGGCGCAAGCAGGGAACAGAAGAAGAGAGAGAAAACGTGAGAGGCAAAAATGACCCAATAGAGTAGTATTCAATTTCAGCAAAAGGGTAGTGCAAACCCTAGGGATTGGGGTGCTATTTATAGGCAGCCCAACACTAGGAATATTCTACCAGCCCCTTAGGGTTTTACAGACTCAAAAATACAGAAAAAGACTCTACTGCCCTTAGGTATTTTTACAGACACAACTGACTGACTGTGGGCCTAGAGTAACAGATGACATATCCTGAAGCTATTCTTCTGGACAGTCGGATACAGAATCAACGGTTGTCAGTTTTACGCCGAAACTGACAAAGCCTCCACCAGCTTTGCACCAGGTACCCGGATTGGGCCGGCCCGACTCCGCAGCTCTCTCAGCCCGGCAATCGCTCACCGCCCGTGTACCTGAGTCAGTCCTGGTCAACAGCCCAGTGGGTCTTCTACTGCTTCTGGCCCATGCACCCGGATTGGGCCAGCCCGACTTCGCAGCCTCCTCTGCCCGACAGTCGCTCGCTGCCCGTGTACCTGAGTCACACGCGGCCCATGAAACAGCAGATCTCTTCTCTTCTGTCCTCTTTGACTATCGTTGACAATGACTCATCACTTCTGGAGCCATGAGGCCCACGCTATTCAGCATGGCTCCTCAGCTGTCTAGCCTAGTTCGAAGTGATAAGAAGCGAAGTGTACTTCGGAGCGAAGTAAAATAGTGCCAGAGCCTGGTTCGAAGTGTGTACTTCAAAGGCAGGACTTCGAACACAGCTTCGAACCAAGAGCTTCGGAGCAAAGTGACAAAGTCGGAGCCTGCTTCGAAGTGAGGACTTCGAAGACAAAACTTCGAACCCACCTTGAACCGAGAGCTTCGAAGCACAACCTTCGAACAGAAAGCTTCGAACACAAAAACTTCGAACACCACACACTAACAGACAACCTTCGAACAAAGAAGCGAAGTCTGTCAAGTGACCGAAAATCAAGTCCGAAGCCTACACTCTATCTTCGAACAGGGAAAGCTTCGGAAGGTGAATCGAAGGCTGACACGCCACAAAGAAATACAAGCGAAGTCTATCAGAAAAGACAAACTTCGAACCCAACTTCGAAGCCTAACAAATGTGCACTTCGATCAGATAGATTCGGAGTATGCTAGTTCGAAGTATGCGATGCTGTCCATACAGGAAGAGCTTCGAAGCTAGCAACTCAGAAACAAGAAAACCGAAGTTCGCAGTTTGAATGCCCACCGTGAAAATGTTAGATCGAAGCCTGCCTCACGGAGCTGAGGGGCTTCGACCAGAGAGAGATGACTTCGCAGAAACAGTCAAAAAGGCATTTACTCCATTCTGCTTCGATCAAAAAGGCAGTACAGTAGAAGGTAAAAAGCTGGCAGCAAGTACTGTAGCTACAGAAAAGTAGTACTACTTGCAACAGCAAGAACTAGTACTCAGTTTGTGAAGAACGGAAGCAACAGAAGAAGCTTCTCCTCAAGAACTAAATACAGCAGCCCGTAGCCAACACAATAACTCCCCAAACCAACCCAGATGCAACCAATAAATTCACCAGATACAAAGGGTTAAAAGCATCCAAGAGATTAGAGCCAAAAAGAGCCACGAACAGAGAGGAGCAAGGGCCTGGCGGCGCACACAAGAGAGAGAAACCGGGAGACAAAGTGACCCAAAGGGTGGATTTTATTTCAGATCAAAAGGGTAGTCCAAACCCTAGGGATTGGGGTGCTATTTATAGGCAGCCCAACACTAGGAATATTCTACCAGCCCCTTAGGGTTTTTACAGACTCAAAAATACAGAAAAAGACTCTACTGCCCTTAGGAATTTTTACAGACACAACTGACTGACTGTGGGCCTAGAGTAACAGATGACATATCCTGAAGCTACTCTTCTGGACAGTCGGATACAGAATCAACGGTTGTCAGTTTTACGCCGAAATTGACAAAGCCTCCACCAGCTTTGCACCAGGTACCCGGATTGGGCCGGCCCGACTCCGCAGCTCTCTCAGCCCGGCAGTCGCTCATCGCCCATGTACCTGAGTCAGTCCTGGTCAACAGCCCAGTGGGTCTTCTACTGCTTCTGGCCCATGCACCCGGATTGGGCCAGCCCGACTTCGCAGCCTCCTCTGCCCGACAGTCGCTCGCTGCCCGTGTACCTGAGTCACACGCGGCCCATGAAACAGCAGATCTCCTCTCTTCTTCAGTCCTCTTTGAGTATCGTTGACAATGACTCATCACTTCTGGAGCCATGAGGCCCACGCTATTCAGCATTGGTCCTCAGCACTTACTCCTTCAAAGTCTCATGTCTCATCACCAGAGAAATTCGAAGTTGAAGATGACGTGGACATGCAGATGGTGGAGGAGTTCGAAGCTCTTCTTACGGGGGAGGATGAAGAGTCTCGGATGGGAACTGAGGCCTTTGTCCAAGATGGCACGGAGGTGGCGCCGATGGTTGAGGGCGATACTGGGCAAACGGATGCTGAAACTGCTCTGTCTGGCCAGATGGTCATCCTTGTTTTGGAGGAAGGCAGAGTCGAGATGGAAGGGGCTCAAGCCCTAGCTGTGGAGGTCTCGGCTCCGGACAAAGTGATAGGTGTTGTGGCCAAGGAAATCCTAGCAGTTGTTCCTTCGGTTTGAACACCAGAGTCCGAAGAGGATTCGGCTAGATGTTCGAGCCTCTGAGCAGTCCAATGCTCACCCAGCAACAAGGTGCCAGAGGTAAGCCTCGACTGAACATAATTTTTTTCCTTTACCTGCATCATTTAAATAATATTATATACCTTTGGTTTCACAGAATCAGCTATGGCGGAGGTGATCCCTGCTATGGAGGTGGTCCCGGAGCTTGAGGCAGCTTCGGTGCTGTTGTCGACTGCGGCGCAAGAGGTGGCTCCAGCACTAGAGGTGGCTCCGAAGCAAGCGACGGGTCCTGGAAAGGCCAAAGGCAAAGGTTAGCCAATGCCTGCTCCTGGTCCTGGGTGGACTCTGTTAGAGTCGACTGACGGAGGCCAGTCGACAGAAGCCTCCGAAGATGTTTCACTACGCTTCGACCTTTCTCCTAGCGACGATGATCGGAGCGCCTTGACAAGGCTCCTACTCCTGGCCCCTTTTCTTAAAAGGAGGACATGTCTTCAGACTTTGCTAGAGCCTCTAGCTTGAACTAGTCGTGAAGTTGGAGAGACTGAATTGGTCTCCATCCTTGGTGAGGCCGAAGGGTTGGAGCTCAATGTCGCGCTCAAATGGGCAGCTTATCAGGTAGGAAGCACCTACAAAAGTTAGTTTTCACTAAAGCATATATATAACTTACTTACACTACTTTATTTTCCTTTGCAGCACGTCGTTCTAGCTCGAGCAGCTGTTGTTTCCAATGAGTGGGAGTGCAACCGGCTCAAAGAGAAGGTGGCGACTCTTCGAGCTTAGAGGAGATGGCTCTCACAAAGCAGAATGCCAAAGTCATACTGGAGGCTACGAAGGAGGAGCTTGAGGCCGAACGGGTGGTGCTCCGGGCCGAAGTCGAAAGGCTTCAAGGGGAGCAGGCAAATTTGGGAGCCGAGCTTGTAAAGCTTCGGGAAGGACGACAATGCTTGGTTGAAGACGCGAGGAAGTTGCTCGGACAAAAAATTGTCCATATGACAAAGTCAGCTGAGCTCTCCACCTTAATCCGCGACATGAATGTCTCGAGCGGGCATTGGCCGTGGAGAAAACAAAGTGTGATGGCGTGGCCTCCGAAACCATGGATGTCCTTCGGGGTGTCCTGGAGTATTTTGGGACTTCTTGCGCTTCCTCGTCGCCGGCCAATGATTCCTTACTTCGGAAAATGAAGATGATCCAAGCAGCAATGAAGACGATGAAGACTTCGGGTACTCGATACGGAGAGATCTTCGGCCAAGTAGCCGCTCTAAGAGTACTTCGCTACTTCGAGGACATTGGACTTTCTGTTTCGCCGGAGCCCGGAGCAGCCCTTGCTAGCTTTGGTGGTGACCAACTATTGACCCCTTCGCCTGATGTGGTCGCAGCTTGGGAAGCTTTTCAGCCATCCTAGAGAGCTTAGGGTCAGTCAACTGTGAAGGTGTGGATCGATGAAGGCCTGACTTATTTGGAAATGTTTATACGATTTCTGACCTTTTTGGATGATGAACTCGAAGTATTAGAGGTTAACGAAGGGCTCCGTCAATAGTGGGCTACCTTCGAAGCCTTAAGGCCTCACATGCATCCTCGATTTTCAATTCCTCGAGGAAGCCATGGAGAGGTTATACCCAAAATCTGAAAAGAAATATTAGCTTACATTAAGGAGGAGAATGGGGAAAAACAAGTTGTAAATATAGCATCTTCATCTTCGGCGGACGTTGATTGGTTCGAAGAAGAGTGGTCTGGTGAAGATAAAGCGAGGACTAGCCCCGAAATACTTTGGACCTGGGCCGAGATTTAGCAAGAACAAAGGGACTTCTGGGATTCAAAGAAGGGGAAGCAGATTAAATGCAAGGTTGTGAAGACTCTAGGCTCCGAGACAAGTCGCCTTCGAAGCCGAGCTAACTCCGAGTCTAGCTCTGGGGACCGAATGGGTCTTCGCTTTCTTCTTGTCTTAGACACTGATTTTTCATTGTTTAATATAATTTATTGAGTAATATAAATTCAAATGTTTCGAAATTGTCTCATTACCTCCTAGCCCCTCTTTGAGGGTGAGCACCTTCGATTTTCAAGCGAAGATGGTTACGCACAGTGGTTGTAATGCCTGCTAAGAGTACAATTTCAATAGTTTTTGTTTTCGGAGGATCGTAGCCCCTTATTGTATTGAATAATAATTTGTAATGAGTGGTTCGAAATTCGAGTAGATGGTCATTATGGACCTCGTAGGTCTGTTCGAACCCATGGTTCTAGAGTCCGTAAATCGTAGCTTAGTACTCTTTTTCGGATGTATTGGAATTCAATTATTCTGGTCACTTCGAACTCTTTTTCGGATGTATTGGAATCCAATTATTCTGGTCGCTTCGGACTCTTTTTACGGATGCTTTCAAGCCAGTGGCTCGGAATCCATTTTTCATGGTCTCCTCTTACTATTTTTACGGATGCTTTCAAGCTGATTGCTCGGAATCCGTATCATTTGGTCTCTTTGGACTCTTTTTACGGATTCTTTCAAGCTGGTGTGTCGGAATCCGTAAATTGGTTCGAATGAATAATACTTACCTTCGCGACCAGCTCCGTCCCCCTAGTGCATCCACTAGGAGTAGGAAACAGCTTGAGAAGCATGCATTATTCGAACCATAAGCTTTGTTCATTTAGAAAGTGTTTACAAATGATTACAAGGAGCCCCTAAGCGAAGTATCGTTTATGGTGCTCTGCATGCCATGCATGCTTCAATTCCTGAATGCAGGATGATATATGGTCCTTCCCATTTATTTCCTAATTTCCCCAGAGCAATAATGCTTCGCAATACTAAATGGCCCGGCTTAAGTTCATTAAGCTTTATTTTGGGGTCATACCAAGTCTTTGTCTAATGTTAATACTTCGTTAGGTTAGTAACAGATCGAAGCCTTGTTTCTTCAGTTAAGTCTAGCGAAGTCTGTCTTTCATTGTCCAGCTCAGGTTCAATGGTGTGGATGGATCCTCCCTTGAGCTCCGTCGGTGTGATGGCTTCACCTCCGAATAGTAACCTGAAAGGGGTGAACCCTATGGACCTTGCTTGATTGGTTCGAATGAACCACAAAATCTTTGGAAGTTCTTCGGTCCATAGCCCCTTCGCTAATCCTACTATTCTTCTATTAAAGCCTGACAAGATATTACCATTATCTTGCTCGACGGCTCCATTGGATTGTGGTTGACAGATAGATGCAAAGCACATTTCAATACCAAGACCTTCACAGAACTCTCTGAAATGTTCGGCATCGAATGAGTGCCATTGTCAATTGTCAGTTGTCTAGGCACTCCAAATCTACAAATAATATTTTGCCAGAAAATTTTTTGCACATTCTTTGAAGTGATAGTGGTGAGGGGTTCTGCTTCGACCCACATAGAAAAATACTCAATCGCTACCACTACAAATTTTAGACTGCCCTTTGCCATTGGGAAGGGGCCAATAAGATCCATCCCCCACCGGGCCATTGGCCACACCAGAGTAATAACTTGAAAAGGTGTTGGTGGACGATGACTCCGTCTTTCCATCCATTAACAACCTTTGCAAGTGCGTACTAAAGCCTCCGCATCAACTACTATTATAGGCCAATAGAGCCCTTGGTGAAGTGTTTTGCCCGCTAAAGCTCGAGGGGCAAGATGGCTACCACAAAGGCCTTCATGAATTTCTCAGAGTATGTCTTGGACTTCGGCTTGGGAAATACATCGGAGCAGAGGAGAACAAACTCTGGCCTTGTATAAAATACCATTGACAATATGATAGTTTCAGACCCTTAACTGTAGTCTTGATAGCTTTGGGCCTTCAAGCAAATTGGATTCGTCTTGCAATAAATCCATAATTGAACTCCGCCAATCAGTGTTTGGTATGCAAAGGACCTCCACAGGAGGGAGTTACGGCACTGAAGGGGAGGCAAGCTCTTCATAAAAACCCCTTCCAGAATGTCTAGGGCTTCGGCAGCAGCTTTTGCCAAGATGTCTACTTGCAATTTATCGGCTCGTGGGATACTTCGGACAGAGATCCCTTTAAATGCTGCTTCGGTCTTATGGAACTCTTCCAAATATTTAGCATGTTGTGGATATCGAACCTGAAAACTTTTATCAGTGTGCCCTGCTACAATCTGGGAATCTATTTTTATAACAACTCTTGTAGCACCAAGGGCATGCGCCTTGCGAAGGCCTAGAAAAATTCTTTCATACTCCGCAATATTATTAGTGGACTTAAAGTTGAGCCTTGCAGCGTACATTGCTTTCTGCCCTAAAGGCGAAATTATGACCGCTCCGGCGCTTGCTTTGGATGCTTGAAAAGCTCCATTAGAGTATATGGTACATATGCCTTCATTTTATTCTTTCGGAGCCCATACTATATATGGAGTCCATTCTGCTACAAAGTCAGCCACCACTTGTGACTTGATTGTTGTTCTTGCTACGAAAGAGATACCAAAGGGGGCTAGCTCAACGGCCCACTTTCCAATTCTCCCTGTAGAATCCTTGCTTTGGAGCATATATCCAAGAGGATAAGAAGTTTGTACAATTACATTATGTGCTAAAAAATAATGTCATAATTTCCTCAAAGCCATTACTAGAGCATAAGTAAATTTCTCCAGCTCGGAGTACCGAGTTTTGCTCCAGATAAGGCTTTTGATATGAAGTATATCGGATTCTGTTCCAACTTCCCATTGAAATCCATTTCTTGAACAAGGACCTCACTGACAGCGGAGCCTTTTGTTGCAAGATAAAGAAGAAGAGTTTCATTTGGCACTTCAGTGTCTAGGCAAAATATTCGGACCCTTTTAAGGCTTTGAATATTGGGAGGCTCCACTCTAAGGACCTTGCCAAAAATCTGCTAAGGGTGCGAGGCGTCCGATGAGCTTCTGGACTTGCTTCAAATTTTCTGACGGAGCCATTCTTTGCAATGCACTTATCTGTGTTAGGCTAGCTTTGATCCCCCTGCTCGAAACTAAATACCCTAGAAATTTTCTAGCTTTAGCCCCGAAGATACATTTTTTGGGGTTGAGGCGAACTCCACATGCTCGGAGACTCTCAAAAGTTTTTGCTATGTATAGACTATGTTGGTGCTTTAAAGCACTCTTTATTACAATATCATCCATATAGGCTTTGACATTGTGACCTATCTGGTGACCTATAGCCTTAGCAATCAACCTTGAAAACTATTGCCCTGTCATTTCTTAAGTCGAAGGGCATTCTAACATAACAAAAGACTCCCGAAGAAGTTATAAAGCTTGTCTTGGCTTCGTCTTCGTGTTTTAACCATATTTGATGATATCTAGAGTACGCATCGAGGGATCTTAAAAGCTCGGAGCCGGTAGTGGAGTCGACGAGTTGATCAATGTGGGGCATGGGGTAGGCATCACGTGGGCATGCTTTGTTCAGGGATTGGAAGTCAATGCACATGCGCCACTTGTCAGAGGCTTTTTTCTTGACAAAGACGGGGTTGGCTAACCACTCCATGTGGGCCACCTCTCTAATGATCCCGGCCTTTAACAACTTCTCCACCTCTGCTTTAGCAAGGTCCGCCCTTTCTGTTGACAATTTGTGGAACCCTTAGTGAAAAGGTCAAACCCTTGGGTTGATGAGTAGGTTGTGCTCAATGATGCTTCGGTCAACTCCGGGAATATCTTCGTCGGACTAGGCAGAGACATCTAGGTTTTCTTTAACTACTTCTTACAGTGAAGTGGCAATTTTTGGAGACAGTTCCTTGCCAAACTGGATGGGATAGTCTTTGCCATCCTTAACAATGATCTTCGTTATAATTTCACCTTCAGGGCTTGTCTTGTGGGAGGATATCTTCGAGGGCTCACTTGATGTGGAGGCATCCTCTGAATGATCTTGTACATTATTTATTTGTCTAGGATCAAGAGGTGGACCATGGTCGTACTCCGCCCTCCACGCCGCAGCTTGGTCGCCGAGGACTATAAGCACTCCTCCTTGTGTGGGCATTTTCAGGCATAAATAATTTTGATGCGCCACAGCTCCAAATTGATTTAGCATTCTCCTTCAAAAAATAACATTATAAGCATAAGGGGCATCGACGACGTCAAAAATCACCTCCTCTGATCTAGCCAGGAGCCCCTCTCCGAAGGCGACCTCGAGGCCTATTTGGCCAAGGGCATCGAGAGGAGGTCCTGCGAAGCCTTGAAGCGGACGAGCTTCTAGAAGTAAATGCTTCCTCGGGATGCACAATTGGTCAAAGGCCTAGACGAAAATAATATTTGTAGAGCTTCCGCCATCAACCAACACTCTTAGGACCTCCGTTCTTGTAATGTCAGTTGTAATAACAAGAGGGTCTACATGAGGGAATTTAATACTAGCTACATCAGCTGTGGAGAAGAATACGGGCACGTGAGACCACTCGGGCATTTCAGCAGCCAACGAGGAGGTCCCAATATGCCCTACTTCACGAACATATTCTCTCTGTTGTCTTTTTGACATGCCGCCCAGGGTCCCTCCTCCGGAGATGGGAAAAACTACTCGTTTGTCATGGTCTTGTGTATCTTCTTGTTTCAAAGGTGGCATAACACTGGCCACCGAAAGCTGTCTTGGGGCTTCGAAGCTATCTACATGTCCGACAGTCTGCACTGCTCGGGACATGTCTCGGGAGGGTCTCGGTCAATAGTACCTCGACCGGAGAGCCTCTCAAGATACTCGCTCTGCAGAGCTAGTATAGATGTGCATGTGTCAGTAGCATGGCTTCGTT
The DNA here is from genome assembly GCA_019279435.1 of Zizania palustris. Classification (NCBI taxonomy): domain Eukaryota; kingdom Viridiplantae; phylum Streptophyta; class Magnoliopsida; order Poales; family Poaceae; genus Zizania; species Zizania palustris. Next base: position 65,586,149 of record JAAALK010000290.1, on the reverse strand, counting down.
TTTCACCATGTACACAGCAGAAGGTCTGGCCTCGGCCAGCCGGCTTCCTTGGCGGCCTCCAACCTCTGACCTTGTTTCCTGGAGCTTGTTGATTTTTAGGGGGCAATTTCGAAGAAGAGGAGGCAATATTTAAAACCTGAGAGCAAGGATGTTTTCGCCCTCTTTGTCCGTCATGCTGGTTGTTGTCGAAGTGGTACTCCTGTGGTGGAGTTGAAGTCTTCACCTCAAGTTTGACTTCTTGCAGGATGGTTGGTGAAGATGAAGCCGTTCTTCGGAGCCATACCTCATCCGACCTAGCATATTCCTCAAAGTAGGCCATTAGCTGCGCTACTAAGGAAATATGCTTCCGGTGAAGCTTGTCGAGAAGGTCTGTGTTTGTGACTCCATCCCATGCTACATCAACTATGGATGATGTAGATAACCCTCTTATCTGTGACTTCATATAAGCGAAGCGCTTGAAAAATTTCCACAGAGTTTCTCCAGGTTACTACATCACCTGAAAAAACTCATGGTAGACATAGGAGGAATGAAGGTCCCTTGGAAATTACTCACAAACTTCTTTCTCAACTGCTCCCAGGATCCAATCGATCCTGGTTTCAAAGACCAGAACCAACGTAGAGCAACTCCTTCGAGCGCAAGGGGGAAACACTTCGCCATTGTGTCTCGAACCCCTCCGTTGGCTTCAATTGCTAAAGCATATGAGCAGGAGAATTCCCCGGGATCTTCCTCTCCAGAGTACTTGCACAGCTTCAAAGTCCTAAATTTGGGGTCGAAGCACACCTTTTGCAGGTCTGTGTGTAGCGGAGATTCATCATCGAAAGAAGCATTTTCGGTGCTTCTCTGAATCGCGGAGGCTTCGGGATAGTAGATAGGGTCGTCGTCTTGAGGCACCTCTGGAATGACAGGGCTACCCTGAGGGTGAAGCCTGTCGGCAGCTTCCTGCCCCCGTCTTCCTACTTCAACATAAAGATGAGCCATCTGGGTCACCACGTCATCAGGACAGTCTTCGTTTCTTCCATAGGGGACCTAAGGGTCTTGAGAACTGAAGAAGTCAGTTCAGAGCATGGACAGAGCAGTGGGAGAGGCTACGTCAGTTGGAGAATGGACACAGCCACAAGAGGAGCTCTGTATGCTCGAGGAAGAAGAGGGTCCTTCAACCTCGGTGGTGTTCGAAGACCTCAACCCATAGGTCCAACAAGACCTTCAGATGGGACTAGTGCCTAGGCTCCATTTAGGAGGCATGGATCTAGGAAAGTATTGGTAGAAAACGAAATTTTTGTACTAATTTCACCACAGATGGTGCCAACTGTTGGCGTACAAGATTACGCTAACAGGTTTAAGGAATTAGAAAGATTAACAAACGGAGTTTCTATTTAAGAAGACTATTTCAAGCCTCCGAACAGAATAATAGCTTGAGATAGTTCGAAGTGTGTATTGAATATCTGAGTATTTGATACCCATTACAGAGCGAAGAGGGGTATTTATAGACAGAATACATTGGGAAAAGACTCCTTTACCCTCTAATTACAACCGACTAAGAAGATACTGTTTAATATTCTTTATAGTGTTAAAAGAGTAAAAGACTAGTCTAATCAGTGAGAAGATAATTCTTCTGTCCTCACTAGCAGTACCCCTTCAGGTGAAGAGGCTTCGGGATGCTTCGTCACGCCGAAGACTTAACGAAGGCCTTCACTATAGAGAGCTCCGAATACAGCGAAGCCTTGATGCTTTTAGGATCTTCGGAGACCAAAGCTTCTGACTTCATTTCTTCTACTTGTATTGATGTGGAGGCTTCCTTGACCTCTGGAGGATGAAATATTTTCCCTCAACAATAGCCTTGTCAAGTGAACCAATACTATGCGTGCAGAAGTCCAACTTCTTCCCCAAATGGTCGAGATAAAAGATAACACCCTACTTTGGCAGACCAACTATCGATGAGCATGAACCTTAGTGGGTGCAGCTATTGGGAAGAGCATCAACACTTAATTTTCTGAGGGAAAACTATTCTAGCATTGTAACTTTCCTAGCACACACGAAACATGCAAGAATAGAATAGCAGGAACATAAGAAAGCATAACAGGCAATCATATTAACTGTGACATAGCATAGCCTTCTTCACTTGGTGATGTCCATCTCCTTGGCTCCCGTCATTGAGTGCGTGCTCCCGGCCTCCATGAAGAGTACTAGTCCATCTCGTAGAGGCTATACTAATTACATGGGCCCAAGCAACGTGAAAATGACATGCAAGCCACAATAAATTTTACATCAGCCTTGGGCTATAAATACTCATGACACGTAGGCCATATTTAATTTACATTCATTACATTCATCTCATACATTACATTTATCCAAGACCATGCTAGTCACATCATTATTTGTAAAACAAAGTTAGGTGAGTAATCTACAAGTCAGTGGATTCTGGATATGAAAAAACAGGGTCAACAGGCTCGGTTTTTCAAATTCACGTGGGTCGGAACTTCCGATCCGGCTTCAGAACTTCCGATCAATTTTAGAATCTCGCAACGTAATAATTGCCTTCTGTATCAAATAATTATTCGATATCGGAACATCCGGTCACTATCGTAACTTCCGATCCGCCATCAGAACTTCCGATCTGCCACGGACAGAAACAGATCTAATATGTTGTTCCACCATGTATCTCCATACATGAGGGATCCAGATCGAACACTACACACGTTGGCTCTGATACCACTGTTGGGGAATAGGGGAGCTACGCTAGCCAGCAAATTCGAAATTTCCGCCCTAAAACCCAAGACCCAGCATGTGCGTGTGAGATCATAGATCGGTACCTTCTAGCACTTGAAACGCTAGGTGCAGCGGAAGAAGAGGTTGATGAAGCGCGTCAAGCCTATCTTGCTTTGTCTCAGTCGTTCCTCACCAATCCAATCGATGAAGAAGTCACCTTCCTCGTGGTGATGGCCAGGACCATCGCTATGGAATAACGCCTCCACGGAGTGCACACATATAGGGATGGAGTTCCTCCCACGGTATCGTTCTAGCACCGCACGTGAGAGACGGAAAATCCTCAACCTCAATGTTTCAGATCAAGAGAGGGAGGAGAGGACTCTTGGGTGGATAGGTCTAATCTAGGCTTATTGCTTGTTCTAAGACGTCCTCCTCTTCTCCTTTTATAGGGCTGAGAACCCCTTGTCGTGCTCATCCCAAAACACTAAAGACCATAATAGATCCAATTTATTTGCCCACGTTGAAACTTCTGATCCTAGATCAGAACTTCCGACAGGGTATTTTAGGTCTCTCGCTACAGTACGACATGCAACAGATCCAATCTGTTATCGCTGACCTCAGAACTTCCGATACCATATCAGAACTTCCGATCAGTACAAAAATCCCTCGATTCTGAATCAGAACTTTTGGTTCGTCATGACTTCCAATACCATATCAGAACTTCCGAAGCAACATTTGCTCTCTATAATGAGACCAGAAAATAACCAGAACTTCCGATACACGGAATTTTCTTGGGCATATCCTTCACGTCAAGCCTATCCTCGCTTCATCTCGGCCATTCATCGCCAATCTAAACAGTGAAGATGATGTAGTTGTTAACGTGACGAAGTCCACAAGCATCGCTATTGGAGCAACGCCTCCATAGCATCCACATGTACAGGGATGGAGTTCCTCCCACGGCATCATGCTAGAACCGCACGTGTGAGACGGGAAATCCTCGACCTCAACTATTGAGATCGAGAAAGAGAGGAGAAGAGTCTCCGGTGGCTAGGTCTAAACTATGCTTAAACTTGTTCTTCGAGACCTCCTTCTCTCTTTATATAGGGCTGAGAGCCCCTGGTCGTCCACATTTGGAAACCCACAAATTGGTTAAAATTGATTTCTGTTGTAACAGATCCAATATGTTTACCTACGTTGGAACTTCCAATCCTAGATTGGAACTTCCGACAGGGTATTTGTGTCTCTCGATCTAGTACAATACTGTAACAGATCCAATCTGTTTTCGCCCACCTCAGAACTTCTGATCAATAACAATTTCCCCGATTCTAAATCGGAACTTCCGGATCATCGAAACTTCCGATACCATATCGGAACATCTGAATCAACTTTTTCTCTCTGACTCGAGTTCAGAAAATAATCGGAACATCCGATTCCAAATCGTAATTTCCGATTCATGTCGTGATCCCAACCATCGGACCTTCCGAAGTTGATTTCGCTCTCTGACTCATGTCCCAAAAATAATCGGAACTTTCGATACTACCTATTGGAACTTCCGATACACGGAATTTTCTTGGGCATATCCATCATCGCCTTCATCGCTACCACCATTTCTTGGCATAGCTGCAAATATAGGTCACTGTTTTGCTGGTTCTGGATGTCGAGCCATCTCAGCAAGATGCTAAGCAATATCTACAAGAGTTGTAATCATGTTACCTATAGATGTTTCCAATGAAGCGACATTGCTAGAAAACCCCCCTCTAGATTCGTTGTAGTAGTAACGCAATGTAAAAGGATCTCTACGTCGACACGTAAAGGTTCTTTTTAACATGATTTCGAAAACGTGTCAAACTATTACGATATTAGACACACTTATATTGTTATTAGTCATATAAAGACGTTTTTTAAAATTCTATTGAAGTAGTCTCGAAATGACATGGAGTTAGACACGATTTGAAACGTCATGATCCCATATAGACGTTGTAAAGCATATCAAACAATTGTTTATATGCATGTATAGATGCTTTCTAACTTGATTTGAAAAACTTATCGAATTGATACAAGGTTTAACATGCTATCAACCATGAATAGCATGTAGAATAGTCGTAAAGCATATCAAATAACCATCAATAGAAAATGACACAGAGTTAGACACGCTTTGATGTGTCATTATCCCCTAGACACATTGTAAAGCATATAAAATGATGAGGGCATGAGGGCCTGTGTGTCCATAAATATGGCCAAACTCAATTAATGGGTCGGTTTGTATCTAATTAAATTAGTTAAATTTCGAAATTAGAATAAGAGTCCAATTAAATTAGGATTTCATATTAATGCAAGACTTCATATTAAAGTAGGACTCCTAGTTAGAGAAGGACTCCATATTAGATCAGGACTCTTTTAGTTAGTTAGATCAAAATTCTATTTTGTATTAGATTATGACTCTTTCTTATCGTGACCGCACCCCCTCTATACCCCTATAAATAGAGGTGGATGGCCTTGTAATTTTTGGGTTAACAGAAGAATAATATTTGGAAATTCGAGTTTAGATTGAATGGCCTTGCGCCTTCGTCTGTATTGAACATCTCTCTTTTGTTTCGATCAGGGATGTCTTACCTTCACCACTTTGGTGCCATCTGATGAATTGCTACTGAAGAAAATCAAGTGTAATCTGTTGTTCCAATGGGAATTAGGAGATTGCAGAAATCAAGTGCGTGGTGTTGCGGTCTCTATAGGGTTGAGATCTATTGCATTGGCAGCAGGGGAACAACCAGATGATTGTCAGTGTATCACAAGTAATTCATGTGTGTTATCGTGTAAATTTCAACAAGGGTTCCAAGTTTGTTGCATTGAGAGCAGGTGATCAGCCGGAGAGTTGCATGGTTACACAAGTTATCCTCCATCCACGACAAGCTCAACGAGAATATCGGGCAGCCCTGTATCATTTGGAATTAGATTGCTAGGTTTACTTGGAGAGCTAAGTTTCAATGTTGCTGACTTGATGCCATAACCTTGAGCGTCGAGGACGACACTTTTTCAAGGGGAGGAGGATGTTGAGGACATGAGGGCCTGCATGTCCATAAATATTGTCAAACTCAATTAATGGGTCAATTTGTATCTAATTAAATTAGTTAAATTTTGAAATTAGAATAAGAGTCCAATTAAATTAGGATTTCATATTAATGTATGACTTCGTATTAAAGTAGAACTCCTAGTTAGAGTAGGACTACATATTAGATAATGACTCTTTTAGTTAGGTAGATCAGAATTCTATTTTATATTAGATTAGGACACTTTCTATTTCTGCATAGTTGACTAGCATCTCAACTCTGCACACATGAAACAAGCAAAACACGAATCTAAACCCACAATTTTTACCCAACGCCCAACGCCACCGATTCACTAGGGCCTTGCACAAACATTTGATATTCTTGATTATATGTGCTTCGGCATCTAGCATTAATCTGAGTAGTGCCCTCATGGAAAGTGGTCAGTGTGGTCCAAATTTCACACACACAGTTCATAGATGTTGGACCCTATCAAACTCATTCTGACCCAGACTAATGAACATTATATTTCTCGCCTTGCTGTTACAATCGTATTGTTCCTTTTCAGCCTGAATTGTGTGAGTTTCAGGGATCATATATAAGGAATCAACAATATCTCATATTGCACTTCCTTGGCTTAGTAAGTAAGTCTCTATGCGCACCTTCCAATAAGAAAAATCACGCCCATCGAACACCTGAATTTTGTTATTTTTGTCCATGTCACCTACGGATCAAAAACTGGTTAAGGTCAACTGGTGATCTAACAAGCTCTAATACTAATTGTAGGATCGGAATAGGCGACTAGAGGGGGGTGAATAGGCGCATCAACAATTTCTCGTGAATATGATGGCCTTTTCAAATCACCCAACGCTCCCCTAACAGAACAAATGCCTTGAGAATGCCAAAGTGACTAAAAAGTTTGATGAATTAATAAACCAGAACTAATCAATGGCCAACACAAGTGATTGAGCATCAAACTCAAGATGCAATTTAAATTTCACTTTTGATCGGAGTAAGAAACGTCGACTCCTTTCAATCGGACATTGAAATGCCGATTCACTTTAGTCGGTATGTGAAACTCCGATTCAAGTAGTTGTCGGACTTTGGTGTACCGACAGACCCAAAAATCCAAATCACTACAATATGAGACTATTTTTGAACACTTGGTGCTTCAACCAGACACAATTAGATGGTATTCAGTGGTGTCAAATGGTTGCATGCAAAAATTTCAGACAAAAGCAGAAAATAGCAGACTATAGACCTACTGAAGAAATCCAAACAACAAGAAGAGCTGGCATACCATATCCGAAATGATTTAATCAACTAGTTGCTTCAGGTGCATCAACAAAGAATGCAAGCAATTAACACCTTATGGTAAACTGATACAAGCCACGCATGGAGCAAAGACAACAATCGACATCCAGAAGTTCTTGCTACAGTGTCGTAACTGTATTGCTTCACGGTAGATCATTGCTCACCCGAGATATGCTGCAGTATTCTGATCCACAAGCACAGAAAGAAAACTGTCTTCGTGAGAAACGCAAGATTCAGAGTCAAAGAAACAGACGCAATCAAATCCGAAAGTTATCAGCTCAAATTATTATTGGCTGAATCATTGTTGGAATCCTTGCGCTGGCAACGGCTTGAATCAAAAACTCACAAGAAATAATTCCTGTCGTGAACCATATAAATCCTTGACACACCAATCATGAGCAGAAAATAACTCACCAATCAGAGAAGCAAATCGCATAGGATAAAACTCAATGAGCAGTGAATCCAGAGTGAATTAGATTGGCAAGAAGAACACAACCTAGAAGCAGAAATCAAACAATCTGAATCCAAAATATGAACTTGTGCTTGATGAAGATTCAGGCGTTCTGCACAGAGAGAAATGTCATTGTTGGCTCCCGGCAATGGATGGGAAACATGACCTCTGAGATCTTGTGTTGGATAGAGTTTTCTAGGAGAAAACAGAAAGAAATTTGGTGGAGGAGAAATGGGATTAAGAAGAAAGTTCTCAGCCTCTAAATGAGCCGCCCCCAAAAGTTTTCATCCAAAAATTCCTCAAAAATGAAACAAAAATTCCTGCTCAACCTTGCTTGTGTTGGATGAAGAACAGAGCCAACCATTCCTGGCGCAGTTGATAAACAGAGGTGAAACTAGAAGAAGAAAAAAACCACTGCACAGTACGTTCTCAAGAAAACTAGCCGCAATTACCTGGCCGGTCTGGAAGCTTCTGGCGGCTTGGCCTGTAGCCGATCCGGCACGGTGGTGCAGTGCTGTGCAGAGCAATGGCGTTGGGCAAGGTAAGGGAAAAAGGAAAGGAACAGGAGACTTGTGGAATTAATTGCTCTCTAAAAATTTTGCCCCAATAGTCACCTAAACCTCTAGGCTTGGGGTCTCTTTTATAAGCAATCCTATAAAGGTATTTCCCAAAATGCCATTAGGGTTTAATTACACTAGAATTACCTAAATACCCTTGTATTTTTCAGAAATAAAAATTCGGAAAAATACCGAAAATTCTACACCTATTTTATTACAACATTTAACCTATTCTTTTAGTATTTTTTCATAATTAAAAATTCAGAAAAATACTAAAATATTATATTTAATCTAGACGACCAAACAAAAAAATAAACTCCAATTTCTTGGAATTTAAAAACTTTTTCCAATACGACGGTTTTCAACCGAAATCGACAAAGCCTTCCCGATCACCAACACGTGTCACCAATTTGTGAACTCGGCCGCCAGCAAGTCTCTCCCACTCTCGGTCCCCCACTACAACAATCCAGGCAACTTCCGTCGGCCAAAGCCGACGGAAGTTAGCCCTTTCCCGACGGAAGAAGCCAACTTCCGTCGGCCTTTGGCCGGCGGAAGCGAGGCGACGGAAGTTAGCTAACTTCCGTCGGCTTGACGTGGCCGACGGAAGTTAGCCCCGAACTCTGCCACGTCAGCAGGGGGGCTTTAACTTCCGTCGGCCAGGCTGGCCGACGGAAGTTAGCCTTTCTGCCCATGTGGCCGAAACCAGCTAACTTCCGTCGGCTATGGTCAAAGCCGACGGAAGTTACCTGGTATTTTTTTTATTTTTTCCTGGTTCCCCTACTCACACTCACATTCAACCACAGTTTCACATACATTCACAATACACATCCAAAATCACATTTCACATCCAAAATCACATTCAAACTTCACATATAACATCCAAAATCACATCTCACATCCAAAATCACATCTCACATCCAAATTCACATCCACACTTCACACATCACATCCAAAATCACATAATATAACTGAATTCACATCCAAAGTCACAGTACACATCTGAATTCACATATAACATCCAAATTCACATACAAATTCACAAAACACAGCGAGAGCCACATACAAAGTCATATTTGTCCATATACTCACTGATCGCCCACATTTGGTCGTGGGTGCCGCCGCTGCCTCCCGCTTCATCCACATTTGGGTCGTGGGTGCCGCCGCTGCCTCCTGCTTCATCCACATTTGCCCGAGAGGCTCCATCCTGGCCAGGCGTACGGAAAGTCTGAAGAAATAGACAAATTTAGAGAACGATGTAACTCAACTACTCTTCTAAACACTAACTTAAGTATCTGAAGTAACGATATATCAGGAGGTACCTCAGGTGATGTAGAATATAATGGTGGTGGCGGGGGAGGTAGTGGTTGGAAATTGGACATGTCCAATCCACCATGCTGCTGGGCTAGTTGCTACACATGTTGTAATGTAATCAGTTAGTTCTAAACCTATTTCTGAATACTTTTTAACTACAACACTCCAAACTAAACTTACTTGGATCATCGCCTACTGTTGTGCTAAGCAGGCGGTATAGTACTCGTCGCGCCGCCTCATTTCCTGCCTCATTTCCTCCCTCACCCGATCCACCTCCGAGATTTCTGAAGAGCGACGACGGCTGGAGCCAACTCCGATGGAGCTCTGCGACGACTGAGCTGACTTCTGAGCTCTCTCCGCTCTCGAGTCAATAAATCCATTGAACATGGAGTACCTGCAACATTGAATGAGTTAGTTACCATCACAATACCATACACAAAACATTAATAAAAACACCGTCTCACCGTCCATGGCTTTTGCCACCTCCGCTGGAGTACACGGCCATTTGGTCGACAGGTTCTCTCCGCCAATCATAGTCCTCTCCATGGAGTCGAACCATGTGTTCACCATACTGCGTCTGCAAAAAACATGTCCGATTAGCTAGACGCAGAAAAATGAAATTACGTAAACTCTTAATAACATCTCACCAAATGGTCCTTGGCTGTCTGGCTACACAAGACATCTGGCTGTGTAGGATCGCTTCCTTTGTGACCAGAGGTATACACCTCTATGTCACTTGGCACGTTGCCAGATTTAGCTTCCTGTACATTAGAAATGAGTTAGTCGCATTACAATGTATCTATAGCTAGAGAGTGACAGAAGGAGGTCTTACCAAGCGTTTAGCGTGACGAATATGTCCGTCGGCACCATATCTGTGGTTCACATCCGTCCCGCGGCATTGTCTTTTCTGCTCGGAATTCTTCTTAAATGCGGCTGAAGACCAAATCTTGCAGAATTCAAAATATCCGTCCTCGCGGTTTGCAAACCACAGAATCCTCACCTGAACAGAGATGCAGATGGCACAGGTTACCCAATATCTGGTTAACCTGCCTGACCCTCGAAGTGCCGTCAAACCGAGAGTCAATCCAAGATCTAGAAATACATAATAAATAAAGTTAATTAGTTTAGTGAAAGAAATTTTTTGAAAAAAAAACAAAACAACAGAAGAGTATTACACTTACCCGTCACCAACAGGCGTAATCTCGATCTTGGCTCCACCGGAAGAGACTACTGGTGGGGCGACCAGGTGGCTCGTCCTGAAAGATACTGAGGACCCGCCGGCAGCCTCAGCACCTTCCTCCTGACTCGCACCCTCCGGGAGATCCCCCTGCCCCGCACCCTCCGGGTCATCCCCCTGCCCCACACCCTCTGGGTCATCCCTCTGTGCCGCACACTCTGGGATATCCCCCTCCTGCCCCCACCCACCGGATGATCCTTGTGACCCGCACTCTCCAAGTGTTCTTCCTCCTACAAAACAGTATTGAAACAATTAGGAATAGTTTATAACTGGCATAAAAAACAAGCTGAAAGTTACCTCATCTTCTAGTTGAAATGCAATAGGCCGACCAATTAATGTCGGATCTATGCATCTCAGGAGCTGCTCTTGACGACGTCTGTTTGACGAAGAGGAACTACCCTGGAATAGGGTGTCCTCCTGACTCGTCGGTGTACTCGTCGGAGTACTCGCCGATGAACTCCCCAAGCGAAAGAGCTTCCTCGTGACACTCTTCATCTTTTTCGACATCCTATTCAAAACAAGCACAAACGAGCATTTATTAGTAAAGAAGGTTTGAACATATAAAAAAACATGTAATATGAAGTATATTGCATATCCATTTATGAAAACAATTACTTGTCCATTATCATCAAAATCAGGATCAATTTGTCCTTTTCTCCCCAAAGCACGCCATGTTACTTTTTTCTTCTTATGTTGGTGTTTCCTTTTCTCGGGAACTGCCACATCATTAGAATCGCCGAGAAAAGAATCTATCGACGATTCTGACTCTACATTAAACGAAGTCGGCAATTCATCATCTTGGTAAACCTCATCGACCTCTTCAACCTCCAATTGATAAGCGCCATCACTAGGGGTGTGTAGACGTTCCCGAGGATTCACTTTGTAGACTACCCACCAAGCACTTAGTTTTTCACATGGGTAGGGCATATAATACACCTGCTCGACTTTGCGAGCAAGGACAAAATTGTCGCAACCATATAATCGTTCCGCGTGTTTGACTTCAACCATCCCAAATTGGTTTTCACGAGTACCATGTTTAGGGTCGAACCAATCACAATCGAAGAAGACTACTTTAATCTCCTTATTCCCGGCAAATTTGTACTCGATTATATTTTTGATGATTCCATAATACATAGTTTCGTGTCCTTGTCCATCAACGACCCTTGTAACAACTCCAGTATTAGTTGTTGCCGCTAGAGGTCGATATGCTTCAAAAATAGTTGAACGGAAGCGGAAACCATTAACATCATAGCGACCGTAACTTTTGGCACTAATACTCCCGTAAGAGAGCTGTCGCAAGTCTATATGTACATTGTCAGCGAGCACACACTGCAAATCATAGGAGATTATCAGATAATTAACCTAGTAGACTAAAATAATACGTGTCACAAAAGGTAAGGATTTACATGTTCTCTGAACCAAGTGAGGGAACTAGGCCCGCCATTTACTCCTTCTCGACGCAATTTATCTAATTGCTTCTCCGTTGGTTGATGACCAGACGTCAAGTATTTCGAATCAAACATATTGTCAATGTAACGAATAGGTAAACAAATGGGTATAAAATTTGGAGGTAAAATATAAAACTAAAACGAATCACTTACGCGAAATATTGTTCCATCTCTTCCATATTTGAGTACATGTAGAGCAAGGCATTTGTTCGTTCTTCCTGAGTTACATAATATGTCGTGGAGACACCAACAGTTATGCCCTTCCACCCAAATATTTGGAGATCACTACAAGGATGGTCTTCATCCATATGGTACCGTGTAGCAGGTGTGCTGACATTGTGATGCTCAGCGAAGTATACACTAGTGAAGTATGCTATCTCTTTCAATTTAAATTCTTCTGCGATGCAACCTTCAACTCTGGCCTTATTACCAACCATCGCTCTAAGCTTCTTTAGGGACCTTTCAATATGATACATCCACCTATATTGCACAGGGCCACCTACCTTAGATTCATATGGCAGATAAACCAGTAAATGTTGCATTGGATTGAAGAACCCTGGAGGGAATATTTTTTCCAGTTTACATAAAAGCACCGGGATCTCTTTCTCTAGCATCTCCATCATATCTTTCTTAATTTCTTTCGCACAAAGTTGTCAATAAAAATGGCTCAGCTCAGCTAACGCCTTCCACACATCATCATTCAGGTACCCGCGAAACATTACAGGAAGGAGTCTTTCCATTATTATGTGGTAATCGTGACTTTTCAATCCATTTAATTTTCCTGTCTTCAAGTTCACAGCTCTTCTAAATCCCGCGGCGTAACCATCTGGGAATTTCAAATTTTTCAACCACCTCATTACTTGTTTTTTTCTTTAGGTTTTAAACAAAATGGGGCACGTGGCTTGCCACCACTATTCGTCAACTCAAGGGTTGGTCGATTACAAATCTCAGCTAAATCTCTTCTCGCCTTTACATTATCTTTTGTCCTGTCAGTAAAATCCATACATGTACTTATAATGCTTTCACCAACAATACGTTCCTGATGCATAACGTCAATGTTGTGCATCAGAATTAGTGATTTGACATACGGCAGTTCCCATAAGCCACATATGTGGGTCCAATTATGTTCGGTTCCGAATCCTACAAATCCATCCTCATTTTCATTAAGGACCAACTCATTCAGCATATCAGCGATTTCTGTACCATTTAAACGCCTTGGTGGTCCCTTTACAACAATGCTGTCCTTCTTGAAATTGTTCCTCTGTAACCTAAATGGGTGATTCATGGGCAAAAAGCATCTATGGCAGTCAAAGTAACAAATCTTTCCCCCGAAGTTCAGACGGAAACAATCTGTGTCCTTCGCACATATCGAGCATGTCAACCTTCCATGACAACTCCAACCAGAAAAAATACCGTATGCCGGAAAATCGTGGACCGACCACAGATACGCAACTCGAAGATTGAATTTTTGTTTCTGGTCATAGTCATATGCTTCAACTCCTTTCCACAATTGTTTCAACTCTTCAATTAAGGGCTTCAACATCACGTTCAGTCGTGTTCCAATATGATATGGACCGGGTATAATGAGACATAGGAACATAAATTCATATTTCATACAAAATGAAGGTGGCAGGTTGTATGGAATAGCAAACATAGGCCAACAAGAGTACGACGATGCCATTACATTGAAAGGCGTGAATCCATCAGTTGCCAACCCGATGCGAACATTCCTTGCATCACTAGCAAAGTCTGCATCAAAATCATCTAGAGCCTTCCATGCCGCACCATCAGATGGGTGCACCATTACTTGATTATTCTCACGTACACCTTCTTTATGCCATCGCATATGTCTAGCGGTTTTCTTTGAGAGAAACAATCGTTTCACCCGATGTGTAAGAGGCATGTAACAAAGTTTCTTATGAGCAACCTCTGTCGTCACCTTCTCTCTGTCTTCATTTACGACCTCTACGAATCTCGGTTTACCACATTTTAAGCATTTCACCTCATTACTATGTTCTTTCCAGAACAGCATACAATTATCTCGGCACACATCAATCTTCTCATACTCCATACCGAGAGCAGAAAGCATTTTCTTTGACTGGTACATGTCTTTCGGCACCTTATGGTTCTTAGGAAGGATATCGCTGATCAGATTCAAGAGCTCCTTATAACAATTGTTTGAAAATGCAAACTTTGACTTAATAGCCATAATACGAGTCACGAAAGCGAGAACGCTTACAGTGGTGTGCTCATGCAATGGCTCTTCTGAAGCTCGAAGGATGTCGAAAAACTTTTGAACCTCCGGTGTTGGAGGATCCTGGGGGTTTGATTCAAACTCCGGTCGTATAGCATCAACCATCTCATCCATCCTATCGTCAGCAACGCTATCATCTTCTTCTTCCACTTCTAATACCGTTTTTTCATGGCCTGTCTCACCGTGAAAAGACCAAACTTCATAACCTGGCACGACACCATATTTGCAAATATGCAATGACAACGTCCTCTTGTCTTGCCAACGAGAATTTCTGCACTTCATGCATGGGCACCTCGCGCTAGTGTTTGTTGTCGAAGCGAATGCACGATCAACAAATTTCTCAGCGTTGATTACCCACTCCCTCGTGTGAGCTCCACTTTTCATCCAACCACTATACATCCACCGTCGGTCGTCCTCAGCCATTCTATATGCAAAACATTCATTCAATCAAGAAGATTCACGCACTGGCCGCTATAAAAGGGCTCGCAACATACACACACCCTGGCCACCCCCCGCCTCCGCCTCCGGACAACGGAGGGGAAGCAGAGGCGGCCGGGCGGCCGGCGACACAAGGGGAAGCAGAGCCCGCGACGCAAGGGAACAGGGTTAACCGAAAGGCCTGTTCCACGCCTTAGACACTACCACGGACCCTAGGCGCCCGCCCAGACACGCCTGGCGATCGCCTAGGCGCCATGGGCGACGCCTAGAAGCTCCAGGCGGGCGCCTAACTCCACCCAGGCGAGGCGATTCACCATGGCGTCCGGCGGTGACCGCCTGGACGCCTAGTCGGCGCAGGTGATGTCGTGACAACCATTGTCTATAGGAAAAGGTAGGTCCTAAACCCACCCAAGAGTGACCGACAAAACGTGGTATTTATGATGAGCCATGAGTCCGAATGAAATTTCAGCAGCATAACCCCGCTGTTCTCCAATTGCACGCCTGATAGTGGTGCAATGGAGAACAACAAGGTTATGTTACTGAAATCCCATTCGGACTCATGACTCATCATAAAACCACGCTCTGTCGCCCACTCTGAGGCTGTCCAAAAAGGGACAATTCCGGACCTACATATCTCACACGCATGACACGTGTGAGACATGTTGGTCCGAAACGGGTGACGCATAGGTTTCGTTACACTATTTACGTTGGTGTCAAATAAAATATTGGATACGAAAAGAATATATATAAGAAATTATACATATATATAATATAGTAATCATCATAATGAAATCATCAATAAACCACAAATTAATATAAGAATATAATTAATAGCATATATAATAGCACATCGCATACGAAACATTTGTAAAAGCATAAAATTAATTCAGGTCAACTACTTGTGACATGTGCATAATAACAATTAACGTCATTGTGAGCAAAAATGAAACAATTATTCATTATATCACAAATTACAACAAAAAATAAGTGTCTATCATACAATCAATCTTCGGCCACTATGATAAAATTCCTGCAAACCTAGAGCAACCATTGTAATCCACTATGACAAAATTCACAAATCAAAAGTGAAGAAAAATCTTAAAGAAGAAAAAATTACTTGAGAGCTAGCGATGGATCGGAGGTCGGCGGGCGGTGGAGGTCGACGAGCGGCGGTCGGCTGAACATTGCATATGAAACATATTAATACATGAACAAATTTTTTAACATCATAACATATATTGCATATAAACATCGGAATAGATATTCGGTGACATCTAAGTAACTTCAAATTGTTAGGAAACTACAAACATGTATCAAAAAGAAGCCTCTAAACATGTATCACAATAGATATTTGCTATAATTTGATTGTCGTGACTATAGTAATCCATAAAAAGTAAGTTTTTTTATGGAGGAGATGAATAGTACCGGCGCCTTTAGAATCGGGTGGTGGCACGTGGGACAGGGTGGTGGCCGGTGGCGGCGGCGGCCGGAGGTGGCAGGAGGCGGCAGGAGGAGCTGTGACCGCCGGGCGGCCGGGCGGCGGCACGGACCGGAGGATGGTGGCGGCGCGTGCGCGCGGGAGGCGGCGAGGGCGGGCGGCGGCGGCCGAGGCGGGAGGCGGCTGGGTGGGCGGGCGGCGGCGGCCGAGGCGGGAGGCGGCCGGGCGGGCAGGCGGCGGGCGGGCAGGCGGCGGCCGGGCGGGCGGCGGCGGCCGGGCGAGCGGCGGCGGGAGGAGGCGAGGGCGGGCGGCGGCGAGAGGCGGCGAGGGCGGGAGGCGGCGGCGGGCTGGGCGCGTACAGGGAGTTAGGTCTCCCTGTACGCGCGCGCGGTTGGGGGAAAAGGCCCCTAACTTCCGTCGGCCAGCATTAAAGCCGACGGAAGTTAGCTAACTTCCGTCGGCTTTAGAAGTTAGGGGGATCCGATCGGCCGCGGAAAAATCCCCGCTAACTTCCGTCGGCCATTGTCAGAAGCCGACGGAAGTTAAGTTAACTTCCGTCGGCCTCCAGGGGCCGACGGAAGTTAATTTGGCCGACGGAAGTTTATCGTTTTCCTGTAGTGCCCTCGAGCCGCTTGGTCACTTGCACTGGCCTCCCTTTCACTGACTTGGTCATCATGCTGCCTCGATCATCCATCCATCCATCCATGTCTTGCTCCATCTCCACGTGTACTCCTGAGATCATCCCCAACTTCACCCGGCCTCCTTGACAATCTAGCATCAAGCTCCCCGCTTGACCGTGATCACTTGTCTCAACCATGCACACATGAGACAAGCAAAACACGAATCTCGACGCACACCGATCCCTTCGGCACACCGATCCCATTGGTGCACAATCTCCATACACCGATCCAATTAGTGCAACCAATCAGGCAATCAAACGCAAACATCCAGATCAAGCAAACTTGTCAATCACTCATCACCAAGATAAAACCACAGTGCGACACCACTTGGTTTCTCAAGAATCAAAGATACTCGTGAAACCTGATGAGTCTTGTGTAGTCAACTATTGCATGCACAACAACCTGTAATACGGAGTTCACCCAACCTCACGTTGTCCACTCAACCATGTCAAGCGGATTACAATCTTTGTTGCAATCACAAAGAATTTGCAAGAACACTCAAGAACATGCATAAAGCATAGTTGTTTCAATCTAAAAATTCTATCCCCCAACATATTTGAGAAAGATCCTATTATATAGAAGGGATTGAGAGGGAGATGGATAGGTGTCCAGATCTTATCAGGATGTTTTACATGGTATTGAATCAATATTGGTGTGCATCACCCTAATTAAAACAAATAAAAGGTTGACAATGTCTGGTCTCGATATTAATTCAGTGATAACTCTCTGTTCTAGTAGAATTATTGGATGGGGCCATATCCATTGAAAAGCTTATGAGATGCTTGGTATGAGCATACTTGGCCATCAAAGAGAGCAACCAAAACAGTGGAAGAACCGGGGCATCGTTCTTTATCTGCAGCTTTAGCAAGAACTTCATCTTCTCAGAAGGACAAGTTGGTCGCAAATCCTATACAATAATAATAGACATGGTCAAGTATCTAAAATCTAAAGATAGCAAAACATGTTATAAATTCTAACAAAAATGTAAAGAAAAATATGGAGAAAGAATCACTGGACCCCCAAAAAAGTGAGGTAAGATGATTTCAATAGTAACAAGATTTTTTTAATTTTTTAAAATTACATAGACGGGTGTTGACACGAAAATGTGCCCCCGCACTTGGGCCGGTTCGACAATCCAATAGCGTGGGGATACTATAGCGTCTGGATTTAATAAAACCCAGACTTTATTGAAATTCCATAGAAAATCAAGAATCACAAGATGTTCATCCCACGACGACACACATACGTCAAACATTCGTGGCTCACAGACCACATTATTATACAAGTGTTAAAAAAAAAAGAAACTATAAAGATAATAAACTCGATGAACATCTTCTACAGGGTCGCTTCCTTGAGTAGGTCACTCCTCCAGACCATCCTCATCGTAGTACGCCTCTGAAGTGGTTTTTCCCACGGGTGAGTACAAGCGTACTCAACAAAGCACCAAGAAATGCAATAATAATCCAAGGTAATAACAAAGGGAGGTAATGGCTTAAAATGCAGAAAAGTATATTTTTATCTTGCAAACTTTAATGTGAGTCAGGTTTATTAATACAAAATATTTAAATCATGTATGATGCAACATCTTCTACCTCGAGGAGTACAATCAACCCTCCTCGCTCGATAGTCCTTACACGCCTAATCAATCTTGCAACACTTCTCAAACATACACTAACTATGGGATGTCACTCCACTCGCCCTTGACCGTGTGCTCGACTTTTCAAAAAGATTTAACTCTGATCAGAGGTGTACCACTATAACAACAAGGCACTCATTCCCGCACACCATAGTGTGTCCAATGACCCAAGTCACAGGAACTTATGCCGAAACCGTTAGCATGAATCGCTCTAACTCAATGACACACACAATATGTTTCACCGGTGTGACGGCGCACCAGACCAACGTCATGCCCTCTTTTGTGTCACGTGGCCCAAGACACACGCAACTGGTGCTTACCCCTCACCACATAGTGCCTCTAGTTAGAACGACCCATACCTCTAGTTAAGACTTACCCACTAGACTTGTGGTTGGTACGAAAATGCTTTACGACGAATCCCGCAGACCGGTCCTTATAGTGCCCTGGGTGCGACTAACCAATGCCCTCGCTTGCACCTAGAACCCACCATGCAAACTCGTCCACCCAATTACAAGACGAACATAATACCAGGGGTGAGATACATAGGGGATCATATATCAGAATCCAAGTACCTACGACTCATTTTTAAGCCTATAGCGGTTGTGTCGAGACATTGGACACTTCTAATATTAATAAGTATACTGGTGACAAGGAATTCAGGCTCGATAGCTTAGCTTGGGTTTGCACATCAAGGTCAGGGATCCAATAAATATAATGTATGGTTATTCATTTGACTAATGCAAATATAACCTATGAGTTTTAGCGATATTTAATTAAAAACTAGGTTCAATATGCTCAAAATGGGGTTGGTGACTTGCCTTGTTCAGCGAAAGTAGAAGGGTGAGCTTCGGGAAAATACTCCATCTCTTCAACGACGTCAGAATCTTTACGGTGCACAAAATGAGAAATATCAAAAATTAAAACAATATGAAATCACAATACAAGTTGTTGATAGCAAAAAATTGCATTAATGGTCAAGATTGTCAAAACATCAATTTTGGTCATTTGGGCCGAAAATATGAAACTCCTAGTATAGGCCGAAGCCCTAAAGTACCGAAGGCCCACCTGCATGGGCCCTCGGGGGCCTTTTAGAAACCTTCTCTGGAGGCTGGCTTCAGCACGGAGGCCCTTCGGTGGCTTGCTTCACCGAAGATTTGGCCCGAGGATCAAGCTTCGGTGGGCCTACCGAAGGCCCAATTCAGGCAGACTTCGGATAAGGAGTCTGATACATATTCTGGTTGTTTTTATCTCTAATCTTGATTAGGCCAAATCTTATCAGATTAGAATTAGAGATAAGAATACTAGACCCTATAAATACAGGGGTGAGGTCGGTTCATAGGGCCCCTCAACACAGATCAACACTTCAAACCCTAGTTTGAACCGTAACTTTATTTTCTTTACATTCCGAATTAGTATCAGTACACCTTCATAGGTTTGCGCTGGAAGCCTTCTGTCGGCCACATTGTAACAGTCTTAAGCCTTATTGGTTCGCCTATGAATCATCCGTTAATCTACGTAACAGATTGCTATCACCTTGTTGACTCACTTGTGAACCACCCGTTAATCTATGTAACATATTGCTACCTTCGTTTTGTATACTGCAACACTTAGTAATTCGGTCTCCAGGCCGAATTGGCACTTGATCTTGACTTTGTTGTAGATTTCATGTTCGTAGTCCCCTTCGCTGAAGGTTTCTAGAGCTAGGAAGTTGGTTTCGGAGGCTGCCAGAGGACCCTTCGGTGAGTGCCCGCTTCGTCATCCGTCCATGCTAGATCCGTCATGCTGTTGTCGGATTGGTCAAGTCCCGCGTAACGAAGCTATTTCGCATCGGGGTCGCTTCGCACCGGGGTTACGCCAGAACGGACCGCGCCGCATCAGACTTCGTCGCATCGGAACGCTCCGCAACGAACTTCATCACGCCAACACTCCGCATCGGACTTCGTCGTGCCAGCGCTCCACGTTGGATTTTGTCGTGTTAGAGGCTTTTCACGGAATCTTGTCATGTGGAGGTGATTTCGCGTTGCGATCGTTTCGGAGCCTATCTTCGGCCAGATCGATCCGAACGTCGAAGCCTACCTTCAGCGCACCCTTCGCACCAGATGATGAAGGCCCCCTTCGGTGACCCTTCGCACGGTACTCTCTAAACCAATCTGGCTCTGTTCAGCCGATTGGATTATTTTATTTATATATTTCGGCTAATTGGATTATTTCTTTGTGATCTGATTACCTGGCGACTCCACCCCTTTGCCACTATTAAGGGTAGTCAGAACGCGACGTTAGTGTTGTGTTATGCTTAGGCTCATCCCTAAGTATCCACACACTTTTGGATCGTCGAACTGACCCAAGTGTGGGGGCACGTTTTCGTGTCAACACACTTTTTGGTGACTCCACTAGGGAAGACTACTCTAACATGACGAACACATCTGGATTAGCTGCAAGTACCTCTTACACGACTACTACGTCTACAATGCCGATGGATCCCATGGGGGGCGTAGAGATCGACAACCGCAACATCATGACGCCCACCCTTGAAGATATCCCCGAGGAAGGTCAGGCGGAGATCGAGGCAAAGATGAAAGAGCTCCAAGATCTCATGCTCGAGGGCTACGTAAAGACACGCACATGCTTCATCAAGCGCGACATCAATATCCCCGACTTCGCCCAGACTCAGGTAACACCATTGTTACCTCCTTTATCTTCTTTAGAAATTGAGCAAAAGATAGCCGCATCGGTAGATCAAGCCGTTAGCGCTTCGCTAGCCAACCGTCTAGATTCGGCAGTTAGCTCTCAAGTAGAGGCAATGTTTAGAAGGTTCAGCTTTATTGATGCCATTCCTCTGACTCCAACCGCTAGTGTGCCCCTGGTAAATCACGTTTATAGTAGAACCGACGGTAGTACTGGACAAGCTATCACGTCTCCGGCCTTGACATCTAAGGCCGAGACAAGTCACTACACTTATGGCCAAGCTAACCCTTCTTATTATGCGCCAGCCTTTCCCGCGCTGCACGTGCAAATGCATAGGCCTGAGCATGTCGTATACCCCGAGCCAGCACATGAGGAAGACCCACGCAGCCGTCACGCCGACATACTGTCGTGTGTCACGCCCCCACATGAGAGATGCATCCCCACATGAGGAGCGGATCCGCACGCTGTTTAGGTAGTGTACCGGCTTCGCGCATCGGGATCG
Organism: Zizania palustris; assembly: GCA_019279435.1. Taxonomy (NCBI): domain Eukaryota; kingdom Viridiplantae; phylum Streptophyta; class Magnoliopsida; order Poales; family Poaceae; genus Zizania; species Zizania palustris. Next base: position 65,564,448 of record JAAALK010000290.1, on the reverse strand, counting down.
GGCTAGGGTTTACCGAAAGTCGTACCCCGATCACTTCGATACCATACCCTACCCTCGCGGCTATAGAGTCCCTGAATTCACCAAATTCGACGGCGAGGGTTACAATACCACACTAGAGCATGTCAGCCAATTCTTAGCACAGTGTGGAGAAGCTAGTGGGTCGGATGCATTAAAACTTAGACTATTTTCTCTTCCACTATCCAGCACCACTTTCAATTGGTTTTCAGCACTTCTGCCAAACTCCGTCCAAACATGGGCTCAATTAGAACAGAAGTTTCACAACTATTTTTATACAGGCGAGATAGAACTTAGGCTTTCACACTTGACATCGATCAAATAGAAGTCTAGAGGGAGTGTCTCTGAGTACGTCAAGCGCTTTAGAGATACTAGAAACTGATGTTTTAGTCTCAATATTTTAGAAAGGGATTTGGCGGACCTGGATTTTAACGGGCTACGTGATGAGATTAAAGAAAGGCTAGATAACTAAAACTTTTTAGAGGTCAGTCAAGTCCTATATTAGGCTCTTGTCCATGAAGGCCGAGCCAAGGATAAAAAATCCATTAAAATGCTCAACAAACCTAGGGATGAAGTTCACATCATGGAACAATCTAATGAGGAAGAGTTGGCGGAAGAGGACGATTCGACCGACATGTATGCGACCGAATGGGCTTGGAACACTAAGAGAAAGCCTGTCACTTGTTCTGAGTTGTGGCCGTCTCCCACTAAGAGTCGGCCCAGCGAGGTTAAATACTCTTTTGATGTGACTAAATGCGATAAAATATTTGATTTCCTCCTGAAAAGCAAGCTTCTCAGGTTGCCCAAGGGCCAGGTCATCTTGACCCCCGATGAACTAAAGAAGCGCCCCTATTGTAAGTGGCACGATTCGTATTTTGTGGGATCGGAATGGTGACTAGAGGGGGTGAATAGGTGGCTCAACAATTTTTTTTAAACTCAATGGCCTCACCAGTACTCAACCCACCTCTAAAACTCAAGAATCATAATTTAGAGCAATCAAAACATGTTCAAAACTGAAAATAGCCTCAAAAGCAATTTTAGGTCTATATCGGAGTTTGATTTGTCGATTTACTCAGTCAGTATTTGGAACATCGAAATTCACTGCCTAGATCGGAGAGTGATTGGTATACAAAGATCAGAACATTCAAAAATGAGTTTTAAAGATTAATTCTGCTGCACTCAGTTCATTCTGTGGTACTTTGGTCAAAGATTCAAGCAATCACAACACAATTAGTCACAATGAACACAATATTGGTTCAAAAACTAATTCTGAAAATAATTGAAGTTTATGTAATCAAAATGTTCAGACCAGCATTGAATACAAATTCAGATCATTCACTTCTATTGATAGTCATGAGCAATACACATCAATTTAGAAGATAACAGAAAGTGAAACTGAAACTAAACCTTCTGAGTTAAACCTGTTTACTCACACAATTTTCAGATCAGACACAAGTATAATATTCAGTTTGAAAGCTTTCAGAAACTACAGTGTCTGAGAGTGATCAGGAGATAGAAAGATGCAACTGTAGTTTAAACACTATTCAAATCAGATATCACAATCAGTAGAGTAACAGATATAGACAACAATTCTTATAGCACATATGAATTTAGTACATGCAGGACTGATACCTTGAGATCTCAGTAGCAAACTTTGGATTCAGCAGCAGTATTCTTCACCTAGCAGCAATGAAGACCAGACCTTCTGTTCATAATCATGAACACAACCTCTTAGTCACACTGTGGGATCGGAATGGCGACTAGAGGGGGGTGAATAGGCGTCTCGACACTTTCTTTCAAAGTGATGACCTAATACAATCACCCAACGCACCTCTCAAAACACAAATTCACTTTTCAATTCAAACAGAACAAATGTTAAGCTCAAACAGTGTCAAAAGCTCAAAAATAGCTTTGTTTCAAGATTCTTGAATAACAACAATCAAACACTCACTCTAAAGATCAAATATCAAATTAAACAGTAGCTCTGATAGTTTCAATTCAATCTTAAATGAGTTTCATTCAAATCTGAATTTTTTCGGACTGTGAATAGTAAAAGTAATTTAAGCAAAGTGTATTTGACAATATTTGATTCAGATTGCAAGAGTTCTTATCAATGTCACATCAGTTCAGTATAAACAACTTCAGAATATGATACACATTATACATCCTAAAAATTTACACAACTAATCATGCAGATTCAGAGAACTTGAGAATTATACTAAAGGTCAATACTATTTCTCATCCGACAACACCAACACTTCAACAAATTATATCTGCATTGAAGCTATAATACTGATTCTAAACCAAACCATGACATAGATAGAAGTAACTCAAAATGATACATCCAAAACAACATCAAAATTGAGCACAAACTGAATAATATACTTGAACAACCTTTGATTCAAACTGAATAACCAACTTAATTTCAGATACAAAGTACCTTGATCAGGTTATCTAAATGAGAACAAATACACAAAGTGCTGATCAAGTCGACAAGCATTCAAACTTTGAAAGAATTGATTAGAGCTAATGATTTGTTGCACAGCATAAATTCATAATAATGGAGAACCTCACAAATCTCTTTACATCCTCTCTTACAAATAAAACAGATGAGAGCCAAGACTAGCAGAAACTATCTCAGAATTGAACTCAATTAAAACTAGTGAACCTTCAAATGAATTCTAGCAAAAACAATCAGTACTGATTCAGGAAAAATACTTCGACTCAGGTGTCAAATTAATTCAGAACAGGTAGATTAGAGAAGTAAATCATGAACTGAGACTAAAAGCTATTCTGATTTGAGTAATTCAGTTTTGCATTCAAATGCACACACAGATTATACTTTAATTTCAAAACAGCCAGCAAGAGCTAAGAACAATTTGTTCATGTACAATTCAATTATCTCAACCCACAAATTCATTCTCTTAAACTCAGATGTTATCTACCAGTAAAAATTCACACAGAACATCAAGACAAACTATCGAAATCAGAAGAAGAAACTTGCCTGAACAAATAGCAGAAGACTTTGATGCTCCAGATGGTAAACAGGGCTATCGGCACAAATTGAAGACACTATTCACCATCAAGCAATCCAAAACAAGAGTTCTCGGATGAACAACTCTGAACTGATGCTGAAGATTCATGATGAAATACAGTGCTTACAGCAAAATCAATGCATTATAATGAACAGGATGGTTGCGGCAAAGCTGTAGCGTAATTGACAAAGCTGGAAAACTCTTCATGATCAGGCGCTTGAATTCAGAATCGCTCAGATGAACAATTTTGCCAGCCAAAACCAAATTGAATTCTATTTTTTCGTATGTTCTGGATCAAAACTAGGCGTTGTTCATGATCATCTAAATTTCAGCAAAATGGAAGCTCTCGGTTGAGCCAACAGGATTGCAAAAGAAAAACTCTATTTGATTTTGTGTTCTCCCAAAAGTTCAAGATATTATCATCACAAAACCCAGACAGTTTGATCATCAAAAATTGCAAACAAAATGATGTAGAGCTTATCTGAAACAATTGCTGAAAAACTGGTTCCTAGATGATGAACAATCCTTGCCGGCAAGGCTGTAGCAGTCCGGCAAAAAACAAGCGCTGTTCATGGTCAAAAATACATCGCAGGAGCAGAGAAACAATTTCCCGGATGAACAAGCGCAGCATGCAAAAATGAATTTGATTTCTATGTCCACGAAAGTTTTGGATGATCAACTCTGATTGGCCAGCAGGGGATATTTATCCCAACAACTCCACCTTCTAGAAGGCAATTTTACAACAAGCCCCCTAGAAAGACCCAAAATACAAAACTGATAATAAAAATTGAAAAATACCCTTTCACACTAGACCTCTCTTTAAAATATTTTCATAATATATATATTCCAAAAATACTCTAAAAAGTACACACTAAGACACTAACAATTTAAACTAACACTTTGACACTATTTTATTGAAAAAGTAAAAATGATAATCGTTTCGACAGTTTTCAGCAAAAAACGACAAAGCCTTTTCAGCTCTTCGACTCGTGACACCGCTTCGTGACTCCGATTGCTAGCAAGCCACTTCCGCTCTCGTTCCCCTCGAGCCGCGCGAATGCTTGTCCTGGCCTGCCTCTCACGAACACGGTTGACACGCCATCGCAGTCAGTTGTCCATTTGAGTCTCGCTCCATCTCCTCGTGCACTCTTGAGATCTTCTCCAACTTCGCCCGGCCTCCCTAATCATCGGCATCAAGCTCCCCGCTCGACCCTCGATCACCCTCCGTCGACAGTCGGTCAACATCTCCATCCTGCACAAACAAGACAAGCCAAAACAAGAATGAAATGCACTGCCAAAACCCTTAGCAGCCACACCTTCACTCCACATCGAAACCCTCGATGCATTCCACATACTCTCGACCACTCTCTCACTCAGTCGCTCATCCTTGTCAATCACTCATCATTCAGACCGAAACCACCCTTGGTTTCTCAATTTCCCCCTTGATGAGTGCATTGACAACCCCAAAGCAAAGACATGATGAGGTAGCAAGTTATGCGCACAAGTGACCATAAAAACTCACAAAAGAGCAAAACATGTCACTTGGTAAAAGATCTCCCTGCTTGGGCAAAAACCTTATGAAAGGCAAAGCAAAAGCAAAAGCATCAAAAGCGCATCGCATCACTCGCATCAAAAGTGCATCGCATCGCATCAAAACATCAAAAGTGCATCGCATCAAAAGCAATCCAACAACTCCCCCTTAACCAAGCAATGCAAAAGCCAAAGCATCATGTAGATCATTTCTCCCCCTTTGACCATGCAGGCATTAAGGAGATAAAAAGATGCAAAGAGGGGAAAAGAGGGTAAAGCAGAGATGTGAGCTTCTAAGACATGAGCAACTGCAATTATAGTACCAACAAGTATTTGCCTTGAATATCATCTTAAAGTACTGAAAGACATCCTCAGATGTATACCATCTAAATAAAAAATATGAGCAAGCATTTTCACATTTTAGCAAATAAAAGCATCACCGCTCAGACTAGTATACTAGACATGTAAAGGCATGAGATGCAAAAGCTAAGCCAGCACACACTAGATAAGCGTATCCCACTTCTAAGGTGCTTCAGCAAACATGATATGCAATGAATTTTCAATTTTTCATTTTTGTGCCAGGGGTTATTTGTATGTCAACCTTTTGCTAACTGACCATGCTAAGCCTAGGTTGAAACCACCAGAAGCTTAAAGCAATGGTCTCGGCAAACACTACACCGTCCTATTTCTTACCAAAGTGCTATGGTAAGACGTCTAGAACAAAATAGTGCGATAAAGCAAACCCACCTGAATCTTTTCAAAATTCAGCGCACAAAAACATGAATATCATTCATTTCCATTTTCATTTTCATTTTCATTCATTTTTCATTTTTTTCATTCAATTTCATTTTTATTTTGAGACATTTTTGATGAACTCATGTTGCGTATCAGCATTCAAGTAAAAAGGACCTAGCTATCAGGTGTATAAAAGCTAGCAAAAGCACTCAACCAATCCATGCTAGATTCTAGACTAAGTAGTGACCATTTTCAAATTTTCACAAATAAAAGCCATGCTCATGACAATTCTCAAATGAATACATGCCATGTAGTCAACAGTATTAAGATAATAGTTCAAAGGCATTACAAAGCATGTACTTTTAAAGGCAAATAATCACATGACAGAAGCTCATGCAGTGCTACACAGCTCCCCCTCAAAACATGCTCGTATCTCTCGGATGCTCAGTGAGAGGGTGAGATAAAAATTTCTTTGGAATCCAATAACGCAAAACACGAAATCCAGGCAAAATAGAAAATTGACCATGCACAGAAGATAAACCATGATAAAAAGTGTGTGGTCTAGCAATAAAGTGCGATCCTAGAAAACGACGAGGTCTCCCAACCTATCGAGCAACAAAGTCTCTTACACATGATCTATCACCATATGAAGCATGGTGTACACCACGAAGGGCAAAAGCACTCTCCTAAGTAGAGAAGTAAAATCTCGAGTACTTAGCACTGGGTTTAGAGATAAGATGCTTAGGTATCCAGCACTGAACAACCCGAGAAGTATATAGAGCAGGAGACTGTGTGTGATGAGAATCATACTGCGCATGTGATCTCCTATCAACTCTCTGAGGTCTCCTAAAATAATTAGGACCAAAATGCCTACGTGGTCTATCATCATACAAGGTACGATATACACCATGATGAGCAGAGCCACTCATATCACTGTAAGGAGCCTCATACTCAGAATGAGAGCGAAAAGTGGACTCATGCATACCTAAAGATGGGTAGTGCATGTCTTGAAAACTCATAGCAAAAGACCGTCACTCATACCTGATACGACGAAAGCAAAACCCAACCAAATAACCCACCCGATGACAATAAGAATAGTGATACACTTTCATTGGTGTGTGGGTATGGCTCTCAAGCGCAAATCTCACAGTTTTCTTGGTTTTTGGCTTAGGAGGTTCATCTAAAGCACAAAGAGCTTTCTTTGTTGGATGGGTAGGATTCTTGGCTTTTTGATCGGTGTCTAACAAGGCTCTCTCTTCCTCAAAGGTAGTGGGATGTGTGAACACAATTTTTCTCAAAGTGTTTGGAGTGGTTCTCTCAAAACCCAACCCGAGAGCTAACCCTGCCTTGTCAGCACACATTTTGGTTTTAGCCAAGAGCAGGTCCATCCTACCCTTTCCTTTAGTGCATTTTTTAACAACGGAGAGAAGGTAGTCATTCTCACATTTCAATTTTTCCGCTTGCTCTCTAGCAAAGCTGAGTTGATCCTTCAGGGTGATGCATGTCGAACAAGCCGGCTGCACATCCGTAGAACACTCAGCACTCTCCAATCTAGCCTTGAGTTCATCATCATGCCTATCTCTCAAATTTATGCTCTCAACAAGTAAAGAACAATTGAGGCATTCGTTAATGACCGTAGGACTAGACTCCACGAACAAAAGCTGCTTTTCAGTTAATTCCAATTTTTAAAAAGTTTGAGCATGTATAAATCGCAGTTGAGCAAGTTCATTCATGACAGTAAGACCTGACTCACAATCGGCATCATCAGACTTAGATTTCAAAATAGCAAGTTTAGTGGAAATAGCTTCAAGTCTGAGTTTTAGATCTTTACGTTCTTTAGCAGCAAGTTTAAGTAATATATCCTGAGAATAAATAGCATCATGCAATTCATCATTCTGAACAAGAAGCTGATCATGGGATAGATGTACCTCAGAAGTTTCAAGCTTGTCGCTGCTGTCGTCGTCGTCGACCGTGAAGCAAAGGTCGGTGATGTCCAATGTCTTCTTCTCCTTCTTCTCCTTCTTCTCTCTCTTGGGAGGCTCCTCTTCCTCCGAGCTTGGCTCCTCGCTTGACGTGCTGTCGATGTCGCTGAGGGCGGCTTCAAACGCTCTGGCTACTCTCTTTGCCATTTTTCCTCTCTTTCCCCTGAAATAGGGTTTCTTGTTCCATTTTTGGTGCTTGTGCTCATTTTCATTTTTAAATTTCAGTTTAGGGCAATTAGCTTTTATGTGAGATATATATCCACATTCAAAACACCCCTGTGACCCTCATCTCCTTTGGTCTCGTCTATCATTGTAAAAGCGAGTGAACTTTCTGACGATGAGAGCTAGCTCCTCATCATCTAGAACATCCACTTGTTCTTTTGTGACAGAGACAAGGGAGGACAAGTCAAAAGCTCCAGAGAAAACACAAGTTCTAGAAACACCTGATGAATTACCTCCAGATGAGGTGTCACTGCCGAAACCAGAAACTAGTGTCATGGACTGTGGCAAAGAGCTCTCAATCACAGAACGAGATGCCTTGGCGATCTCGGTGGACTTAAGCTTACTGTAAAGTTCATTGCATGTCAAAGTATCAAAACTAGCGGATTCTTCAATGCTAGAGATCTTAACTTCCCATATGCTATGATCCAGAGCATAGAGAAGTTTGATCGCACGGTCATGATCTAAGTAAGCTAAAGTCCTTGTGGCGCACAAATTACTGATAATTCCATCAAAACGCGCAAACATGGCATCTACTGATTCGCTAGGGCCTTGCACGAACATTTGGTATTCTTGATTATACGTGCTCTGCCTGCTGGCCTTAATCTGGGTAGTGCCCTCATGAAAAGTACTCAAGGTCGACCAAATCTCTTGAGCAGTACGAAGGTGCTAAACCCTGTCGAACTCATTGTGACTCAGACTGATAAAAATAATATTTCTAGCCTTGCTATTACATTCATATTGAGCCTTCTCAGTCTCAGGGGTACGAGTGTCAGGGATCACATACTGGGATGCAACAATGTCCCATATCGCACTTCCTTAGCTAAGCAAATAAGCCTCCATGCGAACCTTCCAATAAGCATAATCTCGACCATCAAATATTGGAATCTTTGTGTTCCTATCCATGTCGTCAAAACAAGGATCACAACCGGTAAAGGTAAACTCGTGATCAAACCGGCTCTGATACCAATTGTGGGATCGGAATGGCGACTAGAGGGGGGTGAATAGGCGCCTTGATACTTTCTTTCGAAGTGATGGCCTAATCCAACCACCCAACTCACCTCTCAAAACACAAATTCACTTTTCAATTCAAACAGAACAAATGTTAAGCTCAAATAGTGCCAAAAGCTCAAAAATAGCTTTGTTTCAAGATTCTTGAACAACAATAATCAAACACTCACTCTAAAGATCAAATATCAAATTAAAGAGTTGCTCAGATAGTTTCAATTCAATCTCAAATGAGTTTCATTCAAATCTGAAATTTTTCGGACTATTTATAGTAAAAGTAATTTCAGCAAAGTGTATTTGACAATATTTGATTCAGATTGCAATAGTTCTTATCAATTTCACTTCCATTCAGTATAAACAACTTCAGAATATGATACACATTATGCATCCTGAAAATTTACACAACTAATCATGCAGATTTAGAGAACTTGAGAATTATACTATGGTCAATACTATTTCTCATTCGACAACACCAACATTTCAACAAATTATATCTGCATTGAAGCTATAATACTGATTCTGAACCAAACCATGACATAGATAGAAGTAACTCAAAATGATTCATCCAAAAAAGCATCAAAACTGAGCACAAACTGAACAATATACTTGAACAACCTTTGATTCAAACTGAATAACCAACTTCAATTTCAGATACAAAGTACCTTCTTCAGATTATCTAAATGAGAACAAATACACAAAGTGTTGATCAAGTCGACAAGCATTAAAACTTTGAAAGAATTGATTAGTGCTAATGATTTGTACACAGCACAAATTCATAACAATGGAGAACCTCACAGATCTCTTTACAACCTCTCTTACAAATAAAACAGATGAGAGCCAAGACTAGTAGAAACTATCTCAGAATTGATCTCAATTAAAACTAGTGAACCTTCAAATGAATTCTAGCAAAAACAATCAGTACTGATTCAAGAAAAATACTTCGACTCAGGTGTCAAATCAATTCAGAACAGCTAGATTAGAGAAGTAAATCATGAACTGAGACTAAAAGCTATTCTGATTTGAGTAATTCAGTTTTGCATTCAAACGCACACACAAATTATACTTTAATTTTAAAACAGCCAGCAAGAACTAAGAACAATTTTGTTCATGTATAATTCAATTATCTCAACCAACAAATTCATTCTCTTAAACTCAGATGTTATCTACCAGTAAAGATTCACACAGAACATCAAGACAAACTATTGAAATCAGAAGAAGAAACTTGCCTGAACAAATAACTGAAGACTTTGATGCTCCAGATGGTAAACAGGGCTATCGGCACAAATTGAAGACACTATTCACCGTCAAGCAATAAAAAACAAGAGTTCCCGGATGAACAACTCTGAACTGATGCTGAAGATTGGCCGATTCATGATGAAATACAATGCTTACGGCAAAATCAATGCATTACAATGAACAGGATGGTTGTGGCAAAGCTGTAGCGTAATTGACAAAGCTGGAAAATTGTTCACGATTAGGCGCTTGAATTCAGAATCGCTCAGATGAACAATTTTGCCAGCCAAAACAAAATTGAATTCTATTTTTTGTATGTTCTGGATAAAAACTAGGCGTTGTTCATGATCATCCAAATTTCAGCAAAACGGAAGCTCTCGGTTGAGCCAACAGGATTGCAAAAGAAAAACTCTATTTGATTTTGTATTCTCCCGAAAGTTCAAGATATTATAATCACAAAACCCAGACAGTTTGATCATCAAAAATTGCAAACAAAATGATGTAGAGCTTATCTGAAACAATTGCTGAAAAACTGGTTCCTGGATGATGAACAATCCTTGCTGGCAAGGCTGTAGCAGTCCAGCAAAAAACCAGCGTTGTCCACGGTCAAAAATACATCGCAGGAGCAGAGAAACAATTTCCTGGATGAACAAGCTCAACATGCAAAAATGAATTTGATTTCTATGTCCACGAAAGTTCTGGATGATCAACTCTGATCGGCCAGCAGGGGATATTTATCCCAACAACTCCACCTTCTATAAGTCAATTTTACTACCAGCCCCCTAGAAAGACCCAAAATACAAAATTGAAAATAAAAACTGAAAAATACCCTTTCACACTAGACCTCTCTTTAAAATATTTTCAAAAATATATATTCCAAAAATACTCTAAAAAGTACACACTAAGACACTAACAATTTAAACTAACACTTTGACACTATTTTATTGAAAAAGTAAAAATGATAATCGTTTCGACGGTTTTCAGCAAAAACCGACAAAGCCTTTTCAGCTCTTCGACTCGTGACACCGCTTCAAGACTCCGAGCGCTAGCAAGCCAATTCCGCTCTCGATCCCCTCGAGCCGCGTGAATGCTTGTCTCGGCCTCCCTGTCGTGAACACGGTCGACACGCCGTCACAGTCAGTCATCCGTCCGAGTCTCGCTCTATCTCTTCGTGCACTCTTGAGATCTTCTCCAACTTTACCCGGCCTCCCTGATCCTCAGCATCAAGCTCCCCGCTCGATCCTCGATCACCCGCCATCGATAGTTGGTTAGCATCTCCACCCTGCACAAACAAGAAAAGCCAAAACAAGAACAAAACGCACTTCCGAAACCCTTGGTTGTCACACCTTCACTACACATCGAAACCATCGATGCACTCCACATACTCTCGACCACTCTCTCGCTCAGTCGCTCATCCTTGTCAATCACTCATCATTCAGACCGAAACCACCCTTGGTTTCTCACACCCAGTTAGAGAACCACACCCAAAGTGACACAAATGGAGACTAGTAGTTTTCAGCAGTATGGAACACAACTATTGGTACTCTGAATTCAGTTCACACCAAACAGAACCAGATCACTGGAAGGTTGAGACTTTAAGAAAATAACTCAACTAGAGATGTATCAAAAATATTGCCTTCGTTTGTTCAATGAAACAGTTTAAACCAATCAACAGCAACTGAAACAATTTCAGCAATCACCCACTATAGTAAAGAAATAATCTGACCAGAAATAGTGTATTCAGTATTACTAGAGTTAAAACAGTGAGAAATTTTATCAGATGTTGCAGCAAAAAATTTCTACACACTAAAAGTAGCTTTACTTCAACAAGTCAGTCATGACATCACTATGGGAGTGGTTAGCAGACCATCTTTAGCTCAGAACAGATTAAAGGACAGAGACAATAGCCATGGTCGGCTACAGTAGAAAAAAGTCAAAAACCTCTAATAATCCAGAAAAGCAATCAGTAATTAAGGAAGAGAGTTTCACAGATTTCACAAATATTTGAAGTTTAATCAGCAGTTCTGCACACTAGAACAGTTTTACTTCTGGACAGATCTTGACAAAAGAATTGCAGCACTGTAAAAACTATAGATAATCTGAAAACTAGAGTAGAGAATATGTTCAAAAATTAGTATCAAATCAATTACTTTCTATTGATCATTAGATGGCCAGTGATAGATGAGGTCACGAGGGATATACAAGGAGATATTCCTTGGTGTATGCTTTTCGCTGACGATGTAGTTTTAGTAGATGAAAGCCGGGAAGGAGTAAATAGAAAGCTAGAGTTATGGCGTCAGACCCTAGAGTCAAAAGGATTTAGAATTAGCAGGACCAAAACCGAGTATATGAGATGTGACTTTGGTACTACAATTAGTGAGGATGGAGATGTAAGCTTGGGAGGCCAAGTAGTACCAAAGAAGGACACCTTCCGTTATTTGGGATCGATGCTTAAGAGAGATGGTGATATTGATGAAAATGTTAGCCATAAGATCAAAGCGGGGTGGATGAAATGGCGTCAAGCATCAAGAGTCCTATGTGACAAGAGAGTGCCACAGAAGTTGAAAGGCAAGTTCTACAGGACGGCGATTAGGCCTGCTATGTTATATGGGGCTGAGTGTTGGCCTACTAAGAGGCGGCATATCCAACAACTATGTGTCACAGAGATGCGTATGTTGCATTGGATATGTGGGCACACAAGATTGGACCGAGTGAGAAACGATGACATACGCGATCGGCTAGGAGTAGCGCCAATTGAAGAAAAGCTTATGCAACACCGGTTGAGATGGTTTGGGCATGTCCACCGGAGACCCCAGAGGCACCGGTGCACAGAGGTATCATAAGACGGGTCAATAATGTGAAGAGAGGTAGAGGGCGACCAAACTTGACATGGGAGGAGGCAATCAAAAGGGACTTGAAGGAATGGAATATCCCAAAGAAGTTGTGTTTCGATAGAAGGGCTTGGAAAGAAGCTATCCACGTGCCCGAACCGTGATTAGGCCTTTTCCCTTTTAGTGCTCTTAAAAGATTTTCCCCTCCCCTCTCTCTCTCTCTCTCTCTTTTTGGTGACTTCTTGTTGGGTTTCAACTCTAGCCTACCCCAACTTGCTTTGGACTAAAAGGCTTTGTTGATGTTGATGTTGATGTTGATGTTGATCATTAGATGGCCAGTACTATAGAATTCCTATTTAAAATATCAGAAAACTGCACACATATACTTCACAAGAACCAAACATTAACACAGATCATACTGTTCTTCAACTGAAAACAAACACAATCCTCTGAACATCATTGTTGGCGTAAAAGATTACGCTAACAGGTTTCTGAAGATTAGAAATTAACAAACGAAGTGTTTGTGAAGGAAACTATTCCAAGCCACCAAAAGGATAATAACTTAGAATAGTTTGAAAGTGTGTATTTAATAACTTGTATTCGGTCCCTATTACAGGGTAAAATGGGGGGTATTTATAGGCCCAAACATTAAGGAAAGACCTTTTTACCCCTCTATTACAACCGACATAGTGGAAACTATTCGGTACCCTTAATAGGGCTAAAATGGTAAAAGACTAATCTAATGAGAAAGAAGATAAGTCTTCCATCTTAGCTGGCAAAGAAGTTCTCGGAAGAGTCCAAGTTCGAAGATATACTCCGAACTAAAGCCTGTTATCATACTTCGAACTTGGCTTGATGCATCTCTGAAATTATATGTTGGAAGGCTTCGTCTTAATCACCAGTCTTTATCTCGTCACTGCAATAACCCTGAAGATGGAATATTTCCCCCCAACAGTAGCCCCTCGAATACGCTTCTCCGCTAAATCTATAATGTTAGGAGAGCAGTATACGCAAGAAAAATAATCATGCGTAGGGGTTAGCAGATTTAAACCACCTCCGAACTACATGGAGATGTAAACTTCGAATTAGTTTTTAATAAAACTACTTTTCAAGTAACTTAGAACTAACTCGAAAAGTCTGAAAGCCTTTTTAGACTTAGAAGAAATGGCCGTTAGTTTCTTTCTTCTAACGGAAGTTACGTAATGCTTTAATTTCGAAGCAAAGTAACGGTCAAGAATGCGAAACGGCATAAGCAAACTGTAAAAAATTGAGGTCTGGGCTATAAATAGAGGGCCCAGACCCTTCTCGAGTACCTTTCCACCGCTTTCGTGCAAACACACCATCAGTTAAGCCCTAGCCTCCATTTTCCCTTCTCAAGCAACCCGTGAGATCCCATGGCGAAAACTAGTTTCAAGGGTCCTGGAGCGACTTCAGCCTTGGCCCGGCAGCAAGCGGCTGCAGCGGCTGCGGCAGCATCATCGGCGATGGCAACTCCAAATCCTTCAGTGGTGGTAATGGCGCCGGGTGGAGGAAATCCCCAAAATGTCGGCCTCCAAGACCTCTTTCCGACGTCAACGAAGTATACGAACCAATCTTATCAACTAGGGCCATCAACTTGCAGAAGAGAATCGCTTGCGGCTGCAGTAGAAGGCAAGATTAGTTCGGGGGTTATGATTCGCAAACCTGGGAAGGAAATCATTCCGTCACCGAGACCCGGAGAAGTGGTTGTCTTCGAAGCCTTTTTCGAAGCTGGTTTGGGACTTCCGTCGATTGACTTCTTGGCGGAAGTATTGGACTTGTTCCACGTCACTCTCCCCCAACTCTCTCCGAGTGCAGTAGCACGCCTTGCCATCTTCGAATGGGCGTTGTGAGCCGAAGGTTTTGAAGGAAGAGCGGAGATCTTCGCAGCATTACACAGAGCATCATGTCAACCGAAGACCTTCGTAGGCTCCGGAGGTGAAAAGATAGTAGTGGACTTCGGGAGTATCAACTTCAGACTCCGGGACGAATATGCTCTCCTGTTTCCTGCCAAGGCCATTAATGCTCGATGGTATACTGATTGGATCTTGAGATGGTTTTACACCGAAGTTGGGGCGAGCAGCCGCCTAGCTGGACCTCTACGAGAAATCCACTTCCGAAAGGAAGCCTTAGTGCAACCGGATCTGGGCCAACTCGAAGCTCGCTTGAGCTTGCTTCAAAAAATCAGTCGCCGTTTGAGCATGCGGGACTTAGCCGAAGAATTCCTAGGGCTTCAAATTTCTCCCCTCATGGCCAACTGGCCTATCATCTTCGAAGAGGATTCGGAAGGCGGTCTTCGAAAAATTTCCTCAACTTCGAGTCCTGCAGGTAACTTCGAGAACAACATACTCTATGTATATTTATTCGAAGAATTAACAAACTTAACTTGTTTTTTAGCTTCTTCAGCACCTATAACTTCGGAACAAATCGTACAGGCTTCGGAGAAGATTTTGGGCGCTCCAACTCCGACCGAGAAAGAATGGAGAATCAAACTGGTTGGAAGTTGGGAACGATCCAACAGAGTATGGGGGCTGCTGGAAATTGCCCCGCCTCCTCTGATGGATTGGGTACCTTCAAAGAAAGGGCCCAAGAAAAGGAAAGCCGAAGCTGGGACTTCGAGCTCCGCCAAGACTCCGGTTAAAAAGGTGGCTCGAAAGCCAAAAGTTCCCACGCCTTCAAGCCCAAGAGCTTCAATCTCCGATTCTCAGGAGGATGAAGGCAGGTTGCTCGTGAGGTTGATTGACGAGGATGCAGCTCAAAGAGCTGTACGAATTGACGAAACTGCGAACGTGCCGGAGTCTCAAGAGAATCTTGAGCAAGCGAGGACTCCGGCTGTTCAAGAAGATTTACCTCATGATGGAGCTCCTGTGGATGAGAGTGGAGTCGAAGTCACTGTGACTTCGATTCCGGATGAAGCAACAACGACTATTCAGGAAAAAGCTCCGACAGTCGAAGATTTGACGCTTGATTCTGACGAAGATCTCGCCTTCGATCCGCCAAGCAGTCCAATGTTCACCCGCCGCCAAAATGTCGAAGGTAAAATTTGAATAATTCTTTTATCCTTTTTTTCTGCGAAATTATACAATGTATAATACCTTTGTTTTTACAGAGTCCACTTCCATGAAAGAGGTCCGTCCCGAAGATGCAGTTCCTGGACCTTCGACAACTTCGGAGCCAATTCCAGGAGCCACTCAAATGGGGCCTGGAAAAGGCAAAGGGAAGATGGACCCCCTCCCTGCTCTGAGCTCAGGATCAACTCCGTCTGAGTCAACAGACGAGAGCCAATCTACTGAGGGGGGCCAGTCTACTAGAGCTCCGAAGACCACAGCTCAACACTCCAGACCTTTGCCAAACGAAAATGACAAACAAGCTTTAAGTATGCTCCCCCTTCTAGCTCCTTTCTTGGAGCAAAGAACTGGGCTTCGGACATTGCTCGAGCCTTTGGATCGAGCTAGTCGCGAAGTCGGTGAGACGGACTTGGTGGCCATCTTGAGCGAGGCGGAGCGTTCGCAGCTTAATGCTGCCATGGAACGCGCAGCATACGAGGTACGAAGTATCTGCAACACAGAGTCAAATTTATATACGAATAATTTCTCACCTTGGTTTTTTCTTTTCATAGCAAACAGTCTTGGCCCGGGCTGCGAACATCTCCAATGAACGTGGAAACATTCGCTTTCAAGAAGAAAATGCAACTCTTCAACGGAATCTGACTATCTTCGAAGGTCGAGTGGTCCACATGGACAACATGGTTTCAACGAAGCGCAGGGCCAGACAAAGCTTGGAAGTTGCGAACAAGGAGCTCGAAGCAGAAAAAATTGTGCTTCGAGCAGAAATTGAAAAGATGCGGGCAGAGCACGCTACTGCGGGGGCCGAGCTTGTTAGACTCCGAGAAGAAGCTAGCCAGCTATTGAATCATAAAAATTCCTTGACTACGGAAGCGGTTAGGCTCTCTGGAGTAATAGAAGAGCTAACTTCGATGAAGGATGCATTAATTGAAGATAAGCTGAAGTCTGAGAAGGTAGCTGCGGAGGTCATGGACCAAATGTTAGGCGTTCTGGAGTACTTCGGTACTACTGGGACGCTTCCTTCGGATGACAACATCTCCCTACTGCGCTGGCTGAAAAGGATTCAAGGAGTAGCGAAGCAAATGAAGACAACAGGCATCCGTTACGGAGAAATCTCCGGACAAGTGGCTGCCATTGGTCTACTTCGTTACTACGAAGATCTGGGTTGATCAATAGCTCTGAGCGCAGGAGAAGGTCCTATTACCTTCGATGACGACCAGCTTCTTACTCCCTCCGAAGGTGTGGCCGCTGCTTGGCAAGCCTTTCAAACTTCATGGAGAGCCGAAGCTCGCTCTGCAATTAAGGCTTGGATTGACGAAGGACAACGCCAGAAGCAGGCTCGGTCCCAAGCTTCGAGCAGTCAGCCTCCTCCAAACCCGCAGGTTTAGAATTACCTTAGGATCTTCAACTATGTAAAGCATTACGCTTATGTACATTTATGAATGAAGATTTGTTTATCATGTTTTTAGGCTTTGCCTCATATGGAAGATGTCGAAGTGTTAGATGTTAACGACGAACTTCGCTTATTATGGGCTACCTTCGATATCTTAAAACTTCACAAGCGTCCTCGATTTCTAATTCCTCGAGATAGTTCCGGAGCAATTACGTCCGAAATAAGTAAAGATATACTATCTTGTATTAAAGAGGAAGAAAAAGAAGTTAACTTGGAAACTTCGTCTTCTGAAGACATTATATGGTCCGAAGATGAAGATGAAGTTCAAGGTAAAAAGCCTGAAGAACTTGAAGCTGGGAAAGAAGTCCCGAAAGGCTTCGAACTTGGGCCGAGCTTCAACAAGAACAAAAAGACTTTAGAGCTTCGAAGGGAGGTAGAAGAGTTAAACGTAAAGTTGTTAGAACTCCCGGCACTGGAACTAGTCGTTCCAACCCTACCTCTAGAGATCGAAGAGGTCTTCGATTCCTTCTTGGTATAGATACCAATTTTTCATGATGTAATCATATTTGCTCGAATAATAAATATCGATTTAAAATTGTCTCCCTATTTATTAGCCCCTCTTTGGGCGTAAGCAACTTCGAATTGTATTCAAAGATGGTTAGGCACAAAGAAAACTTAGGAGTACAATTTTGGGAGTTTGGAGCCCCTCAGTAATTTAAAGATCTTTTAAAATCTTATAAAATGTCTTCGACTATTTGTAATTTAAAGAATGGCATCTTAGTACCTTCTGTTTTTGAAAAGAAATCACTTGAGATAACTTTTCGGACACTTTAGTGTCTTAGATAATTTGTCACTTTGGACTTTCTTAACAGACATTCGAAGCTCATGGCTCAAACTCTGTTTTGTTTTGGCCTCCTTCGACTCTTTTTTGCGAATTCTGTCAAACCAGTGGTTTGGAGTTCGCAGTGGTCTCTTTGGACTCTTTTTACGGATACCTACAAGCCGGTGGCTTGGGCTCCGCATCATTTGGTCTCTTTGGACTCTTTTTACGGATGTCTTCCTGCCGGTGGCTTGGACTCCGCATTCTGTGGTTTTCGGGCTCTTTTACGGATATCTTCAAGCCGGTGGCTTGGACTCCGGATTATGTCAGCCCACCACCTCGGAAAATATGATTCAAATTAATGACACTTCCCTCTCGGTCAACTCCGTGGTTCCAGTGCGTCCACTCGGAAGCTAGAAGTTTATGAGGGGTAGGCATTATCTGAACCATATGCTTTATTAATTCGGAGGATGATTACAAATGATTACAAGGAGCCCCTATGCGAAGTATCGCTTTAGGTGTTCCGCATGCCAAGTATGTGCTAACTCTTCACCTTCCAAATTAGCTAATTTAAAAGAGCCAAGACGTCCTGATCGAACAATTAAGTATGGACCTTCCCATTTATTTCCTAATTTTCCTGGCGCTATGATGCTTCGTAAAACGAGATGACCTGGTCTAAGCTCATTGATATTAACCTTCGGGTCAAACCAAGCCTTCGTCTGCTGATGATACTTTGATAAATTGGCTACAGCTCGAAGTCTTGTATCTTCTGTTAAATCCAGCGATGCTTGTCTTTCTTCTTCAATCACCAGTTCGGTGCTGCGAAGTGATCCTCCATTGAGCTCCGTTGGAGTCATAGCTTCATCTCCGAATAGCAATCTGAATGGAGTGAAACCTGTGGACCTTGTTTGCGTAGTCCGAATGGACCATAAAATCTTCGGAAGTTCTTCGGTCCACAGTGCTTTTGCTAATCCTACTATCCTTCGATTTAGCCCTGACAAAAGATTTCCATTGGCTCTTTCTACAGCTCCATTAGACTGAGGATGCCTCACTGCAGCAAAACATAACTGGATGCCTAGATCTTCGCAGAACTTTCTGAAAGGTTCTGCATCGAACTGTGTTCCATTATCAACTGTGAGTTGTCTAGGCACTCCGAACCGGCAAATGATACTTTTCCAAAAGAATTTTTGTACATTGTTCGAAGTGATAGCTATTAAGGGCTCTGCTTCTACCCACTTAGAAAAATATTCAATAGCTACCACTGCGAACTTTAAATTTTCCTTAGCTACTGGAAAGGCACCAATCAAATCCATACCCCATCTGGCCATGGGCCATACCGAAGCAATAACTTGAAGAGCTGTTGGTGGGCGATGACTCCGTCGACCCATCCACTGACATCCTTGGCATGTGCGGACTAAGTTCTCCGCATCTGCTACTATTGTAGGCCAATAAAGCCCCTGGCGAAGTGTTTTTCCTGCCAAAGCTCGAGGGGCCAGATGGCTACCACAAAGCCCTTCATGAATATCTCGAAGAATATCTTGGCCTTCGGTTTGAGATATACATCGGAGTAAAGGGGAACATACTCCGGCCTTGTATAAAATACCATTGATTATTTGATAATTCCTGGCCCTGAGTTTCAATCTTGAAATTGTGGCTCTTCAAACGAATTTGCTCCTCCTTGCAAAAGTTCCATGATCGAATTTCTCCAATCTGTACTTGGAATGCAAAGAATCTCTGCGGAGGGAATTTGTGGCACCGATGGTGTACTGAGCTCCTCGTAAAAACCCTCTTCTGGTATATCTATAGCTCCGGCTGCAACTTTTGCTAAGATGTCTGCTTGCACATTTTCTGCTCTTGGTATACTCCGAAAGGAAATACCCTTGAATTGTGCTTCGATTTTACGGATTTCTTCTAAGTATTTTGCAAGTTGTGGATGCCGAACTTGAAAACTTTTATCTACGTGCCCTGCTACTATTTGAGAATCTGTTTTTATAACAACTCTTGTAGCCCCTAGAGCACGTGCTTTTCAGAGTCCCAGTAAAATCCCTTCATACTCCGCTATATTATTGGTAGACATAAAGTTGAGTCTTGCGGAGTCCATTGCTCTTTGCCCTTAAGGCGAAATTAAAACTGCTCCAACACCTGCTCCGGATGCTTGGAAAGCCCCATCAGAAAAAACAGTCCAAATTCCTTCACTTGACTTCTCTGGAACCCACGTTGCAGGGGGAGTCCATTCTGCTACAAAATCTGCTAAAACTTGCGACTTAATTGTTGTCCTTGCCAGAAAGGATATGCCGAAGGGTGCTAGTTCAACTGCCCACTTTTCAATTCTTCCAGTGGAATCTTTACTTCGGAGCATATCTCCCAAAGGATACGAAGTTGGTACAATTACATTATGAGCTAAAAAATAATGTCTCAATTTCCTCGAAGCCATTATCAGAGCATAAGTGAACTTTTCGAGCTCGGAATACCTTGTCTTCGCTCCTGATAATGCTTCGGACACAAAATAAATTGGATTTTGTACCAACTTCCCATTAAAATCCATTTCTCTAACAAGGACTGCGCTGACAGCAGAGCCTGCAGCTGCAAGGTAAAGGAGTAGGGTCTCGTCCGCAGTAGGCACCGTGAGTGTAGCAAGATTACTGAGATACTCTTTAATATCTTCGAAGCTTTTCTGACACTCCGGTGTCCATGCAAAATCTTCGGACCCTTTCAATGCTTTAAAGATGGGCAAACTTCTCTCCGCAGACCTTGCTAAAAACCTGCTAAGTGCTGCTAGACGACCAACCAGCTTTTGCACTTGCTTTAAATTTTCTGGAGGAGCCATCTTCTGTAGCGCAGTTATCTGAGTAGGGTTAGCTTCAATTCCTCTGCTTGAAACTAAATACCCTAACAACTTCCCAGCCTTAGCTCCGAAGATACATTTCTCGGGGTTAAGACGGATTCCACATGCCCGAAGGCTATTAAATGTTTCTGCTAAGTCTAGGCTATGCTGGTGCTTTAAAGCACTCTTTATTACAATATCATCCATATAGGCCTCTACATTGCGACCTAATTGATGACCCAGAGCCTTAGCAACTAACCTCAAAAAAGTAGCCCCGGCATTTGTTAAGCCAAAGGGCATTCTTACATAACAGAAGACTCCTGAAGGAGTTACGAAGCTTGTCTTGATTTCATCTTCGCGTTTCAACCATATTTGATGATAACCGGAATACGCGTCAAGGAAGCTTAATAACTCTGAACCTGCGGTGGAGTCAACCAATTGATCAATTCGGGGCATGTGGTAGGGGTCACGAGGGCATGCTTTATTCAAGGATATGAAATCGATGCACATGCGCCACTTTCCGGAGGATTTCTTCTTGATGAAGACTGGGTTGGCTAACCATTCTGTGTGAGCCACTTCTCTGATAATCCCAGCCTTCAACAATTTTTCAACTTCGTCTTTTGCAAGAACAGCTCTTTCTGCCGACATTTTTCGGAGTCCTTGCCGAACAGGCCGAGCCTTCGGGTTTACAAGTAAACTATGTTCAATAATATCCCGACTGACTCCGATGATGTCTTCGTCAGACCAAGCAAAGACATCTAAATTCTCCTCAACTACTTTTTCCAAGGAGGTGGCAACTTCTGGAGGTAAATATTTACCAAATTGAAATGCATATTCTTTACCATCTTTAACAATAATCTTCGTTGCAATCTCTCCTTCAGGACTTGGTCTTGGGAAGGATTTCTTCGAAGATTCGGAAGGAGCAGAAAAATTTTCTTGATTATCTTGCACATTAGTCACTTCTCTTGGATCAAGAGGGGGGCCGTGACCATATTCTGCTCTTCGGGCGGTAGCTTGATCTCCGAAGATAGTGAGTACTCCCGCTTGTGTGGGCATCTTCATGCACAAGTAATTGTGGTGTGCCACAGCTCCGAACTGATTTAACATGCCTCTTCCAAAGATGATGTTGTAGGCATATGGAGCATCCACGACGTCGAAGATTACTTCCTCTGTCCTGGCTAACAATCCTTCCCCGAAGGTAACTTCCAGGCCAATTTGGCCGAGTGCATCAAGCGGAGGTCCTGCGAAGCATTGCAAAGGACGAGCTGCTGGAAGAAGGTGCTTTCTGGAGATGCATAATTGATCGAAAGCTTGAACAAAAATTATGTCTGCCGAACTCCCTCCGTCAATTAGCACTCTTTGAACCTCAGTTCCTGCAATGTCGGCAGTAATGACAAGTGGGTCTGCATGTGGAAATTTAATGCCAGCTGCATCCTCTGTAGAGAAAGATATTGGCACATGGGACCATTCAGGCATAGCAGCTGCAGACGACGAAGTTCCAATGTGCCCCACTTCTCGGACATACTCTCTTCTCTGCCTTTTCGACATGCTTCCGATAGTACCTCCTCCGGAGATATGGAGGACTACTCTTTTTCCTCGGTCTTGCCCCTCTTCTTGCTTTGGAGGTGGCATAATATTGACCACCAGAGGGCGTCTTGCAGCTTCAAAGTTTTCTATCCGCGCCACAGACTGGACAGGCTCTGGACGCACTTCAGCTGGAACTTGGTCAGTAGTACCTCGACCCGAAGTTCTCTCTAGATATTCTCCTCTCAGGGAAAGTATAGCTTTGCACGCATCAGTTGTGTGACTTCGGTTTTCACCATGAATACAGCAGAAAAGGGTCTGGCCCTTGCCAGCCAGTTTCCCTGGCGGCCTCCATCCGCTGGCCTTGTTTCCCGAAGGTTGCGGAGCTCTTTGGGCGAATTTCTGTGGGGGTGCAATGTTCAGAACTTCTGAACGAGGATGCTTTTGCCCCCTTCTCTTATCATGCTGAACTTCGAAGATAGGTTCCTGCGGCTGCGCCGAAGTTTTCACTTCCAATTTTACTTCCTGCAGTATGGACGGAGTAGCTGCAGTTCTCCGAAGCCAACCCTCTTCTGACCTTGCATATTCTTCAAAATAGGACATCAGCTGAGAAACAGAAGATATGCTTTTCTGGTGGAGTTTATCAAGAAGGCCTGGATGAATGACTCCTTCCCGAGCTGCGTCAACTACTGAAGACGTAGTTAACCCTCGGATCTGCGACTTCGTATGAGCGAAGCGCTTGAAGTATTGTCTTAAGGTTTCTCTAGGGAGCTGCTTCACCTGGAAAAGACTTCCTGTCGACATTGGAGGCACGAAGGTGCCTTGGAAGTTACTCACGAACTTTTTCTTCAATTGCCCCGATGAACTGATTGATCCTGGTTTTAAAGACCAGAACCATCGCAAAGCTACTCCCTGAAGAGCTAGGGGGAAACATTTTGCCATGGTGTCCCACACTCCTCCACTGGCTTCAATCGCCAAAGCATAAGATCGGACAAATTCTCCAGGATCTTCATCTCCGGCATACTTGCAAAGCTTCGAAGTCTTAAACTTCGGGTCGAAGCGAACTTTTTGCAGTTCAGGATGCAGCGGAGATTCGGTATCAAAGGAGGCGTTCTCTGGGACTTCAGGATAGATAGGTTCATCGTCTTCAGGCACTTCCGGAATAACTGGGATGGCTTGAGAGCGAAGCCTATTTGCGGCTTCTTGCCGCCATCTCGCTACTTCAGCTTGGAGACTGGCCATTTGAGCGGCCATATCACCAAGATTGTCTTCATCTCCTCCGAAAGGATCTTCCGGGTCTTGAGAACTGTAAGGATCACTTCGGAGTGGAACTTGAGGTGGAAGAGGAACTCCGGGTGGTCGAAGTATGGATGGAGTTGGCGGAGGAACTCCGTATGCTCGAGGAATAGGAATCCCTTCTGGAGTTTGAGGTGGAGGAAATGTCGAAGGTCCTCCGACCTCAACCGTGTTTGGAGACATCACTCCGGAGGTCCGAGGGGACCTCCGAACAAGGTTACCAGTTGCGCTCCGCTTAGGAGGCATGGTGTAAGAAGTTGGTAGAGAACGAAGTTTCTTGGACTAAGTTCCCCACGGACGGCGCCAACTGTTGGCGTAAAAGATTACGCTAATAGGTTTCTGAAGATTAGAAACTAACAAACGAAGTGTTTGTGAAGGAAACTATTCCAAGCCTCCGAAAGGATAATAACTTAGAATAGTTCGAAAGTGTGTATTGAATAACTTGTATTCGGTCCCTATTACAGGGTAAAATGGGGGGTATTTATAGGCCCAAACATTAAGGAAAAGACCTTTTTACCCCTCTATTACAACTGACATAGTGGAAACTATTCGGTACCCTTAATAGGGCTAAAATGGTAAAAGACTAATCTAATGAGAAAGAAGATAAGTCTTCCATCTTAGCTGGCAAAGAAGTTCTCGGAAGAGTCCAAGTTCGAAGATATACTCTGAACTAAAGCCTGTTATCATACTTTGAACTTGGCTTGATGCATCTCCGAAATTATATGTTGGAAGGTTTCGTCTTAATCACCAGTCTTTATCTCGTCACTGCAATAACCCTGAAGATAGAATATTTTCCCACAACAATCATCTTTGCCAAAAGGACTTTTCTGTTTTTAATCATACAAAGATTTCACACCGTGCTCACAGCTTTTAGTCAAGAATCTTAAGCACAAGGATCTTAAGCAACTATCGAGAAAAATCAGGTGATGTATCAGTTGATATTGAACAATATCTTCAGCTTAGAACTTGAAGAGAATATGAGGTTTTGATCTGTGGTTCTCGGTCAAAACACAGCTATCGAGGATGCTAATCAAGGACAACAACCAAGAAAACTCATGAAGAACAATTAGAACAGATATCAACAGAAAAGGTTTTCAGATCAACATAAGAACCAATACAGTAACCCAACAGCAAGCAATTTCTGACTACACTGTAGCCGATCAGACAAAACAACTGTAGTGTTGAGTATTGATGAATAGTACACGCCACAATGAAATTGCAACAAGAGTTTAAAAGGTAAAACCTGGAAAGAGTTCACAGGCACCAAACAACATCTAAAAGTGAAGTATTGATAAAAGTGCACAGCCCAATCCCATGGGTATGAGTCCCTTTAAATAGGCATACCCTAGGTGGGAACATTACAAAGAGACCCTCAAGTTTTTTAGAATAACAAAAAGACATGAAGTATTTTCAGAATTGGATATTCTGAAAAATACCCCCATTAGACTATACTTTATTACAACTATAAACCTATACTTTTAATATATTTTTAGAATTCTGAAAATTCTGAAAAATACTAAAAGTTTACACTTAATCTAAATTACTTAAACTCAAATAGACTCCTAATTCTTGGAATTAAAAAAGCATTTAAAGATGAGACGGTTTTCAGCAAAAAACGGACAAAGCCTCCTCGATCGCCGACATGTGACGCCAATCTGTGAACTCGACTGCCAGCAAGTCTCTCCCGCTCTCGATGCCCTCTAGCCACCTGATCACTTGCACCAGCCTCCCTTTTGCTGACTTGACCGTCTCCCTGTCTCGACCATCCGTCTGTCCATGTATTGCTCTATCTCCTCGTGCACTCCAGAGATCATCTCCAACTTCACCCGACATCCTTGATCCACTAGCATCGAGCTCCGTGCTCGACCCTTGATCACCCGCCGCTGACAGTTGGTTAGCATCTCCACCCTGCACGCATGAGACGCAATGTACACCGATCCCCTCGCCATCCACTCCCCATAACCACACATCGATCCCATTGATGAAATCAAGCCATCACTCACTGATCTCACTAGATCGCTCAACCTCGTCAATCATTCATCATAATGATAGAAACCGCAGTGCAAGCTCACTTGGTTTCACACATTCTCATAATACTAACGATTGCAATGTTTTCCATCGGCAGGTTCAATCAGCCATAAAAGAGGGACGATTGAAAATAGATCCTAGTCCAAAGATGAAGTTGGACAAAGACCCCTTTCCCGTGAACACCGTCGACCTCGATGATAAGAAGGTGTTGATCCAGCCAGAACAGGCCGAGTCATCTAAGGGGAAAGTGGTCGTTATTGGAGAATCATGCATATGCACACTCATATCAAAGAACCCTAATGTACGAGTGTGGAAAAAGTACATCAACACATTTCCTTCGGCTAGAACTCGAAAAATTCAAAGGTAACATACCAGATGTTGTTGAGCAAACACCAGAAGAAATCTGAGAGAATAGGCCCCTAGCCAAAAATGCTAAGATAGCCGACGGGGCCATGATAGCCAGGCCCTTCGGAGGTTGAGTTCGCACCCCAACAGTCGAACCCCCCGAAGGTTGAGTTTGGACCCCAATGGCCGAACCCTCCTCATAGCGAGTTCAGACCCTAGTTGCCAAACCCTCTGCATAGCGAGTTCGGACCCCAGTGGCTGAACCCTCCGCATAATGAGTTCGGGCCCCAATGGTCGAACCCTCCGCTTGGTGAGTCCGGACCCTAGTGGCCAAACCCACCTCCTATTTGTTTAAACCCCCTGGTGGGAGACTTCGCCCCGCAATGGCCGAACATACCTCCGGTCTGGCAGGACCCTTCGCTGTTATGGTCCGAAATACCTTCGACGTGGCCGAAGCCCCCACCGGGCAATGGGTTCGGCTCACAGTGGGCGAAGCCGCTAGAGACGCCGATGCCTCCTCCATACTACTGGGCAAGATCCCCATGGGCTCTAAACTATACCTCACCGCCGGAGTACCCTTCGCAGTATAATGTTGCCCCTATTTTCCTATGGAGTGTTATGATTGGCAGGGACATGTAGACATGACGAAGGGAACATTTTCCACAGGCTGTCCATGGTACCTCCAAATCAACTCACACAGTCCGAAGCCATCACAATCAAGGAAGGCTCTCATGAGTTCCCAATCCTGAAGCCCCTCGCCGAAGCTCGATGGAGGTAAGTCCCCTAGTCCAATCAAGGCCATCACCGAAGACTGGTCTGATCAGCCTAACTAGACCAGTCCGATCGACAGGGTACATAGAGAGGTTCCTACCAAGAGCAAATAATACAAGGCTGACTCGAGTAATACCCATTCAGCTAGAAAGCACAGGAATAGATTGGTGGTGCCTGGTACTATTCCATAGCCGTCTTGGGCACCTCCAAGCATGTCCAAATCACAGAAAAGGCACCTGCAATGCCTACGGTCATAGGAGATGCGCTAGAAGAAGGCTGAGGATGAGCGATACGCCATATTCAAGAAAATCTGCCCTCGACTAATCGTAAAACAAGTATGGAAGCCCAAGCCAGTTGAGACGAACATCCTGGCTCCTGTTCCGAGCGATGATGATGACGACATGCTCAACGATGACTACACGCCCGTCTTTGAGGGGCCCATACCTCGAGCAATGGACATAAACATTGTCATGCTTCCCGCCGAGTTCGCTCTACCACGAGACGACGCCGAGGTCGCTTAGTTGAACCTCGTCCCACGAGACGCTATTTTCGAGAAGCCCAAGGATATGGCTCGTCACCTAAAGCCTCTTTACGTCAAGGGGCACATTGACAGAAAACTGATCTATAGGATGCTTGTCGATGGTAGCACCACTATCAACTTAATGTTGTACTCTCTTTTCAACAAACTCAGCAAGGGCGAGATGGCCCTAAAGAAAACGTACCTAATGCTCAACGTACCTAAAGAAAAGGTGTACTCTCCCTGGAGTTGACGGTTGGCAACAAGACGTTGACAACAACATTCTTTGTCGTTGATGTGAAAGGTAACTATAGTGTGCTACTTGGGTGTGATTAGATTCACGCAAATTATTGTATTCCTTCTACTTTGCACCAATGCCTAATGCAGTGGGATGGTGATGATGTGGAGGTTGTACCAACGCATACTTTTTCCCAAGTAGCATTGGCCAATGTATCTATCGACGCCGTCCATGACAAAGTAGAGTTTCTATGAGGTAGAGACCTCTCGGTTTATGACTTCGTTAGCGTGTCCGAGGGACATTTTGTACCCGTGTCTGTGAAGCCGGTGGTGTAGCATGACCATTTCTAAAATAATAGTCATGTCTAGTAAGAATAATCTGGTTTGTCTAAGGTCTCGCATGGAAAAATATCAATCTTCTAAAGACGGTATTGCCGAAGCCATTGAAGATTTTAGCGAGGCAGAAAAATTAGGTCAGGGTTTTGCGTCGTCCGATCCTTTAGACGAGGTCGATATAGGCAATGGTAGTGTTCCAAGGCCGACTTTTGTAAACCAAAATTTGCAGGCTGATGAAAAGGCCGAAGTAATAAAGTTGCTTCGGTCGTACATTTATTGTTTCGCATGGGAATATAGTGAGATGCCTAGGCTAAGCCGTAAACTTGTAGAACATTGGCTGCCGATCAAACCCGGGTTTAGGCTGTATAAACAACCCCCTCATCGCTTTAATTCTGCCGTGTATGACTGAGTTAAAGAGGAGATAGAACGATTGCTCAAAGCCGAATTTATTAGGCCATGCAGGTATGCTGAATGGATTTCTAATATCATGCTTGTAGAGAAGAAGGGGAGTGGCAAAATACGAGTTTGTATTGATTTGAGGGATCTAAACAAGGCCACTCCGAAAGACGAATATCCCATGCCAATAGCGCACATGTTGATCAATGATGCTTCAGGACACAAGGTACTAAGTTTTTTTGATAGCAACGCTGGTTATTGTTGATAGCAAAAAATGGCATTAATGGCTAGATCGTCGAAATATCAATTTTGGTGATTTGGGCCGAAAATACACATGTGAAGCCCGAGGACTCAGCTCGCCATCTAAAGCCTCTCTACATCAGAGGTCACATCGATGGAAAGCCGATTTCTCGAATGCTCGTCGACGGCGGTGCCACGGTTAACTTAATGCCTTACTCGTTGTTGAAGAAACTTGGCAGGGATGAGGATGACCTGAAGAAGACCAACTTGATGCTCAACGGCTTCAACGGTGAGAGCTCCGAGGCCAAGGGAGTACTCTCTACGGAGTTGACGATGGGCAACAAGATGTTGTCAATAGCATTTTTTGTCGTCGACATACAGGGTAACTATAGCGTGCTACTCGGCGCGCGACTGGATTCACGCAAACTGTTGCATTCCGTCTACTCTACACCAGTGCCTGATACAGTGGGACAACGATGAGGTGGAGGTCATTCCCGCGGACAAGTATG
Source organism: Zizania palustris (assembly GCA_019279435.1). Lineage (NCBI taxonomy): Eukaryota > Viridiplantae > Streptophyta > Magnoliopsida > Poales > Poaceae > Zizania > Zizania palustris. The sequence continues at coordinate 65,535,541 of JAAALK010000290.1, read as the reverse complement.
AAACTATTTTAAAGGATAATCTAGAGGAGATGACCGATAAGAGACTAAGGGCTCTAGAAGCCATAGAAGTAGACAAGAAGAGAGTAGCTAAAGCCTACAATAAAAAGGTTAAACCAAAATCGTTTCAAATAGGAGACTTGGTGTGGAAAATGATTTTACCCTTAGGCACGAAGAGTCCCAAGTTTGGTAAATGGTCACCTAGTTGGGAAGGTCCTTTTAAGTTAGCCGAAATCGCTCCTAGCAACACATACGTAGGTACTTGAAAAGGTATTTCCCAAGGGTGTGGCAAACATCATAAAAAGTGTCGAAAAGCCGATATGGATGGTATCATCTTCAGCTCGTTGTGCTTTTAGTTCACTCAGTTCACTCAGTTCACTAAAGGCAGGGGGCATGTGTTGATAGCAAAAAATGGCATTAATGGCTAGATCGTAGAAATATCAATTTTGGTGCTTTGGGCCAAAAATACACATGTCCAGGGTCTGTCTAAAGCCCTAGAGGGCCAAAGTCCATTAAACTATGGGCTCCTAAAGCCTCTAGCCAGCCCATGGGCTTCGACCGGGAAGCCTTCAGAGGCCCACGCTACCGAAGCTTCGGCTCGAGGAGCAGGCCTCGACGGGCCTGACCGAAGCCCACTTCGGTAGAGGTAGAGTTGTATGCATTTCCAGCTCAGTTTTTATCTCTATCCAGCCGGGTTAATAGCAGATTAGATCAGAGATTAAGCCCCTATAAATAGAGAGGCGAGGCCAGCGTAGAGGCCCCCCCAAACTCAAACCAAACCAAAGCCCTATGCTTTGATCATATTTACTTTACCTTTATTTTCCTGTACCTCTTCGTGGGTTTTCCTGGAAGCCCTCCGCCGGCCACTACGGAACAGTGGTAACCCTTGTTACTTCGCCTGTGAAGTATCCGTTAATCTACGTAATAGATTGCTATCGCCTTGTTACTTCGCATGTGAAGTATCCGCTAATCTGCGTAACAGATTGCTACCTTCGCTACTAGTGCAACACTTAGAAAAATTCGGTCCTCAGGATGAATTGGTACTTCGAATTATCTTTGTTGCAGGTTCGCACGTTCGGAGCTACTTCATCAGAGGTATCCGGAGCTGAGAGATCGGTTTCAGAGGTCACCAGGACACCCTTCGGTAGGACTGTAGGCTCTGGCAACAGGCTTCGCCGGCATACTTCATCACAACGGGCTTCGCCACGACCATACTCCGCACCGGACGAAGTTGCGCTCCCGCGTGGCCCTCGCGTCATTATTCCGTAGTTTGATGTATCAGAGATCTCACGCCGAACCCCGTTGTTCGGAGGTGATCATCGCGTCCAGATCCATTTGGAGTCTATCTTTGGCTTGATCAGTCTAAACGCCGAAGCACCCTTGGTGGAGTACTTCGCACTAGACGCCGATGGTACACTTCGGTGACCCCTTCGCACCAGACTTCGAACCAGATGGGCTCCGACTGGTTTGTTGATTTTATTCTATTTAATCTATCTCTTTCAGCTAATTGGATTATTTTGTGTAATCTGGTTACCTGGCGACTCCACCCCCTTATCATGACTAAGGGTAGTCGGAATGCGACGTCGGTGCTACGTCACGCTTAGGCTTGTTCGTGAGTATCCGTGCACTTTTGGATCGTCGAACTGACCGAAGTGCGGTGGCACGTTTCCGTGTCAACAGTTATAATCACATTTTTATGGTTGGAGAGGATGTCTATAAGACAAACTTTTGATGCCCTGGTTTTGTCGGCTTGTTTGAGCGGGTCGTTATGACTTTTGGTTTAAAGAATGCTAGCGCTACATATCAATGTGCTATGAACTTGATCTTTCACAACTTGCTTGGAGTTATGCTAGAAGTCTACATAGATGATGTTGTAGTCCAATCAGATGCTATGGGAAACCATTTAGCCGATTTGAGGGTCGCTTTGATAGAATGCGTTAGTATGGCTTAAAATGAACTCACTCAAATCTGCTTTTGGCGTGTTGGTAGGCAAGTTATTAGGATTCAAGATTCATGAAAGAGGTATTGAGATTGATCCTAAGAGGCTTGAAAAGATTAAAAACTTTGAAGCACCGACATGCAAAAGAGATGTGCAAAAGTTGCTAGGCAAGATGAATTATTTGCGTCGCTTTATATCTAACTTGTCTGGCAAGATCGATGCTTTTGTCCCCATACTCCGGCTAAAGAATGAGGTCGAGTTTATTTGGGGGGCAAATCAGCAAAGCGCCTTTGAAAAGATTAAAGTGTGCTTGTCATCACTGCCTAAGTTTCGTCTGTACATTGCTGTAGAAGATAGCGTGTTAGGAGTCGTGCGAACTCAAGAGGTGGTGCGAAAAGAGTATATCATCACATTCTCGAGCCACCTCTTGTTGGACGCTGAGACGAGGTATGTGTTTTTAGAGCATTTGTGTTTATCACTTTATTATGGATGTACCAAATTATGTCACTATCTTCACCCAAGCACATGTATTGTTGCTTGTCAAACCTACGTCGTAAAATACATGTTACATAAGACGATTCTAAGTGGTAGAATCAGGAAGTGGGCTTATGCTTTGATTGAATATGATTTGACATATGAACCTTGAGAGCTATGAAAGGCCAAATCATCGCTAATTTTATAGTTGATCACTGCATAGATGTCAATTGGGGTAACCGTGTTGCTCTAATTGAAGTAGTGCCATGGAGACTTTATTTTGATGGTTCGGCTTGCAAAAATGGCCAGGGTATTGGAGTGGTTCTCATATCACCTAGTGGCATGCGCTTTGAGACCTCGACCCATTTAGAATTTCCTTCTACTAAAAATCAAGCCAAATATGAAGCTCTATTACTAGGACTTGAATTGATAGGTTCCATGGGTATTAAACATGTTCATGCATATGGTGATTCACTGTTAGTGGTACAACAAGTAGCTAAAATTGCTCAATGCTTTAATGGTTTGCTAAATAGCTACTTGGATAAATGTTTAGACATAATTATCGCTTTTGATGACTTCAAAATTTCTCACAAGTCCAGAGAAGCCAATTTAATTGCAAATTATTTGGCGCAACAAGCATCTAGCTATCAAGTCAGGAGGGGAAAATTTTATATACACGAAAAGCCGATGCTTGAACCCCTTGTTGACGCCAAAGGCTCCGAGCAGACGCGAGGTCCATCAAACCCTCTGAGCCAGACCACTTCGTCCATCGAAGGGTGTTGTATGCTAGAGCCCTCGTGTTGGAGCCAGTCACCCGCTGAAGGACCATGAACGCCGGGCTCCTCACACCAAAGACTCCTGAGCGTCAGAGGCCTTCGTGCGCAGGACCCCTCCATCGGAGAGCTTTGGTCCGATCGGCTCTGCACAACCGATCCGATTAGCCTTCGGCAGAAATAGGAAAGGCCCGGGGGGCACGTTGAAATGGACAAATTAGATGCCACTTCAAAAAAAGAATTGGCAAACCCTCTAGAAATCCATAAGGTTGATTGGAGAGTTCCAATCGTCAGTATTTAAAAGATCCCAATCAAAGGGTTGATCAGAAAGTTCGGTGACAGGCATTTAAATTTGTGTTTCTTGACGATGTATTCTACCACCGAACTATTTATGGAGTACTTATAAAGTGGTTGGATACTGATCAATCTAAGGTGGCTACGGGAGAAGTTCATGAGAGGCTTTGTGGCACTCATCAGTCATCCCAGAAAATGAGTTGGATGCTCAAAAGAGCGGGTTTTTATTGGCCAACTATGACTGCGGATTGTTTCAAATATTATAGAGGGTGTGAAGCATGTCAAAAGTTTGGTAATATTTAGTTGGATCCTATGTCACTACTTAGCCCTATTATCATACCATGGCCGTTACGAGGTTGGGGTTTAGACTTCATCAGCCAAATTCACCCTCCCTCTTCAAAAGTGCATCGGTTTGTGTTGATGGCAATGGGTTACTTCGCAAAATGGACCGAGGTCATGCCTCTCAAGAACATGACTTACAATAAGGTAATTGATTTCATCTTGAAGCACATTATACATAGATTCAGTATTCCTCAAACTCTCACTACAGATCAAGGTACTTCATTTATTGCTAAAGAAGTGAGAGACTTTGCTGAATTTTATGGTATTAAGTTGATAAACTCTTCACCATACTATGCTCAGGCCAATGGTCAGGTCGAGTCTAGTAATAAAACAATAATTAAGCTCTTTAAGAAGAAGATTGAAGAGTTCCCTAAAAGGTGACATGAAGTGTGTTGGCGTAAAAGATTACGCTAACAGGTTTCTGTGGATTAGAAACTAACAAACATAATGTTTGCGAAGTGAACTGTTCTAAGCCTCCGAAAGGATAATAACTTAGAATGGTTCGAATGTGTGTATTGAATAACTTGTATTCGGTCCCTATTACAGGGTGAAATGGGGGGTATTTATAGACCCAAATATTAAGGAAAAGACCTATTTACCCCTCTATTACAACCGACATAGTGGAAACTATTCGGTACCCTTGATAGGGCAAAAATGGTAAAAGACTAATCTAATGATATAAAAGATAATTCTTCCATCTTAGCTGGCAATAAAGATCTCGAAAAGCCTTAGTTCGAAGATGTACTTCGAACCAATGCTTATTGTTCGTACTTCGAGCTTGACTCAGGGTATCTTCGAAGATGAACGTCTGGAAACCTTCGAATCTGCTATCTGCCTTTATGTTGTTTCGGCAATAACCCCGAAGATGAGATATTTTCCCCCAACAGTAGCCCCTCGAATACGCTTCTCCGTTTAACCTATAATGTTAGGAGAGCAGTATACGGAAGGAAAAAATAACCAGACATAGGGGTTATTAGATTTCAATTCATCTCCGAAATGTACGAAGATATAAACTCCGAATCAGTCTTAAGATAATTACTTTTGAACTATCTTAGAACTGACTCAGGAAGTTCGAAAGTCTTTTAGACTTAGAGGATATAGCCGTTAGCTTTCTGTTCCTAACGGAAACCATAGAATGCGTTAATTTCGGAGAAAAGTAACGGCAGGAATGCGAAACGACATGGACTAACGGTAAAAATGTAAAGTCTAGGCTATAAATAGATGGCCTAGAACTTACCCGGTTACCTTTTCACTGCTCTCTCGCAAACAAACACCTTCTGAGCCCTTTGAGTTCTTTGAGCCCTAGCTTCCATTTTCCCCAAAGTAACCCAGCGACTGCAATGGTGAAGACCAAGGGTTCTGGAGCCCCATCGACCTTGGCTCGGCAGCAGGCGGCTGCGGCAACAGCGGCTGCGGCGTTGGCGACGGCACCTCCGGCATCGGCAACGACATCCATGGTGGCAGGAGGGAGAAATCCCCAAAATGTCGATGATCAAAGTCTTTGCCCGCCATCAACGAAGTACCTGGACCAGTCTTTTCAACTGGGATCTTCTACCTGCAAGAGAGAATCACTGGCTATCGCAGTAGAAGGAAAGATTAGCACCAGAGTTATGATTCGTAAGCCCGGAAAAGAACTCATCCCGTCGCCAAGGCCCGGAGAAGTGGTTGTCTTCGAAGCCTTCTTCGAAGCCGGTTTGGGCCTCCCCGCAGTGGACTTCTTGGCGGAGGTACTTGACTTATTCCACGTCACCCTTCCTCAACTGTCTCCGAATGCAGTAGCTCGTCTGGCTATCTTCGAATGGGCGTTGAGAGCCGAAGGTTGTGAGGGGAGGGCAGAGATCTTCGCTGCGCTACATAGAGCCTCATGCCAGCCAAAAACCTTCGTAGGTCCCGGAGGTGAAAAAGTAGTGGTATCCTTCGGAAGCATCAATTTTAGGCTTCGGGACGAATATGCCCTTCAATTCCCTGCTAAGGCCATCAATGCAAGATGGTACACAGACTGGGTCATGAGATGGTTCTATGCCGAAGTTGGGGCGAGTAATCCTCTGGCCGGACCTCTTGAGGAGCCATGCTGAATAGCGTGGGCCTCATGGCTCCAGAAGTGATGAGTCATTGTCAACGATAGTCAAAGAGGACAAAAGAAGAAGAGATCTGCTGTTTCATGGGCCGCGTGGGACTCAGGTACACGGGCAGCGAGCGACTGTCGGGCAGAGGAGGCTGCAAAGTCGGGCTGGCCTAATCCGGGTACATGGGCCAGAAGCAGTAGAAGACCCACTGGGCTGTTGACCAGGACTGACTCAGGTACACGGGCGGTGAGCGATTGCCGGGCTGAGAGAGCTGCGGAGTCGGGCCGGCCCAATCCGGGTACCTGGTACAAAGTCAGTGGAGGCTTTGTCAGTTTTGGCGCAAAACTGACAACCGTCGATCTTGTATCCGACTGTCCAGAAGAGAAGCCGTAGTCGCTACGAAAGCTGAGCTTTCGGATAAGTCATCTGTAACTCTAGGCCCACAGTCAGTCAATCATGTCTGTAAAAATACCTAAGGGCAGTAGAGTCTTTTCCTTTATTCTTGCGTCTGTAAAAACCCTAAGGGGCAGGTGGAATGTTCCTAGTGTTGGGAGCCTATAAATAGGACCCCAATCCCTAGGGTTTGGACTACCCTTTTTGGCTGAAATCAATTCCACTCTTTTGGGTCACTTTTTGTCTCTTGCCTTGCCTCACTCCTCTCCTGTTAATTCATGCGCAGCAAGGAATTTTTGCTCCTGTTTATTGCCATGCATTCATTGTTACAGTGAAGTTTCTATTCTCAAACCGTGTGTAGCTTCTGCAGTGTTTTAATGGATCCATCTCACTTGCACAACAAGTTTTTCCATGCATTTTGAGGCTTCGGAAGCTTCTGTTGCTTGTGTTCTTCACGTAAGTAGTACTAGTTCTTGCTGTGGCAAGTAGTACTACTACACTGTAGCAACTGTACACAAGTGCCAGCTTTTTACTTTTCTGCATAGCTTTCTGATCGAGGTTATCAGGGCTGAGTACCTTTTCAGACTGTTTCCTGGCGAAGCCACCCTCTCTGTTCGAAGCCCCTCAGCTCCGTGAGGAAGGCTTCGATCTAACTTCTTCGAAGGCTTTGCTTGCATCTCGGCTTCAATTTTTGTGCTGTCTCTAGCTTCGCAGAACTCTTTGCACTCTGGCAGCATCGCATACTTCGAGCGACGTTGCGAAGGTACTCCGGACCTAGCTGTTTGAAGTCCACACTTCGTTAGGTTTCGAAGTTGGCTTCGAAGCTTGTCTATCTGCTAGGCTTCGGTTTGGTTTTCTTTGTGGCGTGTCAGTCTTCGCTACTCTTTGCGAAGCTTGCTCTTTTCGAAGGTAGAGTATTGCCTTCGGTTTGGTCTCTCTGTCATGTGACAGGCTTCGCTTCTTTGTTCGAAGGTTGTTCGTTTGTGTTGCGTTCAAAGTTTTCTGTTCGAAGGTCTAACTTCGAAGCACTTGGGTCGAAGCTGTGTTCGAAGCCTTGCCTTCGAAGTACATACTTCGAAGCAGGCTCCGACTTTGTCTACTTCGCTTCGAAGCATACTTCGTCATCTACCACTTCGAACTAGGCTAGATCGAAACACCTTCAGCATTTACAACTGCCTTCGGCAGACCTCGCAACAAACCTCCGAAGCAGGCTTCGACAATCTTCTCCGAAGCAGACTCCGACAGGCGAAGCAGGCTTCGCCGAGTTCCGAACAGGAGACAAATCTGAACAGTAACTTCTCATCTCACTTTATATATATTTAGATCAACTCATTGAGAAGTTTTGGCCTGACATACTCTGTTTATCTGCCTAGTTGTACTGCCTTGATAGTTCTCTGTTTAACATCATATGATTCTAGGCTAGATACTTTTAGACTTAGGCCTTCTGTTTATTTTTCTGCTGCTTAGTCTTTTGAGGTGCGTTGGGTATTGGGAACAGGCCATTTGATTCGAAAGAATTTTTAAGGCGCCCATTCACCCCCCTCTGGTCGCTACTTTCGGTCCTACAAGTGGTATCAGAGCTTGGTTAGGGTTTTTCCATACCTTCATGACGTCTCCTGGCAAGGTCCCGTCCTTGGAAGCCTATGGCTATAATTATTGGAAGACTCGCATGCGAGCCTATCTTATGAGCCAGGGTTCGGACATTTGGGATATTTGCATTCACACCACGTTTGTCATATTGCCAGTCACTGAGCAGGGTACTGCTGGTATCATTGCTCAGCATCTGAGCAATAGTAAGGCTGTGAACATTCTATTTTCTGGTTTAGGTCCCACTGAGTTTGAGCGTGTGAGTCATCTCTCCACTGCGAGAGAGATCTGGGCTACCCTCAAGGCACACCATGAGGGAACAACACAGGTCAAGGCTCGGCTCTATCAGACCTACCGGCGTGAATATGAGAATTTCACACAGAAGCCGGGTGAATCTGTTGAGGCTTTGTTTGGTCGTTTTCAGTCGATCATAAACTAGCTTCGGGACAACAAGGCTGAGGGTGCTCAGTTAGTCTCAGATCATGAGCAGGCGCTCAAGGTTCTCCATACCTTGGACCCAAAGATCTGGGAGATCAAGGTATCCTCTATCGTTGAGAGCACTTCTTACGATACCTTGACCATTTCTGAGTTGTTTAGCAAGCTGAAGGCCACTGAGGTAGATATCCACCTGAGATCAAATCTCACTGGTTCTAGATCAAAATCCCTGGCCCTTGCTACACCTTCTGTTGACCCCTCTTCTGTGAGTTGTGCTGGGTTCTCTTTGATGTCTATCACTGAGGACCAGTTAGAGTTATTGGGAGATGATGATTTGTGTCTTTTTAACAACCGGGTGCGTCGTGTCTATGATAAGAGAATGTTCAAAAGACATGGCACAAAATCCAGATGCTTTGAGTGTGGTGATCCAGGACACTTCATCGCCGACTGCCCCAAGCGGAATGGATACAAGAAGGGCACCGGTGGCAGCTTCCATGACTCCGGCAAGCACGAGAGCTCATCCTTCAACAAGGGCAAGCCGAAGACTCGATTCTTCAAGAAGGCCCTGAAGGACTACCGACGAGAAAACAAGAAGCGCGACAAGGCCTTCTTCGCCGAGATGGAGATGAGCTACTCCAAGCAGTCCACGTCTTCTTCCTCTTCATCGAGATCAAGCGATGAGGAGATCGCCATCAAGAAGGCGAAGGACAAGGACGATCCGGCGGGCCTCTGCTTCATGGCCTTCGGAGACAAACCGAAGAGCCACTTCAATGGCTCTTGGGGATAAGGAAGAAAAGAGATCCTCCGACGACTCCGACGACAACGACAACAAGGTATCATCCTACGAGCGCGAAATAGTTGATTTACTTGAGAGCAATCGTCAGGAGTTGAGATATCGGGAAAAACTGCTTAGGGGGGCTAAGAAGAGGATAGATGATTTAGAGAGTGAGCTTGCCGTGGCCAACGGCAGAATTGAGAGTCTATCTTCTTCCCCTTGCTTGGGTGATAGCAGTGAGTGCCCGAAGTGTGAGGTGCTTCTGTGTGACCTGTCGACTTTGAAGTCCAGGTACACAAAAAGGGTTGATGAGAGGGACGCTTTGGCCACTGAGCTTGAAAGCGCTCAGCTGGAGCTGAAAGATGCTCTAGCCACTGTCGTCACACCCTATGTTCATTGCCCAACTCATCTAGCTGTCTTAGCTGAGCTGAAATCCAAGGGCGATGAGCATTTGGGTGATTTGGAGAGGTTGAGAGCTGAGCTTGCCCAGACTAGGCTAGAGCTTGAGACACTGTCAGTTCCACCCACTGTCTGCGAGAACTGCCTGTCTCTTAGAATGGAGTTGATTAAGCTGAAAGCCGAAAAGTCTGTCCAAGTAGAAAGTGAGTGTGATACCTGCTTGTCTCAGGTGGAGGTTCTAGCTTCCTTGAGAGAGGAGCTAGCAGATTCTCAGAATGAGAACTTTTACCTCCGTTCTATCCTGAGTTGGATCAGTGCCAGAGAGCCACAGCTTGGCATGATGATCCAGCAGTTCAAGAGGCAGGATGGGTTTGGGGTAGGTTACACCTACACCAAGGCTGACTTCGAGAGTGCCATTAGCCGGGCAGTGGAGTGGAGTAAAATGACTCCAGAGCAGAGGTATCCCAAGACTCACTCCACTGAGGCTTCCCAGGCTTGTCAGCCCAAGGATGGAGTGATCCATGAACCACCTAAAGCTCCACCCAAGAAACCTATCTGGGTTCCAAAACCCAAAAATCTCCACACTTCTCTTGACTCTCTTCCTGGACCTTCTCAACCCAAGAAGACTACACCCAACACCACCAAGCCCAAACATCCCAAGACTCAACCACATCCCAAGAAGCCCACCTATCATTGTGAGTACTGTCAGAGAGACGGGCATCTTGCGGAGTTCTGCTTCAGGAGGAAACGGGTTGAGAGAGCAGAGAGGGCTCGTAGTGATCAGGAGCAGTTCTACCAGCAGGGTGGTAGACTGCGTGTTCCTCGACGCGGAGAGAGGCTGGATGCCAGGCCGCGTCGTGTAGGTGGTGGTAGAGGAGACGGCTTTCTTGCCCGTGCTCCAGTTGGTGGTGTCCATTCCGGCAGAGTTCCAGACCGTGTTGGCTACAGTTCTGGACCTCGTGGCCGCAGGGTTAGGCAGAACCGAGGACCGCGCTTTGAGCCGCGTTTTGGTCCAAACTCTTTTGATGGTTTTCGCTTTCCATCTTTTGAGCAGATGGCTCGACACTGGTTTAGCTCTTTTGCTAAACCTGGTGCCGGACCATTTGCTCCCACTTACAGATACTAATTGTGTAGGACCGGGGACTGGAGGATGTTTGGATCATGGACTCAGGATGCTCTCGCCACATCACGGGACATCGCAGATGGTTCTCCAGTCTCACTCCCCCGAGCTCCAAAGAGTACATCACATTCGGGAACAGCGGTCAAGGGAAAGTAAGTGGCATAGGCTCAATTCGCATCTTAGATCATTTCTCTTTGAAGAATGTTGCTTTAGTTAAAAATTTGAACTTCAACTTGATTTCTGTTTCGCAACTTCTTGAGGATGGTTTGGAAGTGCGTTTCAAGAAGGGTAATTCTTCTGTGGTTGATTCTAGAGGGTCTTTGATTTGCCAGATTCTACCATTCGGTAAAGTTTTTCGAATTGACTTCTCTAGTTCTTTTGGCCCTTCTCGCTGTTTGATTGCTGGATCTTCTTCTGAGCTCTGGAAGTAGCATAGGAGGTTAGGTCATTTGAGTTTTGATCTGCTAGTCAGGTTAAGCTCTATGGACCTCATCCGAGGATTGCCCAAGCTTAAGATGGAGAAGGATCTAGTCTGTCATCCCTGTCGTCATGGGAAAATGGTTGCCGCTTCTCACTCACCTGTGACTCAGGTGATGACTTCGTATCCGGGCGAGCTTTTACACCTGGACACTGTTGGTCCAGCTCGGGTACGTTCAGTCGGTGGGAAGTGGTACGCACTTGTCATAGTTGACGACTTTTCTCATTTCTCGTGGGTTTTCTTTTTGGAGTCTAAGGATGAAACTTTTCAATTTGTTCATGACCTGATTTTGAAGCTGAAGAATGAGAACAATGGTCGGATGCGAGCAATTCGCTCCGACAACGGCTCTGAGTTCAAGAACTCTCAATTCGTCAGCTTTTGTACTGAATAGGGTCTGGACCACCAGTTTTCTTCTCCTTACACTCCCCCACAGAACGGCGTTGTGGAACGAAAGAACCGCACGCTAGTCGAGATGGCCAGGACGATGCTCGATGAGCACAGGACTCCTAGACGTTTTTGGGCTAAAGCCATGAACACGGCTTGCTATCTGGCCAACCGCATTTTTCTTAGAGCTTACCTTGGTAAGACATCATATGAATTGCGGTTTGGCAGACAGCCCAAGGTGAGCCACTTGCGAGCGTTTGGCTGCAAGTGCTTTGTGCTCAAGAAGGGAGGGCACTTGGACAAGTTTGAGTCTTGTTGCTGGGATGGTGTTTTTCTTGGCTACGCTTTGCATTCTCGAGGTTTTCGTGTTTGGAACCTCGAATCCCAACTGCTTGTCGAGACTTGTGAGGTTTCATTTGATGAGTCCTTGCCTTCTTTGACTCCTTCTTTTGAGCTTTCTGGTAATGATGAGCTCGGAGAGTCCATCTTCGAGGAAGATGAGGATACTCCAGCTGCTGATGAGGGTGGGCCTTCTGCATCCCCCGCAGAGCCCACACCTTCTGAGACTTCGACTGAGGATGAGGGCGGACCTCTGATCACTTCTTCCACTACGATCGAGCCCCCTCAGTCGAGTCCAGAGGTGCCAGCTGCTGACTCCGGTGAGGTGACTTCGGATCACCAGGGAACCCGAGCAGTACAGCGTGATCACCCCTCAGAGCTCTTCATTGGTGATTTGACTGCGAGAACTTTGCGTTCTTCTGCCTCTCTCGCTGTGTTTGCTGAATCTGCGTTTGTTGCATCTTTTGAGACCAGAGATGTTTCTCATGCTCTTTCTGATTCTAATTGGATTAATGCTATGCAAGAAGAGCTTGAGAATTTTGTCCGCAATTGGGTTTGGACATTAGTTGAGTCACCACCAGGATGCAACCCCATAGGCACCAAGTGGGTATTCAAGAACAAACAAGGTGAAGATGGGGTTGTGGTGCGCAACAAAGCTCGATTAGTTGCCCAGGGTTTTTGCCAGAAGGAAGGGATTGACTTTGAAGAAACCTTCGCTCCTGTTGCCTGTCTTGAGTCCATTCGTATTCTTCTAGCTTTTGCCGTTTCGAAGGGTTTTAAGCTTTTTCAAATGGATGTTAAGAGTGCTTTTCTGAACAGGTACATAGAAGAGGAGGTTTATGTTAGGCAACCCCCCGGTTTTGAGAACCCTAAGTTTCCTCGACATGTTTTTAAGTTGCACAAAGCTTTATACAGGTTGAAGCAAGCCCACAGGGCTTGGTATGACCGGTTGAAGCAATTTTTGTTGGGGAAGGGCTTTGTGATGGGTTCTGTGGATAAAACTCTTTTCTTGCTCAAAGATGCTTCAGATTTCTTAGTCGCTCAGATTTATGTGGACGATATTATCTTTGGCGGTATTACTGATTCTCTTGTGTCCAAGTTTTCTGAGCAGATGCACAGTGAGTTTGAGATGAGCCTCATGGGTGAGCTCAAGTACTTCTTAGGGCTCCAGATCAAGCAGACCAAGGACGGCACCTTCATCCACCAAGGTAAGTACACTCGCGACATGCTTAAGAAATTTGACATTGGTGGTGAGTTGAAGCCGCAGATGACCCCGATGGGCACATCTGGGGGTCTGGACAAGGACGAGAGGGGAATCAAGGTCAATGAAAGGGAGTTTCGAGGGATGATCGCTTCGCTGTTGTACTTGACGGCAACAAGACCGGACATACAGTTCGCCGTGGGGCTGTGCGCGCGCTTCCACTCTTCACCTCACGCGTCTCATCGGCAGGCTGTCAAGCGCATCATCATCTCTTGATTTATCTAGCTTTTCGGATGCCGACTTTGGTGGGTGCCGGTTGGATCGCAAGTCGACTTCTGGTACTTGCCAGTTTCTTGGTTCTTCTCTTGTCTCTTGGTCTTCTTGAAAGCAATCTGGAGTTGCTCTTTCGACCACAGAGGCTGAGTATGTAGCTGCTGCTAGCTGCTGCTCACAGTTGGTTTGGATGATTTCCACTCTACGAGATTTTGGGCTGTTCTTTCCTACCAGAGTTCCTTTGTTTTGCGACAGCACTAGTGCAATTAGTGTAGGGAAAAACCCATGTCTCCATTCAAAAACCAAACACATTGATGTGCGCTTTCACTTTTTGCGGGATCAATATGAGAAAGGTGTCATTGACCTTGTTCATGTTGACACCCATCATCAGTTGGCTGATATTTTCACCAAACCCCTAGATCAGTCTACTTTTGAGCGTTTACGAGGGGATTTGGGTGTTGTGTATCCTTTCTAGGATATTTTGCGTCAGTTTTCCTTCTTCTTTACTTTTTTCTTGAGTCTTTTTGTGTGTGTTCATATCATACGCATTCACATATCACACTTTTGAGCCTGCTTCTGTTATATGATTGAACTGCTTTACTTAGTCTAGCTGGTACATGCTTTTGATTACTTGTCAATGATCATGCTTTGGTTCAGTTCACTTGATATGTCATATATTTGTCATATGCATGGCTTTTATGCTTTAAACTTAAAAAAAATGATCACCATTGCTTCTGGTAACTAGCATGTGTAGGCTGAGTGCTTTTGCTATCTGTTACATGCCATGTAGCTAGTTCCTCACATAGATGCAGATATGCAACTTGGACATCTTTATGCTTTAACATGGAAAATGTGCTATAAAAATGAAAAACCAGAAAAATGAAAATTCCATGCCTTTTTATGCTTAAAATTTAAAAGATCCAGGTGGGTTTGTCTTGTCGCATTGCATTGTTCTGGACTGCGTACCATAGCACTTTGGTATGAACTAGGACACTGTAGTGTATGCCAAGACCAATGACTTAAGCTTCTGATGGTCCAGTTCTGGCCTAGGCTTGACTTGGTCGGTCAGCATAAGGTTTGGCATGCAAATAACCCCTGTCAAAAATAAAAAAAAAGGAAAAGAAAAAGCTTGAACATTGAAATAATAACAAGTTTGCTGAAGCACTTTGTTTTGGAAAATGCTTATCTTGGTAGATATCATTTAGCTTTTGCATCTCATGCTTTACCTTGCTTGTTTATTGGAACATGTGGTGATGCTTTTGTTTGCAAAAACTGAAAAATGTGTGCAAATGACTTTCTTTAGATATCATCTGTTGCACTGATCATGCCATGTATCGTTACAGTATGTCTTTTGCCGTATCTATTAGATGTTGTAATTGCAGTCAATCATATCTGAGAAGCATGCTTTCTACACTCCTTCTGCACTCCAGTTGAATTCACTGCATATTTTGAGGGGGAGTTGCATTTCAGGGGGAGTCTGTATCTCTATTGAGTGCTTGATGAGTTCACTTGTCAACAAGGGGGAGAAAATTTGGGATCAGAGTTTAAGGGGGAGTTTTTACTCTGTTGATGTCCTTGTTGTTCTGAAATCACACTCATTTTTGAGCTTTTACGTTTTGGTTAACCATAATGACCACTTCTTGCTTTTGTTTGGCTTTCGGTCATTAGGGTTAAACTTTTACCTTATTTTTTCTTCTTCTTTGTTTTCTTGTGTTTTGTTTTCGTGTTTCCACATTTGTTCGCAGGTGCTGAAGAGCTGAAGAAGAGGAGTGTTGACAATGCACTCATCAAGGGGGAGATTGAGGAGCCATGCTGAATAGCGTGGGCCTCATGGCTCCAGAAGTGATGAGTCATTGTCAACGATAGTCAAAGAGGACAAAAGAAGAAGAGATCTGCTGTTTCATGGGCCGCGTGCGACTCAGGTACATGGGTAGCGAGCGACTGTCGGGCAGAGGAGGCTGCGAAGCAGTAGAAGACCCACTGGGCTGTTGACCAGGACTGACTCAGGTACACGGGCGGTGAGCGATTGCCGGGCTGAGAGAGCTGCGGAGTCGGGCCGGCCCAATCCGGGTACCTGGTACAAAGTCAGTGGAGGCTTTGTCAGTTTTGGCGCAAAACTGACAACCGTCGATCTTGTATCCGACTGTCCAGAAGAGAAGCCGTAGTCGCTACGAAAGCTGAGCTTTCGGATAAGTCATCTGTAACTCTAGGCCCACAGTCAGTCAATCATGTCTGTAAAAATACCTAAGGGCAGTAGAGTCTTTTCCTTTATTCTTGCGTCTGTAAAAACCCTAAGGGGCAGGTGGAATGTTCCTAGTGTTGGGAGCCTATAAATAGGACCCCAATCCCTAGGGTTTGGACTACCCTTTTTGGCTGAAATCAATTCCACTCTTTTGGGTCACTTTTTGTCTCTTGCCTTGCCTCACTCCTCTCCTGTTAATTCATGCGCAGCAAGGAATTTTTGCTCCTGTTTATTGCCATGCATTCATTGTTACAGTGAAGTTTCTATTCTCAAACCGTGTGTAGCTTCTGCAGTGTTTTAATGGATCCATCTCACTTGCACAACAAGTTTTTCCATGCATTTTGAGGCTTCGGAAGCTTCTGTTGCTTGTGTTCTTCACGTAAGTAGTACTAGTTCTTGCTGTGGCAAGTAGTACTACTACACTGTAGCAACTGTACACAAGTGCCAGCTTTTTACTTTTCTGCATAGCTTTCTGATCGAGGTTATCAGGGCTGAGTACCTTTTCAGACTGTTTCCTGGCGAAGCCACCCTCTCTGTTCGAAGCCCCTCAGCTCCGTGAGGAAGGCTTCGATCTAACTTCTTCGAAGGCTTTGCTTGCATCTCGGCTTCAATTTTTGTGCTGTCTCTAGCTTCGCAGAACTCTTTGCACTCTGGCAGCATCGCATACTTCGAGCGACGTTGCGAAGGTACTCCGGACCTAGCTGTTCGAAGTCCACACTTCGTTAGGTTTCGAAGTTGGCTTCGAAGCTTGTCTATCTGCTAGGCTTCGGTTTGGTTTTCTTTGTGGCGTGTCAGTCTTCGCTACTCTTTGCGAAGCTTGCTCTTTTCGAAGGTAGAGTATTGCCTTCGGTTTGGTCTCTCTGTCATGTGACAGGCTTCGCTTCTTTGTTCGAAGGTTGTTCGTTTGTGTTGCGTTCAAAGTTTTCTGTTCGAAGGTCTAACTTCGAAGCACTTGGGTCGAAGCTGTGTTCGAAGCCTTGCCTTCGAAGTACATACTTCGAAGCAGGCTCCGACTTTGTCTACTTCGCTTCGAAGCATACTTCGTCATCTACCACTTCGAACTAGGCTAGATCGAAACACCTTCAGCATTTACAACTGCCTTCGGCAGACCTCGCAACAAACCTCCGAAGCAGGCTTCGACAATCTTCTCCGAAGCAGACTCCGACAGGCGAAGCAGGCTTCGCCGAGTTCCGAACAGGAGACAAATCTGAACAGTAACTTCTCATCTCACTTTATATATATTTAGATCAACTCATTGAGAAGTTTTGGCCTGACATACTCTGTTTATCTGCCTAGTTGTACTGCCTTGGTAGTTCTCTGTTTAACATCATATGATTCTAGCCTAGATACTTTTAGACTTAGGCCTTCTGTTTATTTTTTTGCTGCTTAGTCTTTTGAGGTGCGTTGGGTATTGGGAACAGGCCATTTGATTCGAAAGAATTTTTAAGGCGCCCATTCACCCCCCTCTGGTCGCTACTTTCGGTCCTACACCTCTGAAAGAAATCCAATTCCGGAAGGAAGCCTTAGTGCATCCAGGCCAAGGTCAGCTCGAAGCTCGCCTTAACCTACTTCAGAGGATCAGCCGAAGGTTGAGCATGCGAGACTTAGCCGAAGAATTCCTCGGGTTACAAATCTCTCCATTGATGGCCAACTGGCCTATCATCTTCGAAGAGGATTCGGAAGGCGGTCTCCGAAAGATCACCTTGACTTCGAGCCCTACAGGTAACTTCGAAGACAACACATATTATGCATATTTATTCGAAGAAAAACTAACTTGATTTATTTTTTAGCTTCTTCAGCCCCTGTTACTTCGGAACAAATTGTAAGGGCTTCGGAGAAGATTTTGGGCGCTCCAACTCCGACCGAAAAAGAATGGAGAATCAAGTTGGTCGGGAGTTGGGAGAGATTTAACAGAGTATGGGGAATGCTGGAAATCACTCCGCCCCCTCTGATGGATTGGGTGCCTTCGGAGAAAGGACCCAAAAAGAGGAAAGCCGAAGCTGGGACTTCGAGCTCCGCAAAGACTCCGGTGAAGAAGGTGGCTCGGAAGCCAAAAAATCTTCCACCTTCGAATCCTGCACCTTCGAGCTCAAGGGCTTCAGTCTCTGACTCCCAAGAGGATGAAGGGAGATTGCTTGTGCGTCTAATAGAAGAAGATGAAACTCAAAGGACTGCACAAGCCGAAGTACCTGCGGACGTGCCGGAGTCTCGAGATAATCTTGAGCAACCAAGGACTTCGGCCGTCCAAGAAGATATATCTCAGGACGAAGTTCCTGTGAATGAGAGTGGGGTCGAAGTTGCTATGGCTTCGATTCCCGAAGAGGCAACAAGGACTGCTCAGGACGATGCTCCTGCAGTCCAAGACTTAACGGCTGATTCGGATGAAGATCTAGCCTTCGATCCGCCGAACAGTCCGATGATGACTCCTCTGCAAAATGTCGAAGGTAGACTTCGAATAACTCTTTCATGTTTATTTTGTGTATTTATACAATGTATAATACTTTTTATATATTTTTTTTACAGAGCCCACTCCTGTGGTAGAAGTCCGACAGGAAGAAATAATTCCTGGACCTTCGACGACTTCGGAGCCAGCCCAAAGAGTTACTCAAATGGGACCTGGAAGAGGCAAAAGACATATAGAGCCCCTCCCTGCTGCGAGTTCCAGATCAACTCCGTCTGATTCAACAGACGAGAGCCAATCTTCCGGGGAGGGCCAGTCTCCAGTGGCTCCGAAGACCACAAGCCAACGCTCCGGTCCTTCGCTGGATGAAGATGACCAACAGGCAATAAGTATGCTCCCCTTGCTAGCTCCTTTCTTAGGGCAAACAACTGGTCTTCGGACTTTGCTCGAACCTTTGGATCGAGCTAGCAGTGACATTGGGGAGACCAACTTAGTGTCCATTCTGAGCAAAGCGGACAGGACGGAGCTTAATGCCGCTATAGAACGTGCAGCCTACCAGGTACGGAGCACCTGCGAAATATCATAAAATTCATCTACGAATAAATATTTACCTTAGTTTTTATTTTTGCAACAAATTGTCTTGGCCCGAGCTGCGAATATATGCAATGACGAAGAGATCGCTCGTCTTCGGGAGGAAAATAACGTCCTTCAAAGGAATCTTAACATCTCCGAAAGTCGAGTGGCTCAAATGGACAATATAGTATCAACAGAGCGAAGGGCCAGACAAGGTTTGGAGGCTGCTAATAAAGAGCTCGAAGCAGAAGGAATTGTGCTTCGAGCAGAAGTTGAAAAGCTGCGGGCGGAGCTCGCTGCTACGGGGTCCGAGCTTGTCAGACTCCAAGAGGAAGCTAGCCAACTGTTAAACCAAAAGAATATTTTGACCACTGAAAATGCTAGACTTTTTGGGGTTTTGGGCAAAGTCACTTCGACGAAGGACGCGTTGATCGAAGACAAGCTGAAGTCTGAGAAGGTAGCTGTGGAAGTTATGAATCAGTTGTTAGATGTCCTGGAGTACTTCGGTACTACTGGGATACTTCCTTCTGACGATAACATCACTCTTCTGCGCCGGTTGAAAAGGATCCAAGGAGTGGCGAAGCAGATGAAGACAACGGGCATTAGATACAGAGAACTCTCCGGACAAGTGGCTGCTGTCGGCCTACTTCGCTACTACGAAGATCTGGGCCGATTGATAACTCCGGACGGAGGAGGGGGCCCAATCACCTTCGACGACGAGCGACTTCTGACACCTTCCGAAGGTGTGGCTGCTGCCTGGCGAGCCTTCCAAACTTCATGGAGAGCCGAGGGTCGTTCCGCGATCAAGGCTTGGATCGACGAAGGCCAACGCTAGAAGCAAGTTCGGACCCAAGCTTCAAGCAGTCAGCCTCGTCCGAACCCGCAGGTTTAGAAATACCTTAGGATTTTTGGCCATGTAAAGCTTTATGCTTATAAACATTTATCAATGAAAATTTGTTTGTCATATTTTTAGGCTTTGCCTCTTACGGAAGATATCGAAGTGTTAGACCTTAACGACGAAGTTCGCTCATTATGGACCACCTTCGATCTTCTAAAAGCTTATAAACGTCCTCGATTTCTAATTCCTCGAGATGACTCCGGTGTAATTGCGCCCGAAGTAATCAAAGATATACTGTCTTATATTAAAGAGGAAGAAAAAGAGGTTAACTTAAACACTTCGTCTTCTGAAGACGTTATATGGTCTGAAGACGAAGATGAAGCTGAAAATAAAAAGCCTGAAGAACTTGGAAGCTAGGAAAGGAGCCCCGAACGGCTTCGAACTTGGGCCGAGCTTCAACAAGAACAGAAGGATTTTAGAGCTTCGAAGGGGGCAAGAGAGTTAAACGCAAAGTTATTAGAACTCCCAGCGCTGGAACTAGTCGTTCCACCCCTATCTCTAGGGACCGAAGAGGTCTTCGATTCCTTCTTGGTATAGATACCAATTTTTCATGATGTAATCTATAAACACATTCGTTTGAATAATGAATACCGATTTAAAATTGTCTCCATATTTACTAGCCCCTCTTTGGTCATAAGCAACTTTGAACTTTATTCAAAGATGGTTATGCGCAAAGAAAAAACTTCGGAGTACAATTTTTTGGGGGTTTGGAGCCCCTCTGTAATTTAAAGATCTTTTAAAATCTTATAAAATGTCTTCGACTATTTTTAGTCGGAAGAATGGCAACTTAGTACCTTTGTTTTTTGAAAGAAATCATTTGAGATAACTTTCAAGATACCTTAGTATCTTAGATAATTTGTCACTTTGGACTGTGTTAACAGACATTCGAAGCTCATGGCTCAAACTCTGTTTTGCTTTAGCCACCTTCGGCTCTTTTTTGCGATCTCAGTCGGACCAATGGTTCGGAGTTTGCAATGGTCTCTTTGGACTCTTTTTACGGATGTCTACCTGCCAATGGCTTGGACTCCGTATATTTTGGCCACCTTCGGCTCTTTTTGCGGAAGTCTACCAGCCAATGGCTTGGACTTCGCAGGTTTTGGCCACCTTCGGCTCTTTTTACGGAAGTCTACCAACCAATGGCTTGGACTCCGCGTGTTTTGGCCACCTTCGGCTCTTTTTACGGAAGTCTACCAGCCAATGGCTTGGACTCCGTATGATGTGGTTTTGGGCTCTTTTACGGATGCCTACAAGCCGGTGGCTTGGACTCCGGATTATGTCAGCCCCTACGTCTGAAGCTTCGAACCAATGGTTCGAAGTCCGAAAATACAATCCAGCTTCATGACACTTCCCTCTCGGTCGACCCCGCGGTTCCAGTGCGTCCACTCGGAAGCTGGAAGTCTATGAGGGGAAGGCATTATCAGGATCATATGCATTATTAATTTGGAAGATGATTACAAGTGAATTACAAGGAGCCCTTATGCGAAGTATCGCTTTAGGTGCTCCGCATGCCAAGTATGCGCTAACTCTTCACCTTCTAAATTAGATAACTTAAAAGAGCCAGGGCGTCCTGAACGAACAATTAGGTATGGACCTTCCCATTTATTTCCTAACTTCCCTAGCGCTATAATGCTTCGCAGAACAAGATGACCCGGTCTTAGTTCATTGAGCTTAACCTTCGGGTCAAACCAAGCCTTCGTCTGCTGATGATACTTTGATAAATTTGCCATAGCTCGAAGTCTTGTTTCTTCTGATAAATCTAGCGAAGCTTGTCTTTCTTCTTCAATCTCCGGTTCGGTGCTGTGAAATGATCCCCCTTTGAGCTCCGTTGGAGTCATAGCTTCATCTCCGAATAGTAGTCTGAATGGAGTAAAACCTGTGGACCTTGTTTGCGTAGTCTGAATGGACCACAAAATCTTCGGAAGCTCTTCGGTCCACAGTCCCTTTGCTAATCCTACTATCCTTCGATTTAGCCCTGACAAAATATTTCCATTGGCTCGTTCTACGGCTCCATTAGACTGAGGATGCCTCACTGCAGCAAAACATAACTGAATGCCTAGATCTTCGCAAAACTTTCTGAAAGGTTCTGCATCGAACTGTGTTCCATTATCAACTGTGAGTTGTCTAGGCACTTCGAACCGGCAAATGATATTCTTCCAGAAGAATTTCTGTACATTGTTTGAAGTGATAGCTGTTAAGGGTTCTGCTTCCACCCACTTAGAAAAATATTCAACAGCTACCACTGTGAACTTCAGATTTCCCTTGGCTACTAGAAAGGGACCAATTAAATCCGTACCCCATCTGGCCATAGGCCATACCGGAGCAATGACTTAAAGAGCTGTTGGTGGGCGATGACTCCGTCGACCCATCCACTGGCATCCTTTACAAGTGCGGACTAAACTCTCTGCATCAGCTGTTATTGTAGGCCAGTAAAGCCCCTGGCGAAGTGTTTTTCCTGCCAAAGCTCTAGGGGCTAAATGGCTACCACAAAGGCCTTCATGAATTTCTCGAAGAATTTCTTGACCTTCGACTTGAGATATACATCGGAGTAGAGGGGAACATACTCCGGCCTTGTATAAAATATCGTTGATTATTTGATAATTTCTAGCTCTAAGCTTTAATCTTGACAGCTGTGGCTCTTCGGGCAAATTTGTTCCTCCCTGTAAAAGTTCCATGATTGAATTTTTCCAATCTGCACTAGGAATGCAAAGAATCTCTGCAGAGGGAATTTGTGGCACCGAAGGTATATTGAGCTCCTCATAGAAAGCTTCTTCTGGCACATCCACAGCTCCGGCTGCAGATTTTGCTAAGATGTCCGCTTGCACATTTTCTGCTCTTGGTATACTCCGAATGGAAATACCCTTGAAGTGTGCTTCGATTTTACGAATTTCTTCTAAGTACTTTGCAAGCTGTGGATGCCGAACTTGGAAACTTTTATCTACGTGCCCTGCTACTATCTGAGAATCTGTCTTTATAATAATTCTTGTAGCCCCTAAAGCACGTGCTTTTCGGAGTCCCAATAAAATCCCTTCATACTCCGCTATATTATTGGTAGACTTAAAGTTGAGTCTTGCGAAGTACATTGCTCTTTGCCCTGAAGGCGAAATTAACACTGCTCCGATGCCTGCTCCGGATGGTTGGAAAGCCCCATCGGAGTAAACAGTCCAAACTCCATCACTGGACTTCTCCGGAACCAAATTTGCAGGTGGAGTCCATTCTGCTACAAAATCTGCTAGGACTTGCGATTTGATTGCTGTCCTTGCCAAGAAAGATATGCCGAAGGGTGCTAGCTCAACTGCCCACTTCCCAATCCTTCCAGTGGAATCCTTACTTCGAAGCATATCTCCTAAAGGGTACGAAGTTGGTACAATTACATTGTGTGCCAAAAAATAATGTCTTAATTTCCTCGAAGCCATTATCAGAGCGTAAACGAACTTCTCAAGTTCAGAGTATCTTGTCTTGAAATCCACTTCTCTGACAAGGACTGCGCTGACAGTAGAACCTGTAGCTGCAAGATAAAGGAGTAGGGTTTCGTCCGCAGTAGGCACCGTGAGTGTAGCAAGATTACTGAGATACTCTTTAATATCTTCGAAGCTTTTCTAACACTCTGGTGTCCATGCAAAATCTTCGGACCCTTTCAATGCTTTAAATATAAGCAAGCTTCTCTCCGCAGACCTTGATAAAAACCTGCTAAGTGCTGCCAGACGCCCAGTCAGCTTTTGCACTTGCTTTAAATTTTCCGGAGGAGCCATTTTTTGCAGCGCAGTTATTTGAGTAGTGCTAGCTTCAATTCCCCTGCTTGAAACTAAATACCCTAACAACTTTCCAGCCTTATCTCCGAAGATACATTTTTTGGGGTTAAGACGGATCCCACATGCCCGAAGGCTATTGAATGTTTCTGCTAAGTCTAGGCTATGTTGGTGCTTTAAAGCACTCTTTATTACAATATCATCCATATAGGCCTCCACATTACGACCTAATTGATGACCTAAAGCCTTAGCAACTAACCTCGAAAAAGTAGCCCCGGCATTTCTTAAGCCGAAGGGCATTCTTACATAACAGAAGACTCCCGAAGGAGTTACGAAGCTTGTCTTGATCTCATCTTCGCGCTTCAACCATATTTGATGATAACCAGAATACGCGTCAAGGAAGCTTAATAACTCCGAACCTGCGGTGGAGTCGACCAATTGATCAATTCGGGGCATGGGGTAGGGGTCACGAGGGCATGCTTTATTCAAGGATGTGAAATCAATGCACATGCGCCACTTCCCGGAAGACTTCTTTCTGACGAAGACTGGGTTGGCTAACCATTCTGTGTGAGCCACTTCTCTGACGTAGTCCCTTCGCTGTCTCTTTGACATGCTTCCGAGGGTACCTCCTCCAGAGATGGGGAGGACTACTCTTTTCCCTCGGTCTTGCCCTTCCTCTTGCTTCAGAGGTGGCATAACATTGGCCACTGGAGGGTGTATTGCGGCATCGAAGTTTTCTATCCGCGCCACAGCCTGGACCGGCTCTGGGCGCGTTGCAACCGGAACTCGGTCGGTAGTCCCCCGACCCGAAGTTCTTTCTAGATACTCTCCCCTTAGGGTAAGTATAGCCTTGCAAGTATCAGTTGCATGGATTCGATTTTCTCCATGGATGCAGCAAAAAAGGGTCTGGACCTTGCCAGCCGTTTTCCCTAGCGGCCTCCAGCCGCTGGCCTTGTTCCCCGAAGACTGTGGAGCTCTCTGTGTAAACTTCTGTGGGGGTGCAATATTCAAAACTTCAGAACGAGGGTGCTTTTGTCCTCTCCTCCGATCATGTTGAACTTCGAAGACTGGTTCTTGCGGCTGTGCCGAAGTTTTTACTTCTACTTTGACTTCTTGCAATATGGATGAAGTAGCTGCAGTCCTTCGAAGCAACCTTCTTCTGACCTCGCATACTCCTCGAAGTATGACATCAGCTGAGAGACCGAGGAGATGCTTTTCCGATGAAGCTTATCCAAAAGTCCTTAATGAGTGACACCTTCCCGAGCTGCATCAACTACCGACGATGTAGACAACCCCCGGATCTGCGACTTCGTATGAGCGAAGCGCTTGAAATATTGCCTCAATGACTCTCCGGGGAGCTGTTTCACCTGGAAAAGGCTTCCTGTTGACATGGGAGGCACGAAGGTGCCTTGAAAATTGCTTATAAACTTCTTCTTCAGCTGCCCCCATGAATTAATTGATCCTGGCTTCAAGGACCAGAACCACCTTAATGCCACTCCTTGAAGAGCTAAGGGGAAGCACTTTGCCATGGTGTCTCGAACTCCTCCGCTAGCTTCGATTGCTAGGGCATAAGAACGAACGAACTCTCCGGGATCTTCATCTCCGGCATACTTACAGAGCTTCAAAGTTTTAAACTTTGGATCAAAGCGAACTTTCTGCAGGTCAGGATGCAGCGGAGATTCATTATCGAAGGAGGCGTTCTCCGGGGCTTCGGGATAATCAGGTTCGTCGTCTTCGGGCACTTCTGGGATAGTTGGGATGGCTTGAGAGCGAAGCCTATTCGCAGCTTCCTGTCGCCACCTTGCTACTTCATCTTGAAGGTTGGCCATTTGAGTGGCCATATCTCCAAGATTGTCTTCATCTCCTCCGGAAGGATCTTCCGGGTCTTGAGAACTAGTAGGATCAGTTCGAAGTGGGATGGAAGGTGGAAGAGGGATTCCTGGTGGTCGAAGTATGGAAGGATTTGGCGGAGAAGCTTCGTATGTTCGAGGGATAGAAACTCCTTCCGGAGTTTGAGGTGGAGGGAATGTCGAAGGTCCTCCGACTTCAACCGTATCAGATGGTGTCTCTCCGGAGATCCGAGAGGACCTCCGAATAGGGTTACGAGGTGCGCTCCGCTTAGGAGGCATGATGTAAGAAGTTGGTAGAGAACGAAGTTTTTCGGACTAGGTTCCCCACGGACGGCGCCAACTGTTGGCGTAAAAGATTACGCTTATAGGTTTCTGTGGATTAGAAACTAACAAACAGAATGTTTGCGAAGTGAACTGTTCTAAGCCTCCGAAAGGATAATAACTTAGAATGGTTCGAATGTGTGTATTGAATAACTTGTATTCGGTCCCTATTACAGGGTGAAATGGGGGTTATTTATAGGCCCAAATATTAAGGAAAAGACCTATTTACCCCTCTATTACAACCGACATAGTGGAAACTATTCGGTACCCTTGATAGGGCTAAAATGGTAAAAGACTAATCTAATGATTTAAAAGATAAATCTTCCATCTTAGCGGGCAATAAAGATCTCGAAAAGCCTTAGTTCGAAGATGTACTCCGAACCAATGCCTATTGTTCGTACTTCGAGCTTGACTCAGGGTATCTTCGAAGATGAACGTATGGAAACCTTCGAATCTGCTATCTGCCTTTATGCTGTTTCGGCAATAACCCCGAAGATGAGATATTTTCCCCCAACAAAGTGCTTTCCGAGGCACTATGGGCTTGTAGAATTGCAAAGCATGATGCTACCGAACTTAGTCCATATGAGTTAGTGTATGGACAAGAAGTCGTTCTACTAGTGGAGATAGATCTAGGCTCTTTACGATCTCTCAAACAAGATGACTTATCGGTCGATGAATATGAAACTCTTTTGAAAGATAATTTGGAAGAAGTGACCGATAAGAGGTTAAGGGCTCTAGAAGCTATACAGAAGGATAAAAGGAGAGTACCTAGAGCCTACAACAAAAGAGTCAAACCAAAATTGTTTCAAGTTGGTGACTTGGTTTGGAAGATGATTTTGCCCTTAAGCACTAAAAGCCTCAAATTTGGTAAATGGTCGCCTAGCTGGGAATGTCCTTTTAATGTAGCTAAAATTGCTCCAGGTAATTCATACTGGTTAGAATCTCTACAAGGAGAGCGATTTCGAAGAGCTTTAAATGGCAGGTATTTGAAGAAGTACTTCCCAAGTGTGTGGCAAAGCGACTAAAATGTCAAGAGGTGGATATGGAGTATATCATCCTTAGCTCGTTGTGCTTTTAGCTCACATAGTTTGGTAAAAGGCAGGGGGGCATATGTTGATAGCAAAAAATGGCATTAATGGTCAAGATTGTCAAAACAGCAATTTTAGTAATTTGGTCCGAAAATATGCAACTCCTGGTACAGGCCGAAGCCCTAAAGTATCGGAGACCCACCTGCATGGGGCCTCGCGGGCCTTTTAGTGGCCTTCTTCAGAGGTTGCCTTCGGCCCGGAGGCCCTTCAGTGGCCTGCTTCGCCGAAACTTCGGCCTGAGGAGCAGACTTGGCGGGCCTACCGAAGGCCCACTTCGGACAAGCTTTGGATAAGGAGTCTGATATAGATTATAGTTGTTTTTATCTCTAATCTTGATTAGGTCAAATATTATCAGATTAGAATTAGAGATAAGAAGACTAGACCCTATAAATACATGGGTGAGGTCGGTTCATAGGGCCCCGTGACATAGATCAACTCTTCAAACCCTAGTTTGAACCGTACCTTTATTTTATTTACTTTCTGCATTAGTATCAGTACACCTTCGTGGGTTTGCGCTGGAAGCCCTCCGTCGGCCACGTCGTAACAGTTGAAAGCCTTGTTCGTTCGCCTGTGAATCATCTGTTAATCTACGTAACATATTGCTATCACCTTGTTGGCTCGCTTGTGAACCATCTATTAATCTATGTAAAAAATTGCTTCCTTCATTTTGTATAATGAAACACTTAGTAATTTGGTCTCTAGGACGAATTGGCAGTTGATCTTGACTTTGTTGCAGGTTTCACGTTCGGAGCCCCCTTCAGCAAAGGTTTCTGGAGCTAGTAAGCTAGTTTCAAAGGCTGCCAGAGAACCCTTCGACGAGTCCCCGCTTCGTCATCCATCCGAGCCGGATCCATCACGTTGTTGTCGGCTTGGGCAAGTCCCACGTACCGGAGCTATTTCGCATCGTGGTCGCTTCGCGCTAGGGTAACTATAGAACGGACCGCATCGCATCGGACTTCGTCGCATCGGAACACTCCGCAACGAACTTCGTCACGCTGGCACTCCGCATCAGACTTCGTTGTGCTAGCGCTCCGCGTTGGATTTTGTCGTGTTAGCGGCTCCGCACCGAACCTTGTCATTCGGAGGTGATTTCATGTTGCAATCTGTTCGGAGCCTATCTTCGGCCAGATTGATCCGAACGCCAAAACCTACCTTCGGCGCACCCTTCGCACCAGACGCCGAAGGCCCCCTTTGGTGACCCTTCGCACGGTACTCTCTAAATCAATCTAGCTCCGTTCGGCTGATTGAATTATTTTTTATATATTTAGGCTAATTGGATTATTTCTTCATCCCTACGTATCCACACGCTTTAGGATCGTCGAACTGACTCAAGTGCGGGGGCACGTTTTCATGTCAACACAAGCATATAGATTTTATTGGGAAAAGTTGAAGAGAATAAAAAATAAAGCTGCTAAAATTAAAATGGAAATTTTTAGAGTTAATTTAATGGAGTTATGAATTTTTGAACTTATAATACCATTTCTTCAACTTTTATTTTCAGTCCCAATTAAATAATGTAAAATGTTTAGTATAAACATATAAATTTTATTGGACAAACCTGAAGATAACAAGAAGACAAGTTTTCTGAAGTTGGAATGGTAATTTTTAGAGTTAATTCCAAGGAGTTATGAATTTTTGAAGTTAGAAAATGATTTCTTCAATTTTATTTTAATCCTAATTAAATAATATAACATATCCAGTGTAAATATATAAATTTTATTAGATGAACATGAATATAATAAAAAGATAAACTTTCTGAAATTTGAATGATCAAATTTGGAGTTAATTTGAGCAAGATATGAATTTCTAAAGTTTAAATCAATTTCTGGAATTTATTTTAAATCCTAATTCAGCCTTCGGTCCACGGTGGACTGGGTTCACGGCAGTGTGCTATGAGCCGGCGGGCTTTAAGTGAAAATTAATGGTTGAGATCACTCGGTACCCCTTCATTCATATCAAGCGACCATGATTAAACCTCTTATGCGATTTAATTATAGCAGTTCGATTGCGATCGTGCGATTGTGGTGTGATCCGAAATGACATAGGGTAATTACTTGTGTCGGTCGTCTTCTCTGGCGATGACCAATGATGGTGGCAGGCCTAGCGGCGGTGGTGATGGCCAAGACGGTGAGCTAAAGCTAGAAACGGAATCAGGGCAACAAGGGATCACGAGGGTACCGGTGGGGTGGCTCGGGGTCGATGGGGCAAGGCCGGTGACGAGTGGGGCAGCGGTGAAGTCTCACGTCCTCATCAGCGATAGGGTTTCGGCGGTGAGGGGCTCGAGCGGAGTGGGGGCTAAGGTCGACTAGGCGACAGCTGTCCTGAAGAGGGGGTCAACGGCGATGAAGGCGAACTCCGGCGACGGCTAGCGGCGGTTGGAGGCAGGACAGAGGGGCGGCGCAAAAACAACATTGAGGCGCTCGGTTCTGGTGAGGGAAGGCAATTGAGGGGTGTGCTGGTCATGGTGCGCCGAGGAGGTGCTTTTATAGTACTCCGGCAACGGCAAACGGTGGCGCAAAAAGGGGAGCTGAGGGATTAAACCCATTTACGACGGTGAGGTTTAACTCGGCTAATAGTTGCACTCAGAGGCTTAACGGCGAGGGAATCTGTGAAACCAAGTGAGATCACACTGTGGTTTCTGTCTTTATGATGAGTTATTGACAAGGATGAGTGATCGAGTGAATGACTGAGTGATGGCTTGATTACATCGATTGGATCGATGTGTGGTTATGGAGAATGGATGCCGAGAGGTTCGGTGTGCGTTGCGTCTCTTGTTTTTGCTTGTCTCATGTGTGTAGGGTGGAGATGCTAACCAACTGTCAGTGGAGGGTGATGGGTCGAGCGGGGAGCTCGATGCCAGAGGATCAAGGATGCTAGGTGAAGATGGAGATGATCTCAGGAGTGCACAAGGAGATAGAGCAAGACATGGACGGACGGATGGTCGAGATAGGGTGACGGTCAAGTCAGCGAAAGGGAGGCCAGTGCAAGTGATGAGGCGGCTCGAGGGGATCAAGAGAGAGAGACTTGTTGGTGGTCGAGTTCGCGGATTAGCGTCACATGTCGGCGATCGAGGAGGTTTTGTCGGTTTTTGCTGAAAATCGTCTCATCTTTAAATGTTTTTTAATTCCAAGAATTAGGAGTCTTTTTGTGTTTAGTTTTTTAGAGTAAGTGTAAACTTTTAATATTTTTCAGAATTTCCAAAATTCTGAAAATATATTTAAAGTGTAGAGTCAAGTCGTAATAAAAGAAAGTAGAGTCTATTGTAGGTATTTTTCAGAATATACAATTCTGAAAATACTCCTTGTCTTTTTGTTTTTTCTAAAAAAACTTGAGGGTCTTTTTGTAAAGCTCCCACCTACGGTGTTCCTATTTAAAGGCCTCCATACCCTAGGGTTTTGGGCTGTCCAATTAATTAGAACTCTTGGTGGCTGAGTTTTGGGGCTGGATACTTATCAGAGAGAGCAATTCCTCTTGAAATTCCTGTGATCTCTTCTCTGTGTTATTGTTCCCCTGCTGCTTTTCTCTTGTTCACCAAAAACTTCAGCGATGTGCGAGACTAGCTACAGGAAGCTGAAGCCATTGCATGCAGTAGCAAACCATCGGGTGAACAAAATTTTGCTGGTTTTATTTTACTAATTATATTGAGAAGTTTCTGTTCATCGTTGGATCTCTGGTTTGTTTCTCCAGATTTGATTCTGTTATTTTTTCCATGGAGAGAATGTACTATTCTGGTTTTATCTATCTTCTCTGTTGATTTCTGCTATTATTTCGAATGAACAACAGTGCTATCATTATTCTACCATGAGCAGAGTTCATCTCTTGTTGCGATTCACCATTTCTGTAGTAGCTTATTCGACAATGGCACTCAATTTGATGCCGAACTCTTTAGAAAATTTTGCAAAGGTCTTAGAATAGAAATGTGTTTTGCAGCTGTCCGTCATCCTCAATCTAACGGAGCCATCGAGCAAGCTAATGGTAATATTTTATCGGGCCTGAATTAAAGGATAGTAGGATTGGTGAAAGGTCCATAGGCTTTACCCCTTTCAGATTACTATTTGGAGATGAAGCCATGACGCCGACGGAACTTAAAGGAAGATCTCTTCGCACCATCGAACCTGGAAAAGAAGATGAAAGACAAGTTTCACTAGACTTAACAGAAGAAACAAGACTTCGAGCTGTTGCAAACCTAACGAAGTATCAACATCAGATGAAGACTTGGTATGATTCAAAGATTAAACTTAATGAATGTAAACCAGGTCATTTAGTTTTGCGCAGCAATATAGCACCAGGGAAGTTAGCAAATAAATGGGAAGGTCCATATATCATCCTTCGTTCAGGACGCCCTAGGTCTTTTAAATTAGCTAATTTAGAAGGTGGGGAATTAAAGCATGCATGGCATGCGGAGCACCTTAAGAGATACTTCGCATAGGGGCTCCTTGTAATTATTTGTAAACACTTTCTAAATGAATAAAGTTCATGGTTTGAATAATGCCTACTTCTCAAAACAATTCCTACTTCTAGCGGACGCACTAGGAGAACAGAGCTGATTGCGAAGATAAGTGTTATTCATTCGAGCCAAGTTTACGGACTTCGAACCACCAGTTTGAAGCTTCCGACAAGGTGGGTGTTGGCGTAAAAGATTACGCTAACAGGTTTCTGTAGAAAAGAAACTAACAAACGAAGTGTTCGTGAAGCAAACTGTTCTAAGCCTCCGAAAGGATAATAACTTAGAATAGTTCGAAAGTGTGTATTGAATAACTTGTATTCGGTCCCTATTACAGGGTGAAATGGGGGGTATTTATAGGCCCAAACATTAAGGAAAAGACCTATTTACCCCTCTATTACAACCGACATAATGGAAACTATTCGGTTCCCTTAATAGGGCTAAAATGGTAAAAAACTAATTTAATCAGAAAGAAGATAAATCTTTCATCTTAGCTGGCAGAAAAGATCTTGGAGAGCCTTAATTCGAAGATGTACTTCGAACTAACGCCTATCTTCGTACTTCGAGGTTGGTTCCGGGTATCTTCGAAGTTGATCGTCTGGGAACCTTCGAATCTGCCGTCAGCCTTTATGTTGTTCGACGATAACCCCGAAGATGAGGTATTTTCCCCCAACAGTAGCCCCTCGGATACGCTTCTCCATTTTAACCTGTAACGTTTAGGAGAGCAGTATACGCAAGAAAAGTAATCATGCGTAGGGGTTAACAGATTTATATCATATTCGAATTATGTGGAGATATATGCTTCGAATTGGTATTCGAAGAAGTTACATTCGAAGTGACTTAGAAGTATCTTTAAAAAGACTGAAGACTTTCCAGACTTAGAAGAAATAGCCGTTAGCCTGTTTCTTCTAATGGAAGTTATATGATGCGTTATTTTCGGAGGAAAATAACGGCGCGAGAATGCGAAAAGACAGAGCCAAACGGTAACAAGCGGGACATTTAGGCTATAAATAGAGGGCCTAAAACTTACCCGATTACCTTTTCACCGCTTTCTCGCAGTCAAAAGCTTTTTGAGCCCCTTGAGTTCTTGAGCCCTAGCCTCCAGTTTCTCCAAAACAATCCAGAGATCGCAATGGTGAAGACCAAAGGATCAGCACCTCCGTCGATCGTGGCTCGACAACAAGCGGCAGCAGCAGCGGCGGCGGCAACCTTGGCGACGGCACCTCCGGCATCTGCAGCAACATCTATGGCGGCAGGAGGGAGAAATCCCCAAATCTTTGATGATCAAGGTTTGTGCCCCCCATCAACCAAGTACTTGGATCAGTCTTTCCAGTTGGGGCCTTCGACCTGCAAAAGAGAATCCTTGGCAATCGCAGTAGGAGGAAAGATCAGTACGGGGGTTATGATTAGGAAGCCAGGCAAAGAAGTGATTTCAATGCCAAGACCCGGAGAGGTTGTAGTATTCGAAGCCTTTTTCGAAGCAGGCTTGGGCCTCCCTGCTGTGGACTTCCTGGCCGAAGTACTTAATCTGTTCCATGTAACCCTCCCCCAGCTATCTCCGAATGCTGTAGCTAGATTAGCTATCTTTGAATGGGCCTTGAGAGCCGAAGGGTGTGAAGGAAGGGCAGAGATCTTCGCTGCATTGCATAGAGCAACATGCCAACCGAAAACCTTCGTAGGCTCCGGAGGTGAAAAGGTGGTGGTATCCTTCGGTAGTATCAACTTTAGGCTTTGGGATGAGTATGCCCTCCAATTCCCCGCCAAAGCCATCAATGCCAGATGGTACACTGATTGGATTCTAAGATGGTTCTATGTCGAAGTTGGGGCAGGCAATCCTTTGGCTGGGCCCCTCAAAGAAATCCAATTCCGAAAAGAAGCTTTGGTGCAACCTAACGAAGGTCAATTCGAAGCTCGTCTGAACCTGCTCCAAAAAGTTAGCCGAAGGTTAAGTATGCGAGACTTAGCTGAAGAATTCATCAGCCTGCAAATTTCTCCGCTGATGGCCAACTGGCCTATCATCTTCGAGGATGATTCAGAAGGCGGTCTTCGCAAAATCAACTTGACTTCGAGCCCTGCAGGTAACTTCGAAACCAACATGCATTATACATATTTACTTCGAAGAAAGACTAACTTGAATTATTTATTTTGTAGCTTCTTCAGCCCCTATGACTTCAGAACAAATTATAAGGGCTTCGGAGAAGATCCTGGGTGCCCCAACTCCGACTGAGAAAGAATAGCGAGTTAAATTGGTCGTGAGTTGGGAGAGATTTAACAGAGTATGGGGAATGCTGGAGCTGTCTCCGCCCCCTCTGATGGATTGGGTGCCTTTGGAGAAAGGGCCCCAGAAGAGGAAAGCCGAAGCTGGAACTTCGAGTTCAGCAAAAACTCCGGTGAAGAAGGTGGCTCGGAAGCCAAAGAACCTCGCACCTTCAGATCCTCCACCTTCGAGCTCAAGAGCTTCGGTTTCCGACTCCCAAGAAGAAACGGGGAGATTGCTTGTGCGCCTGATGGAATAGAATGAAACTCAAAGGGCCGCACAAGCCGAAGTACCTGCGAACGTACCGGAGTCCGTAGATAATGTTGATCAACCAAGGACTTCGGTAGTTCAAGAAGATGTAACTCAGGACGAAGTTCCTGTGAATGAGAGTGGAGTCGAAGTCACTACAACTTCGATTCCCGAAGAAGCAACGAGGACTGCCCAGGACGATGCTCCTGTAGTCCAAGACTTAACGACTGATTCGGATGAAGAATTAGCCTTCGATCCACCAAACAGTCCGACGATGACTCCTCTGCAAAATGTCGAAGGTATACTTCGAATAACTTTTTCGTGTTTATTTGAGTATTTATACAATGTATAATACTTTTTATTATTTTATAGAGTCCACTCCTATGGAAGAAATCCGTCAAAAGGAAACAATTCCTGGGCCTTCGACGACTTCGGAGCCAGCCCAGAGAGTTACTCAAAAGGGACCTGGAAGAGGCAAAAGACAAATAGAGCCCCTGCCTGCTATAAGCTCCGAATCAACTCCGTCTGATTCAACAGACGAGAGCCAATCTCCAGGGAGGGTCAATCTCCAGTGGCTCCGAAGACCATAGGCCAAAGCTCCGGTCCTTCGTTGAACGAAGATGACCAAGAGGCAATAAGCATGCTCCCCTTGCTGGCTCCTTTCTTAGGGCAAACAACTGGTCTTCGGACTTTGCTCGAACCTTTGGATCGAGCTAGCCGTGACATAGGGGAGACCAAATTAGTGGCCATCCTGAGCAAGGCTGACAGGACGGAGCTTACTGCCATTATTGAACGTACAGCCTACCAGGTATGAAGTAACTGCGAAATATTATAGAGTTCATCTTCGAATAAATATTTACTTTAGTTTTTTTATTTTGACAGCAAACTGTCTTGGCCCGAGCTGCAAATATATGCAATGATGAAGAAATCGCTCGGCTTCGGGAAGAAAATAGTGCTCTTCAAAGGAATTTTAACATCTCCGAAAGTCGAGTGACTCAAATGGACAATATAATATCAACAGAGCGAAGGGCCAGGCAAAGCTTGGAAGCTGCGAAGAAAGAGCTCGAAGCAGAAAGGATTGTGCTTCGAGCAGAGGTTGAGAAACTGCGGGCGGAGCACACTACTGCGGGGTCCAAGCTCGTCCGACTCGAAGAGGAAGCTAGCCAACTGTTAAACCAGAAGAACACTTTGACCACTGAAAATGCTAGGCTTTCTGGGGTTTTGAATGAAGTCACTTCGACGAAGGATGCACTGAACGAAGATAAGTTGAAGTCTGAGAAGGTGGCTGCGGAGGTTATGAGTCAGTTGTTAGATGTCCTGGAGTACTTCGGTACTACTGGAACTCTCCCTTCTGATGATAACATCAGTCTTCTGCGCCGGTTGAAAAGGATCCAAGGGGTGGCGAAGCAGATGAAGACGGCGGGCATTAGATACGGAGAACTCTCCGGACAAGTGTCTGTTGTTGGTCTACTTCGCTATTACGAAGATCTGGGCCGATCAATAACTCCGGACGAAGGAGGAGGTCCAATCACCTTCGACGACGAGCGACTTCTCAAACCTTCCGAAGGTGTGGCTGCTGCTTGGCGAGCCTTCCAAACCTCCTGGAGAGCCGAAGGTCGTTCTGCGATCAAGGCTTGGATCGACGAAGGCCAACGCCAGAAGCACGCTCGGACTCAAGCTTCAAGCAGTCAACCTCCTTCGAACCCGCAGGTTTAGGAATATTTTAGGATTTTTAACCATGTAAAGCTTTATGCTTGTAAACATTCATCAATGAAAATCTTGTTTGTTATATTTTTAGGCTTTGCCTCTTATGGAAGATATCGAAGTGTTAGAGCCTAACAACGAACTTCGCTCATTGTGGAACACCTTCGAACTTCTAAAGAATTATAACCGTCCTCGATTTCTTATTCCTCGAGATGACTCCGGCGTAATTGCGCCCGAAGTAATCAAAGACGTATTGTCTTATATTAAAGAGGAAAATAAAGAGGTTGACGCAAACACCTCGTCTTCTGAAGACACTAATTGGTCTGAAGGCGAAGGTGAATTTCGAAATAAAAGATCTGAAGATCTTAGAAGCTGGGAAAGGAGTCCCGAGCGGCTTCGAACTTGGGCCGAGCTCCAACAAGAGCAGAAGGATTTTAGAGCTTCGAAAGGGAGGAAGAGAGTTAAACGTAAAGTTCTTAGGACTTCCGATATTGGAACTAGTCGTTCCACCCCTAGCTCTCGGGACCGAAGAGGTCTCCGATTCCTTCTTGGTATAGATACCAATTTTTCATAGTGTAATTTGTAAACACATTTATTTCAATAATGAATGCCGATTTAAAATTTTCTCCATATTTACTAGCCCCTCTTTGGGTATAAGCAACTTCGAAATGTATTCAAAGATGGTTATGCGCAAAGAAAAAACTTCGGAGTACAATTTTTTGGGGGTTCGGAGCCCCTCTGTCATTTAAAGATTTTTTAAAATCTTATGAAATGTCTTCGACTTTTTGCAGTCAGAAGAATGGTAACTTATTACCTTTGTTTTACGAAAGAAATCAATTGAGATAACTTTCAGGACACTTTAGTGTCTTAAGAAATTTGTCACTTTGGACTTATGTTAACAGACATTCGAAGCTCATGGCTCAAATGCTGTTTTGCTTTAGCCACCTTCGGCTTGTCTTTGCGATCTCTGATGAACCAATGGTTCGGAGTTTGCAATGACTCTTTTTACGGATGTCTACCAGCCAATGGCTTGGACTCCGTATAATTTAGCCACCTTCGGCTGTTTTTTGCAGAAGTCTACCAGCCAATGGCTTGGACTTCGCAGATTTTGGCCACCTTCGGCTCTTTTTACGGAAGTCTGCAAGCTGCAGCTTGGACTCCGTAGATTTTGGCCACCTTCGGCTCTTTTTACGGAAGTCTACCAGCCAATGGCTTGGACTCCGTAGAATGTGGTTTTGGGCTCTTTTACGGATGCCTACAAGCCGTTGGCCTGGGCTCCGGATTATGTCAGCCACCACGTCGGAGGCTTCGAACTTTATGGGTTCGAAGTCCGAAAATACAACCCAGCTTAATGACACTTCCCTCTCGGTCGACCCCGCGGTTCCAGTGCGTCCACTCGGAAGCTGGAAGTCTATGAGGGGAAGGCAACTATCAGGGTCATATGCTTTATTAATTTAGAGGTTATTACAAGAGAATTACAAGGAGCCCTTATGCGAAGTATCGCTTTAGGTGCTCCGCATGCCAAGTATGTGCTAACTCTTCACCTTCTAAATTAGCTAATTTAAATGAACCAGGGCGCCCTGAGCGGACAATTAGATATGGACCTTCCCATTTATTGCCTAACTTCCCTGGTGCTAAAATGCTTCGTAGAACAAGATGACCCGGCCTTAACTCACTGAGCTTAACCTTCGGGTCATACCAAGTCTTCGTCTGCTGATGATACTTTGATAAATTAGCTACAGCCCGAAGTCTTGTTTCTTCTGACAAATCTAACGAAGCTTGTCTTTCTTCTTCAATGTCCGGTTCGGTGCTGCGAAATGATCCCCCTTTGAGCTCCGTTGGAGTCATAGCTTCATCTCCGAATAGTAGTCTGAACGGAGTAAAACCTGTGGACCTTGTTTGCGTAGTCCGAATGGACCACAGAATCTTCGGAAGCTCTTCGGTCCACAGTCCCTTTGATAATCCTACTATTCTTCGATTTAGCCCTGATAAAATATTTCCATTGGCTCGCTCTACGGCTCCATTCGACTGAGGATGTCTCACTGCAGCAAAACATAGTTGAATGCCTAGGTCTTCGCAAAACTTCCTGAAGGGTTCTGCGTCGAACTGTGTTCCATTATCAACTGTGAGATATCTAGGCACTCCGAACCGGCAAATAATGTTCTTCCAGAAGAATTTCTGTACATTGTTCGAAGTGATAGCTGTTAAGGGCTCTGCTTCTACCCACTTAGAAAAATATTCAATAGCTACCACGGTGAACTTCAGATTTCCCTTTGCTAACGGAAAGGGACCAATTAGATCCATACCCCATCTGGCCATGGGCCATACCGGAGCAATGACTTGAAGAGCTGTTGGTGGGCGATGACTCCGTCGACCCATCCACTGGCATCCTTGACAAGTGCGGACCAAGCTCTCCGCATCAGCTGTTATTGTGGGCCAATAAAGCCCCTAGCGAAGTGTTTTTCCTGCCAGAGCTCTAGGGGCTAAATGGCTTCCACAAAGGCCTTCGTGAATTTCTCGAATAATTTCTTGGCCTTCGGCTTGAGATATACATCGGAGTAAAGGGGAACATACTCCGGCCTTGTATAATATACCGTTGATTAACTGATAGTTTCTGGCTCTGAGCTTTAATCTTGACAACTGGGGCTCTTCGGGCAAATTTGTTCCTCCTTGCAAGAGTTCTATGATCGAATCTTTCCAATCTGCATTAGGAATGCAAAGAATCTCCGCAGAGGCAATTTGTGGCACCGAAGGTATATTGAGCTCCTCATAGAAAGCTTCTTCAGGCACATCCACAGCTCCGGCTGCAGCCTTCGCTAAAATGTCCGCTTGCGCATTTTCAGCTCTTGGTATACTCCGAATGGAAATACCCTTGAAGTATGCTTCGATCTTGCGAATTTCTTCTAAGTACATGGCAAGCTGTGGATGCCGAACTTGAAAACTTTTGTCTACGTGCCCTGCTACTATCTGAGAATCTGTCTTTATAATTATTCTTGTAGCCCATAGAGCACGTGCTTTCCGGAATCCCAATAAAATCCCTTCGTACTCCGCTATATTATTGGTAGACTTAAAGTTGAGTCTTGCGGAGTACATTGCTCTTTGCCCTGACGGTGAAATCAACACTGCCCCAATGCCTGCTCCAGATGCTTGGAAAGCCCCATCGGAGTAAACAGTCCAAACTCCGTCATTTGATTTCTCCGAAGTCAAATTCGCAGGTGGAGTCCACTCTGCTACGAAGTCTGCTAGGACTTGGGATTTGATAGCTGTCCTTGCCAAGAAAGATATGCCGAAAGGTGCTAGCTCGACTGCCCACTCTCCAATCCTTCCAGTGGAATCTTTGCTTCGGAGCATATCTCCCAAGGGATACGAAGTTGGTTCAATTACATTGTGAGCCAAAAAATAATGTCTTAGCTTCCTCGAAGCCATTATCAGAGCATAAACGAACTTCTCAAGTTCGGAGTATCTTGTCTTCGCTCCTGATAATGCTTCGGATACAAAATAAACAGGATTTTGGACCAACTTCCCATTGAAATCCACTTCTCTGACAAGGACTGCGCTGACAGCTGAACCTGTAGCTGCAAGGTACAGGAGTAGAGTTTCGTCCGCAATAGGCACCGTGAGTGTAGCAAGATTACTGAGATAATCTTTAATATCTTCGAAGCTTTTCTGACACTCCGGTGTCCATGCAAAATCTTCGGACCCTTTCAAAGCTTTAAATATTGGCAAGCTCCTCTCCGCAGACCTTGATAAAAACCTGCTAAGTATGGCCAGACGTCCAGTCAGCTTTTGCACTTGCTTTAAATTCTCCGGAGGAGCCATTTTCTGCAGCGCAGTTATTTGAGTAGGGCTAGCTTCAATTCCCCTGCTTGAAACTAAATACCCTAACAACTTTCCAGCCTTAGCTCCGAATATACATTTTTCGGGGTTAAGACGGATCCCACATGCCCGAAGGCTATTGAATGTTTCTGCTAAGTCTAGGCTATGTTGGTGCTTTAAAGCACTCTTTATTACAATATCATCCATATAGGCCTCCACATTGCGACCTAGTTGATGACCTAGAGCCTTAGCAACTAATCTTGAAAAAGTAGCCCCGGCACTTCTTAGGCCGAAGGGCATTCTTACATAGCAGAAGACTCCCGAAGGAGTTACAAAGCTTGTCTTGATTTCATCTTCGCGCTTCAACCATATTTGATGATAACCAGAATACGCGTCAAGGAAGCTTAATAACTCTGAACCTGCAGTGGAGTCAACCAGTTGATCAATTCGGGGCATGGGGTAGGGGTCACGTGGGCACGCTTTATTCAGAGATGTGAAATCAATGCACATGCGCCACTTCCCGGAAGACTTCTTCCTGACGAAGACTGGGTTGGCTAACCATTCTATGTGAGCCACTTCTCTGATAATCCCAGCCTTCAACAGTTTTTCAACTTCGTCCTTAGCTAGAGCAGCTCTCTCTGCGGACATCTTCCGGAGTCCTTGTCGAACAGGCCGGGCCTTCGGGTTTACAAGTAAACTGTGTTCAATGATATCCCGATCGACTCCGGTGATATCTTCGTCAGACCAAGCGAAGACATCCAAATTTTCTTCCACGACCTTTGCCAAGGAGGTTGCAACTTCAGGAGGTAAATCTTTACCAAATTGAAAAGTGTATTTTTTACCATCTTTAACAATGACCTTCGTTGCAATCTCTCCTTCGGGACTTGGTCTCGGAAAAGACTTCTTCGAAGCTTCGGAGGAGGCTGAAAAAATTTCATCATTATCCTGCACACTGTTTACTTGCCTCGGATCAAGAGGGGGACCGTGACCATATTCTGCCCTCCGAGCAATGGCTTGATCTTCGAAGATTGTTAAGACTCCTGCTTGAGTGGGCATCTTCATGCACAAGTAGTTGTGATGCGCCACAGCTCCGAACTGATTCAACATGCCCCGTCCGAAGATGACATTATAAGCATACGGGGCATCTATCAGATCAAAGATAACTTCTTCAGTCC
Source organism: Zizania palustris (assembly GCA_019279435.1). Taxonomy (NCBI): domain Eukaryota; kingdom Viridiplantae; phylum Streptophyta; class Magnoliopsida; order Poales; family Poaceae; genus Zizania; species Zizania palustris. The sequence goes on along the minus strand of JAAALK010000290.1, from coordinate 65,495,508 downwards.
GGGCTAATAAACCTTCTCCGAAGGTAACTTCCAGGCCTATCTGGCCAAGTGCATCAAGCGGAGGTCCTGCGAAGCCTTGCAGAGGATGAGCCGCTAGGAGGAGATGCTTCCTGGAAATGCATAACTGATCGAAGGCTTGCACAAAAATGATATCTGCCGAACTACCTCCGTCAATTAGCACCCTTCGGACTTCAGTTCCTGCAATATCAGCAGTGATAACCAATGGATCTGCGTGCGGGAACTTAATACCAGCTGCATCCTCCGCAGAGAAAGATATCGGAACATGAGACCACTCCGGCATTGCAGCTGCAGATGACGAAGTTCCAATATGACCTACTTCCCGAACGTACTCTCTTCGCTGTCTCTTGGACATGCTTCCGAGGGTACCTCCTCCGGAGATAGGGAGAACTACTCTCTTTCCTCTATCTTGCCCGTCCTCTTGCTTCGGAGGTGGCATAACATTGGCCACCGGAGGGTGCCTTGCAGCATCAAAATTTTCTATCCGCGCCACAGCTTGGACCGGCTCTGGGCGCGTTGCTGCTGGACTTCGGTCGGTACTGCCTCGACCCGAAGTTCTCTCCAAGTACTCTCCCCTTAGGGTAAGGATAGCCTTGCAAGTGTCAGTTGCATGGCTTCGATTTTCTCCATGAATACAGCAAAAAAGGGTCTGGCCCTTGCCAGCCGTTTTCCCTGGCGGCCTCCAGCCGCTGGCCATGTTCCCCGCAGACTGTGGAGCTCTTGGTGCAAACTTCTGTGGGGGTGCAATATTCAAGACTTCAGAGCGAGGGTGCTTTTGCCCTCTTCTTCGATCATGTTGCACTTCGAAGACTGGTTCCTACGGTTGTGCCGAAGTCTTCACTTTTGCTTTAACTTCTTGCAATACTGTCGAAGTAGCAGCAGTCCTCCAAAACCAACCCTCTTCTGACCTCGCATACTCCTCGAAATATGACATCAACTGTGACACTGAGGAGATGCTCTTCCGATGCAGTTTATCCAGAAGGCCTTGATGACTGACGCCTTCCCGAGCCGCATCAACCACTGAGGATGTGGACAACCCCCGAATTTGCGACTTCGTATGAGCGAAGCGCTTAAAGTACTGCCTCAATGTTTCTCCGGGGAGCTGTTTCACTTGGAAAAGGCTTCCTGTTGACATAGGAGGCACGAAGGTGCCCTGAAAGTTACTTATAAACTTCCTCTTCAACTGCGACCACGAATTGATTGATCCTGGCTTTAAAGACCAGAACCATCTCAACGCCACTCCTTGAAGAGCTAACGGGAAGCACTTCGCCATAGTGTCTCTGACTCCGCCGCTAGCCTCTATCGCTAGGGCATAAGAACGCGCGAACTCTCCGGGATCTTCATCTCCGGCATACTTGCCGAGCTTCGAAGTTTTAAACTTTGGATCAAAGCGAACCTTCTGCAGCTCAGGATGCAACGGAGATTCATTGTCGTAAGAGGCGTTCTCCGGGGCTTCGGGATAATCAAAATCGTCATCTTCGGGCACTTCTGGGATAGTTGGGATGGCTTGAGAGCGAAGCCTATCCGCAGCTTCTTGTCGCCATCTTGCTACCTCAGCTTGAAGGTTGGCCATTTGAGTGGCCATATCTCCAAGGCTATCTTCATCTCCTCCGGAAGGACCTTCCGGGTCTTGAGAACTGGTAGGATCAGTTCGAATCGGAATGGAGGGTGGAGAAGGGACTCTGGGCTGTCGGAGTATGGAAGGGGTTGGCGGAGAGGCTTCGTATGTCCGAGGAATAGAAGCCCCTTCCGGAGTTTGCGGAGGGAAAGCCGAAGACCCTCCGACTTCAACTGTGTCGAAGGGTATCTCTCCGGAGATCCGAGAGGACCTCCGAGTGGGATTGCGAGGTGCGCTCCGCTTAGGAGGCATGATGTAAGAAGTTGGTAGAGAACGAAGTTTTTCGGACTAGGTTCCCCACGGACGGCGCCAACTGTTGGCGTAAAAGATTACGCTAACAGGTTTCTGTAGAAAAGAAACTAACAAACGAAGTGTTCGTGAAGCAAACTGTTCTAAGCCTCCGAAAGGATAATAACTTAGAATAGTTCGAAAGTGTGTATTTAATAACTTGTATTCGGTCCCTATTACACGGTGAAATGGGGGGTATTTATAGGCCCAAACATTAAGGAAAAGACCTATTTACCCCTCTATTACAACCGACATAGTGGAAACTATTCGGTTCCCTTAATAGGGCTAAAATGGTAAAAAACTAATTTAATCAGAAAGAAGATAAATCTTCCATCTTAGCTGGCAGAAAAGATCTTGGAGAGCCTTAATTCGAAGATGTACTTCGAACTAACGCCTATCTTCATACTTCGAGGTTGGTTCCGGGTATCTTCGAAGTTGATCGTCTGGGAACCTTCGAATTTGCCGTCAGCCTTAATGTTGTTCGACGATAACCCCGAAGATGAGGTATTTTCCCCCAACAGTGGGAAAGTCACATAAAATGGATTCCAAGCCACCGGTTGAAAGCATCCGTAAAAAGAGTCCAAAGAGACCAAATGATATGGATTCCAAGCAACTAGCTTGAAAGCATCGGTAAAAATAGTCAAAGGAGACCACAAAAACCGAAGTCCGAACCACCGGTTTGATAGCATCCGTAAAAATAGTCCAAAGAGACCAAATAATATGGACTCTGAGCAATTATCTTGAAAACATCCGTAAAAAGAGTCCAAAGTGACCGTTATAATCGGAGTCTAATACATCCGAAAAAGAGTCGAAGGCGACCAAGTAATAAGGTTTCAAGGCTCTGGCCAAATGAAACACTTTAAGAGTCCTAAGTGACCAATTTCGAAGATCCCAGGTATAATAGGCTCCAGCCAAATGAAACACATTAAGAGTCCTAACTGACCAATTTCGAATATCCCAAGTATAAACTCGAAGCTCCAAGATTATAAACACCATAATACGAACGTACAGTTCGAAGAACTCTACGAAAGAGTCGAATTCATAATTACCAAGTACTATTTGCGAAGAACCGATTTTCATTATACCAAGCATTGTGTCCGACGGACCTTATCGCATTGCGTATGGTCCCCCACCCACAAGGAGGTGCAAGGGAGTGAGGCACAATCAAGTGATGCTTCTCAGACAATTTTTATTAGTTGAGTAATCATCTTACAATCATCGTAATTAAGAAAAATTATTATCTAAACCTAAATAAAAATGGAGACCCCTCCAACCTCAAGATCTACCCCCGAGACCAGTTCGGTCTTCAGATCCTGGAGTTCTCAAAACCTTTCATTTGGTCCGAGTGCCTTTCTTCTTCGAAGCCCTCGAATTTTTCTGTTCTTCTTGAAGTTTGGCCCAAGTTAGAAGTTGTTCGGAGCTACCCTCCGTTGGGTCTTTGACTTGATACTCTGAGTCAGACCAATCTACATAATCTGAAGATGAAAATACTACTACCATATCCTCTTCTTTAATATAAGAAAGAACTTCGCTACAAACATCGGGAGCTATTTCCCCTTTCTCTCCTCGAGGAACCAAAAATCGCGAGCGCCTGTAAGGCCTCAAGCTTTTGAGGATAGCCCATTGTTGGTGAAGTCCTTCATTGAGCTCTAGTACTTTGAGATCAGAATCCGAAGCATGTAGAAAAACATAAAAACAAACATTCAAGTGAAGACTTTTCATTTATAAACTTTTCATTCATTAAAATAAGAGCGTTACAAGATCTCTTGTACATAGTTAAGCGCCCTAGAAGCTAAACCTTTGGGTCGGGAGGCGGAGCAATTGGCAGAGTTGGAATTGGAGGCTTCCTCTGAGCCAGCCTCTACTGATGGGATTCGTCGATCCAAGCCTTGGTCACAACTTCATTGTCTGCTTTCCAGGTCACTCGGAAGGCTTCCCAAGCCGAAGCCACGTCCAAAGATGGTGGTAGTAAGCCTTCGTCATAAAAGCCTATCGGCGTTGAACCTTTCATCAGAGCAACAGAGACCCCTACGTCTTTGAGGTGTCGAAGAACACCGATCTCGGCTACTTGCCCAAAGATCTCTCCGTAGCCGGTCCCGTAGCCTTTCATCATCTTGGCCGCCGCTTGAATCATCTTAAGATTTCAGTCGAGGGGTTCATCCACCGTAGCTGAGGAAGAAGGGGCTTCCGAGGGCCGGACGCGCCCCGGAGTTCCCGGCCGATAGAACAAATTGTCTATTGAGTTCACCGGGAACCTGCTGCCATAGCAGCAAGTTCGGCCTTGACATCGGTGTTCTCTTCGACAGCTCAAAGGGGTCGGCCAACCCTCCCCCCGGGTCTAGGTTGTTAGTCTCCCTACTCCCCCGCGAGCTGGCGGAGATCCCATCCGAGGCCGGATCGCGTGGAGGGGTGGACTTGGGAGACGACTCCATTTCGATTATTGGCGCCTCCTGCCAAGCCCTCGGAACAGGCGGCAACGGGTTCGGGGGAACAGGAGTGATTCTGACACCATCGGTAGCCGGTCGCACTGGGCAGACCGAGTCCGGGATCACCGAGGGATCCTCCGGTTCCGTCCCGGATCCCTCGCTGGAGTACCCCCATTCGGAGTGGGAAGGGGAGGAGTGGGCCGGAGAAAGCCTCTTGGGGCCTTTCACCACCTTCTTCTTCTTCGAGGGGCGCCTGGGGGAGGGGCCAGCATCGAGGTCTACCCCCCTTTTCTTCGAAGCCGCGCGGAGGGCTTCCCCCTCCGGGAGAGGTGGGGCAGAAAGCTCGAGCGCGTCCCACACGCGGTTGTGCCGCCCCCAAGATCACACGAGCTCTACCCGCCGTTTGTGCTCAGCCGGGGTGGGAGCCCCGAGGATCCTTTCGACCATCCGGTCTACTTCGTCGGGGGTCTTGGCAACGAGCGACGCTGTACTCGAGCGTTAAGTCCGATGACCATTCGAACATAATGAAGGGATTGACTATATTAAGAGAAGGCGGATGCTAACCAAGCCGGGGGGAGAGCTCCGTCGATGTTGACTCATCCTGGGTACTCCGGAGCGACGCCGACCACTCGTCCTTCAGGGGCGGAATCTTGATGGCGACGAACTCCTCCGTTAGATCCCACATGCTCATCCGGCGGTTGACGATTTGGAGCAGTTGGATGTGAGCGGAGACCGAGCCGGTGCTGGCCTCGACGACTACCTCCCTCCGGAACCAGATGTGGCGCGGAGATCCGGCAAGCCCGAAGCTCAGCCCCACGCGGACGTAGAACCACCGGTGCACCGACTTGGAGTACCACCGTTCGTTTATCGCCTTCACCGGGAAGGAGTCCACATACCTCTTCCGGAGCTGGAAATTAATGCTCCCGAGGGCCAGCACCCGGCCGTCCTTCTTCTTCGGTTGGCAGAGGGCTTCGTGCATCTAGGCGAAGACCTGTGCCCTACCCTCGCAGCCTTCGGCGCGCATGGCCCACTAGAAGATAGCGAGGCATGCCACGACGTTCGGAGATAGCTGCGGGAGCTCAAGGTGGAAGGCGTCCAGGACCCCGAAGAGGAGCTCCGAAGCCGGAAACCCCAGCCCCGCGTCGAAGAACGCCTCAAAGACGACGACTTCGCCTTCACGTGGCACTGGGACCAGCTCCACACCCTGCTTCCTGGCCCTAGATTTGGGGCCAAGGCAGCCCCTGGTCGCCTGCTCGATGGATGCGTCCATACACACCGTTGGCCCCAGCTCCAGGGTTTGCTCCCGGAACCGTTCCGAAGCTGGACGGAGCTCCCGCGGGTCACGTGCCTCCGATGGGCCTGAAGCCGTCGCTGTTGCCGCCGCTACCATCTAGCGCTGCAGGAAGCGGGGGTCTACCCCTGCAGCAGAGGTGCTCTTCTCCGCCATAGCTAGGGGAAGCGAAAGGAGGAGGCGAGCGAAAGAAGGAGGCGAGCGAAAAAGGGAAGCGAGAGCTCGAGAGAAAGAGCTCGCCGGTCAAGACTACAGCAGAGGGATTAAGCAAGCGAGCAGGAGAGGGTTCTGCTAGCAAGTCAGGAGCTATTTTTGCAAGGAGACGGCCGCTGCCCTGGCGGTTCAGCGTCGCGCCGGTCCGCCTTCCGCCGCTTGGTGCGCGTGCGCCAGTGGCATGGCGCCCGCATTTAAGGCCTTGCTGGCTCGCCTTTGAGTGCGCCTGTCCCTGACGGTTCGCCTCCCCCGCATCGCCCGCATGACTAGCGCATTGATTGTGTCGAGTAATGCGCTATTCCACTTTCTTGTACGCTGGAGCCTAGGAGTCAAAGTTGTGCGATCGTCGAGGACGGTTGGTCAAAGTCCCAAACTTCGCAAGGGCGCATGGCGACTAGCATGCCGAAGGCGCCCCGAAGTCGGATCGCAACCTCTGGGTTCCAGAACGTTTCAAGGCCCCAAAGCATCTTCGGAGCAATCAGACGAAGGTGTCCTGCAGCAAGATTCAGGATCTCTATGTAAGTTGATTTCTTATAGAGCTATCGGAATTATCATGTGCGCTTCCACCCTCTCTCGTGCAGGACTCTCGAGAGGAAAGAAGCGAGGGGCTACTGTTGGGGGAGATAATCCTGATGACAGTTGGAAGCGTGAAGAGCGGTACGGTTCCAAGAGGAGGCCATGACCAGAAGACCCGGAGCCCTGCGCCGAAGGTACCGGGGCCTCCGGACAGGGAGGTCCAGCGGCCTCCAGGAGTTCCAAGGCGCGCCGAAGGGGCTCTCGGGGGAAGCGACCAGCTGGATGCCGGAGGCCAGCCTTTGGGAGGTTCAGAGGCTTCGGAGCGCAACCGCACGTGGGGAAATGCCCGGTCAAGGCTGTCCTGGGACAAGATCGTGATCGCCTGCACCGTGTCGGGTGGCCGTTGCAGCGCTCGACACGGTCGATATGCTGTCAGTATCGCACCTTCTTGTCTGTACTATGTAACACCTATTCTTGCCTGTACTACAGACCAGTGTCAGACCGAGTAGCGGTTGAGGGTTTTGGAGGTACCCGACCCTCTAGGGCGGGTCACCCTATAAATACCCCCCAACTACAGTTGTAATAAACACACAATCCAAGAATACAATTTGTGCACAGCATTCCATTACTCTCATCCACTAAGACAACCTGCTGGTTCGATCCGTCGTCCCAACACATCCATTGAAGTTTCTAGGTCTAAATTGTGAATTCTTTTCAAAGTCAGAATTTCAACGACCGAATTGTACCAGTCAGAGTATCAATCTCTGACTTCCTGAGGAAGTCGACACTTCAAAGTCCGACTTGGACAACTCGGTGTTTCAAACTTCTATTTGCTCTGAACTATGATTCTGAATCAAGTTTTGCACTATTATTGTACTACTCTGCTCAAAATTGATTGTGTCAATATTTGATGTGCGTTGGGTGATCTGAATAGGCCATCACATTCGCGAGAAAGTGTTGAGGTGCCCATTCACGCCCCCTCTAGTCACCATTCCAATCCCACAATTGGTATCAGAGCCGGTTAGATCACCAGTTGACCTTACTTAACCGGTTTGTGATCCTCTTTTTGGCGACATGGAAAGAAACTCGAAAATTCTGATGTTTGATGATCATGATTTTGCTTATTGGAAGGTGTGCATGGAGGCTTACCTTCTAAGCCAAGGAAGTGCTATTTGGGACATCGTCGATTACCAATATGTGATCCCTGCAACTCGAACCTTAGAGGCTGAAAAATCAAAGTATGATTGCAACAGCAGAGCAAGAAACATACTTTTTGTCAGCCCGAGTCACAAAGAGTTTGATAAGGTCTAGAACCTATGAACTGTGCATGAAAGTTGGACCAGTTTGAAAACTTTTCATGAGGGCACTACTCAGATTAAGACTAGGAGGCAAAGCACTTATAATGAAGAATACCAAATGTTTGTGCAAGACCCTGGTGAATCTTTAGATGTCATGTTTGTGCGTTTTGATAGAATTGTGAGTAATTTGTGCTCCACTGGGACTTTGGCTTACTCTGACCATGATAGGGTGATCAAACATCTCTATGCTCTTGATCGTAGCATATGGGAGGTGAAGATATCTAGTATTGAAGAGTCGGCAAGGTTTGACACTCTAACTTGCGACGAACTCTTTAGTAAACTTAAGTCCATTGAAATTGACAAGGCATCTCATCCAGGAGTCGGAAACTCTTTGTTGCCTTCTATTGCTTTAGTTTCCGGTCCTAGTAGTGGTACCTCATCTAGAGGTAATTTTTCTGGCATTTCTAGAGTTTGTGCTTATTCTGGTGGTTTTGTCCTGTCCTCCCTTGTCTCTGTCACAAAAAACAAGTGGACACTCTAGATCATGAGGAGCTAGCTCTCATTGTCAAGAAGATCACTCGCTTCTACAATGATAGATGAGACCAAAGGATAGGAAGGTCATAGGGTTGTTTTGAATGTGGAGATCTTTCTCATATAAAAGCAAATTGCCCTAAATTGAAATTGAAAAATGAGAATGAGCACAAGCACCAAAAGTGGAACAAGAAGCACTACTTCAAAGGGAATCGAGGAAAAGTGGCTAAGAGAGTAGCCAGAGCTTTTGTGGCTACCCTCAGCGACATTGACGGTACTTCACGCGAGGATCCAAGTTCGGAGGAAGAGGAGCCTCCCAAGAAAGAGAAGAAGGAGAAGAAAGAGAAGAGGACAATGGACCTCACCGACCTTTGCTTCATGGTCGACGACAATGATAGCAGCGATGAGCTCGACACTTCTGAGGTATATCTATCCCGTGATCATCTTCTTGTTCAAAATGATGAATTGCATGATGCTGTTTATTCTCAGGATAGATTACTTAAACTTGCTATTAAAGAATGAAAAGAATTAAAACTCAGACTTGAAACTATTTCCAATGAACTTGCAATTTTGAAATCTATGTCTGATGATGCCGATTGTGAGTCATGTCTTACTGTCATGAATGAACTTGCTCATCTGCATTTTACACATGCTCAAATTGTTGAAAAACTTGAATTAACTGAAAAGCAGCTTTTGGTGGTGGAGTCTAGTCCTGCGGTCATCAATGAATGCATGAACTGTCCTTTACTTGTTGAAATCATTAATTTGAGAGATAGGCATGTTCATGAACTTAAGGCTAGATTGGAGAGTGATGATTGTTCTACGGGCGTGCAACTGGTGTGTCCCACCTCCATCACTCTTAAGGACCAACTCAGCTTTGTTAGAGAGCAAGTGGAAAAATTGAAATATGAGAAAGATTACCTTCTCTCCGTGGTGGAAAATGCACTGAAGGAAATGGTAGGATGGATCTGCTTTTGGCTAAAACCAAAATGTGTGCTGACAGGGCAGGGTTAGCTCTCGGGTTGGGTTATGATACAACTAATCCAAATACTTTGAGCGAAACTGTGTTTACTCCTTCCACTACCCTTGAGAAAGAGAGAGCCCAGTTAGACACTGATCAAAAAGCCAAGAATCCTACTCAACCTACAAAGAAAGCTCTTCATTCACCAGATGAACCTCCTCAGCAAAAACCTAAGAAAACTATGAGATTTGCACCTGAGACCCATGCTCACACACCCAAGAGAGTGTATCACTGCTCCTATTGTCATCGGGTGGGTCACTTGGTTGGGTTTTGCTTTCATCGTATCAGGGATGGACGACGTTCTTTTGCGATGAACTTTCAGGACATGCATTACCCATCTTTAGATATGCATGAGTCTGCTTTTCGCTCTTATCCTGATTTTGAGGCTCCACATGGTTTCATGAGAGATTATGCCCCTCATGGTGTACACCATGCTTCATATGGTGATAGACCACATGTAAGAGGCTTTGATTCTCGACAGGTTGGGAGACCTCCTCATTTTCTAGGTTCACGTTTTGTAGGTAGACCACACACTTTTTATCATGGTTCATATCCAATGCATGATCAGTCTACTACTTTACCTGGTTCTCGAGTTGTGCAATATTGGATTCCAAAACAGTTTTTTACTCACCCCAACATTGAGCATTCGAGATCTGCTAGCATGTTTTGAGGGGGAGTTGTGTAGCACTGCATGAGCTTTTGTTATATGATTAATTGCTTTTACAAGTACATGATTTGCTATGTCTTTGATGTATTGTCTTTAAATCTGTTGACTATACTTGGATTGTTTATATCTGATAATTGTCGTGAGCATGGCTTTTATTTGTGAAATTTTGAAAATGATCACTGCTTAGTCTAGAAACTAGCTTGAATAGGTTGAGTGCATTTGCTATCTTTTACAGACCTGATAGCTAGGTCCTTTTTACTTGGATGCTAATATGCAACTTGATTTCATCAAAAATATTGTGTTGAAAATGAAAAATGAATGAAAATGAAAATGAATGATATTCATGCTGTTGTGTGCTAAAATTGAAAAGATCCAGGTGGGTTTGCTTTGTCGCACTACTTTGTTCTGGACTGCTTACCATAGCACTTTGGTATGAACTAGGACATTGAAGTGTTTGCCAAGACCATTGCTTTAAGCTTCTTATGGTGTCAACTTAGGCTTAGCTGGGTCGGTTAGCATAAGGTTGACATGCAAATAACCCCTGGCACAAAAATGAAAAGATCAAATTCATTGCATATCATGTTTGCTGAAGCTCCTTGAAGTGGAATATGCTTATCTGGTTAGTTTTTTGCTAGGTTTTGCATCTCACGTCTTGCCATGTCTAGTATGCTAGTCTGAGTGGTGATGCTTTTATTTGCTAAAATCCGAAAATGCTTGCTCATGCCTTTTGTTTAGATGGTATTCACCTGAGTTGGTCATATAGTAAATTTATACGATATTCAAGGCGAATGCTTGTTTGTACTGTAATTGCAGTTGATCGTGTTTCAGAATCTCGCATCTCTGCTTTACCCTCACACCCCTCTTTGCATCTTTTTATCTCCTTGATGCTTGCATTGTCAAAGGGGGAGAAATAGTTTACATGATGCTTTTGGAGGCTTTTCGATGATTGCTTGATTAAGGGGGAGTAATTGGCCTTCATGTTGCATTGAGATGCTTTTGATGCTTTTTCCTTGCTTTGCATAAGGTTTTTGACCAAGAGGGAGATATTTTACCAAGTGACATGTTTTTGCTCTTTTATGAGTTTTTATGGTCACGTGTGCGCTTAACTTGAAATCTTTATCATGTATTTTCTTGGGGTTGTCAATGCACTCATTAAGGGGAGATTGTGAAACCAAGGGTGGTTTCTGTCTGAATGATGAGTGATTGACAAGAATGAGCATGTGAGTGAGCGTGTGATTGAGTGATGGTTTGGGTGCATCGAAGGGTTCGATGTACAAATGAGGATTAGTTGCCGAGGTGTTTCGGTGGTGCGTCGCGTTCTTATTTTGGCTTGTCTTGGATGTGCAAGTTGGAGATGCTGACCAATTATCAACGGCGAGTGATCGAGGGTCAAGGGGAGAGCTCGATGCCGAAGTGTAATGCCTAGATTTAATAAATCCGGACTTTTATTGAAATTCCATAGAAAATAAATAAATCAAGACATTCATCACATGACCGCGTACAATATGCCAAGCATTCATGGTTCGTAGACCATATTAGTACAAAAGTGTTAAAGCAAAGAGAAACATATAAAATAAAGGTCCTAGATGAACTGCTCCTTCCAGTATTGCCTTGACTAGGTCGCTACTCCAGACCTTCATCCTCCTCGTAGTAGACGGCCTCTGGTGGTGTAAGTCAATGGGGGTGAGTACAATCGTACTCAGCAAGCCACCAGATGCAAATATAATGTAGAGTAATAACAAGGAAGGTAGTGGCTAATTTTGTGGAAAAGCATATTTTTAATGCAGTTAATGTGAGCAAGTTATTAGTATGGAAAATTAAACATGTGTAATGCATCATCTTCTAACTCGAGGGGTACAGTCAGCCCACCCTCGCTCAACAGTCCTTACATGCCATGAATAACACAATCATTCACTCATAAGTAAACTAACTGCGAGAAGTCACACAACCCGCCCTTGACCGTGGGCTTGACTTTTCGAAAAGATTTAAACTCTGATTAGAGGTGTACTACTGTACCCACAAGGAATGCACTCATCCATGGACACCAAAGTGTACGAGATGACCCATACAACGTGAACTCGTGCCAAAACCTTCAGCATGGAACGCACCAATTCGATAGCACCTTCTTATAGGTTTCATATGGTGCCCCGACGCATCGGGCCAACACCATACCCCCCTTGAGCCTCGTCGGTACAAGTCACCCGCAGGTTGATTGCCACATGCCCCCTCCACTACGGTGCTTCAAGTTGGCACGATCCATACCTCCAGTTAGGACTTACCCATTAGACTTGTGGTTAGTACGGAAGTGCTTTGCAACAGATCCCACAGACCGGTCCTTATAGTGCCCCGGGTGCGACCAACCAATGCCCTATCTTGCACCCGGAACCCACATTACTTATAACTTAGCCAACTCCAACAAAATCCAGAGACGAGAATAACGGGGAAATCATATAGTAGAATCCAACTATCGACGACTCGTTCTTTTATCCTATAGCAGTCGTGTCGGTACATTGGACACTAGCTAATATAATATTGTAAGAGTCACAAGGAGTTTAGGGTCAATAAGCATGGCTTGGGTTTACACACAAGGACGGGGATCTAATAAATATAATGTAGGTCTTGATACTAGACTAATGCAATTATATCCTATGTGTTATAGCGATATTTAAATAAAACATGGGCTCAATTATGATCAAAATGGGTGTTATGACTTGCCTTGATCAGCAAATGGCGATGGTGGAACCTCGGGGTAGTACTCCGGATCCTCGATGGTGTCGTAGTCTTCTCGATACGGAAAATTAAATACAACATTCAATAAACAATCAAAATATCACAAAATATAAACATACAAGTTTGTGGTTTTAAACAAGGGGAATTAAGCTTAAATATTCTGAAGTTATGTTGTAAATATCAAGGGTTAATTTTTAGGGGTTTTCCTGAATTATTTACTGAGTTATGAATTTATTCCTAAAGGAAATTTTATTTAATTATTCAATAAGAATATATTGTGCAAAATAAACCTACTATTTTATGGCATAAAACTGTAGCGAATAAAAATATAGATTTAACAAAATTTGAATGGTGAAATTTGGAGTTAAAATGAGCAAGTTATGAATTTTAAAAGTTTAAACAAATTTCTGGATTTTTATTTAAACAGAAAATAGGCTCGGGTCCACGGTGAGCCAAGCCCACCATAGACCCGCGGACTGTGCATGTGGCCCGGACCATTCTAGACCATTGAATCTAGGTCCAATGCTTGGCGGCGAGGCGGGGCATTAAGTGGCGATCAACGGCCCACAGCGCCCGATACCCCTTTGACCAGATGGACGCTCGGGATTAAATCCCTTAGAGACTTAATCCCTGCCATCCGATCACGATCGTGCGGCCGGGAATGAATCCGGCATGGCACACGCTAAAGGGGCAACTACCCCCCTTCGTTCTCGACTTCGGCGGGCTCTGGTGCGGTGGCGACGGTGACATTGAGGTGGCTAGGCCCTGGCTCTAGGCGGAAATGGATAGAGGAAGGGGTGGGGGTCACGACCGTACCGGAGACGGCGGCGATGAGCGACTAATGGCGACCGACGGCGAGAGTAGATAGCGAAGGCTTTCGGGTCGACGGTGGTGATGGCGGTCCGGTGGTGGTCCGGCCCAATGGAGTCGAGGCTGGGGAAGGGTGCATGATGGCGGTCCCGGTGGTGGCGTAGGCGAGAGCGATGGCATCTCGAGGCGTCGGCAAGGGCTTGCCAGAGCCGAAGCAGGGGAGAAACTTGAAGAGCTTGGAGCGGCGGTTCAGGAAGGCATGGCTAAGGCAAAAGTGTGAGGCCTGGGCTGCGGTGAGTGTCGGGATATTTAAAGGGGTCACCGGCAGTGGTTAAGCCAGGATAAAAGAGGGAAACCCAAGGAGGCTTCCAATTTGCTCCAACGAGGGTTCCATATGCATGGGCTAGCTTCCAAACAGGCGAAAACGCGTCGGCTTTAGATGGTAGGTGATCGTCGGGGTCGGAGGAAGGGAGTCCGGGGCAAATCTTGGCGGATAGAGGCAGCCAGCGTCGGATTTGGAAAGGTGGTCGCCGGTATGGAAGGGGGATCTCCAATGAACGTGAAAATATTCGCCTTCGAGAGGAAAATGCAACTCTTCAACGAAATCTGACTATCTCTGAAGGTCGAGTGGCCCACATGGACAACATGGTTTCAACGGAGCGTCGGGCCAGACAAGGTTTGGAAGATGCAAACAAAGAGCTCGAAGCAAAACAAATTGTGCTTCGAGCAGAGATTGAAAAGATGCGTGCGGAGCATGCTGCTGCAAGGGCTGAACTTGTTAAACTCCGAGAAGAAAAAGCCAAAACTGCCGAAGAAGCTAGCCAACTGCTGAGTCAGAAGAATTCTTTATCTACAGAGGCGGCTAGGCTTTCTGAGGTGGTAAAAGAATTGACTTCGGTGAAGGATGCTTTGAATGAAGATAAGATGAAATCGGAGAAGGTAGCTGCGGAGGTTATGAACGAATTGCTAGGTGTTCTAGAGTACTTCGGTACTACTGGGACACTTCCTTCAGATGACAACATCTCCCTACTGCGCCGGCTGAAAAGGATTCAAGGAGTAGAGAAGCAAATGAAGACAGCATGCATTCGTTATGGAGAAATCTCTGGACAAGTGGCTGCTGTTGGCCTACTTCGTTACTACGAAGATCTGGGTCGATCGATAACTCCGAGCACAGGAGAGGGTCCTATTACCTTCGATGACGACCAACTTCTTACTCCCTCCTAATTAAGGTGTGGCCACTGCTTGGCAAGCCTTTCAAACTTCATGGAGAGCCGAAGGTCGCTCTGTGATCAAGGCCTAGATTGACGAAGGACAACGCCAGAAGCAGGCTCAGTCCCAAGCTTCGTGCAGTCAGCCTCCTCCAAACCCACAGGTTTAGAATTACCTTAGGATCTTCAACTATGTAAAGCACTACGCTTTTGTACATTTATGAATGAAGATTTGTTTATCATGTTTTTAGGCTTTGCCTCATATGGAAGATGTCGAAGTGTTAGATAATAACGACGAACTTCGCTTATTATGGGCTACCTTCTTTATCTTAAAACCTCACAAGCGCTCTCGATTTCTAGTTCCTCGAGATAGCTCCGGAGCGATTGCATCAGAAGTAAGCAAAGATATATTATCTTATATTAAAGAGGAAGAAAAAGAAATCAACTTGGATACTTCATCTTCCGAAAATGTTGAATGGTCCGAAGATGAAGATGAAGATGAAAATCAAGTTAACAAGCCTGAAGAACTCGGAAGTTGGGAAAGGAGCCACGAATGACTTCAAACTTGGGCAGAGCTTCAGCAAGAGCAAAAGGACTTTAGAGCTTCGAAGGGAGGCAAGAGAGTTAAACGCAAAGTTGTTAGAACTCCCAGCTCTGGAACTAGTCGTTCCAACCTTAGCTCTAGAGACCGAAGGGGTCTTCGATTCCTTCTTGGTATAGATACCAATTTTTCGTGATGTAATTATATTGTTCGAATAATAAATATCGAATTAAAATTGTCTCCTTATTTATTAGCCCCTCTTTGGGCGTAAGCAACTTCGAACTGTATTCAAAGATGGTTAGGCGCAAAGAAAAACTTTGGAGTACAATTTTGGGGGTTCGGAGCCCCTCAGCGATTTAAAAATTGATTAAAATCTTTTAAAATGTCTTCGACTATTCGAAGTCTGAAGATTGGTAGCTTAGTACCTTATGTTTTGAAAGAAATCACTGCGGATAACTTTCCAGACACTTTGGTATCTTAAAGATTAGTCACTTTGGAATTTCTAACAGACATTCGAAGCTCATAGCTCAAACTCTGTTCTGTTTTGGCCTCCTTCGGCTCTTTTTCATGAATTCTACCAAACCAATGGTTCGGAGTTCGCAGTGGTCTCTTTGGACTCTTTTTACGGATGCCTACAAGCCAGTGGCTTGGACTCCGCATAATTTGGTCTCCTTGGACTCTTTTTACGGATGTCTACCAGCCGATGGCTTGGACTCCGTATGATGTGGTTTTGGGCTCTTTTACGGATGCCTACAAGCCGGTGGCTTGGACTCCGGATTATGTCAGCCCCCATGCCAGAAACTTCGAACCAATGGTTCGAAGTCCGAAAATATGATTCAAATTAATGACACTTCCCTCTCGGTCAACCCCACGATTCCAGTGCGTCCACTCGGAAGCTGGGAGTTTATGAGGGGTAGGCACTATCTGAACCATATGCTTTATTAATTCAGAAGATGATTACAAATGATTACAAGGAGCCCCAATGCAAAGTATCGCTTTAGGTGCTCCACGTGCCAAGTATATATGTGCTAACTCTTCACCTTCTAAATTAGCTAGTTTAAAAGAGGCAGGACGCCCTGAACGAACAATTAGGTATGGACCTTCCCATTTATTTCCTAATTTTCCTGGCGCTATGATGCTTCGTAAAACGAGATGACCCGGTCTAAGCTCATTGATCTTGACTTTCGGGTCGAACCAAGTCTTCGTCTGTTGTTGATACTTCGTCAAATTGGCTATAGCTCGAAGCCTTGTCTCTTCTGTTAAATCCAGCGAAGCTTGTCTTTCTCCTTCAATCTCTGGTTCAGTACTGCGAAGTGATCCTCCTTTGAGCTCCGTTGGAGTCATAGCTTCATCCCCGAATAGCAGTCTGAATGGAGTGAAACCTGTGGACCTTGTTTGCGTAGTCCGAATGGACCATAAAATCTTCGGAAGTTCTTCGGTCCACACTCCTTTTGCCAATCCTACTGTTGGGAGAAAATATTCCATTCTCAGGGTTATTGCCGTAACAGCACAAAGGCAGATAATGGATTCGAAGGTTTCCAGACGTCCATCTTCGAAGATGTCCTGAGTCAAGCTCGAAGTACGAAGATAGGCATTGGTTCGGAGTATATCTTCAAACTAAGGCTCTTTGAGATCTTTTCTGCCAGCTAAGATGGAAGATTTATCTTTTATCTTATTAGATTAGTCTTTTACCATTTTAGCCCTGTTGGGGGAAAATATCTCATCTTCGGGGTTATTGCCGAAGCAGCATAAAGACAGTCAACCAGTTCGAAGATTGTCCGAAGACCATCTTCGAAGATGCCCAGAACCTCGTTCGAAGTCCGAAGACAGGCATTGGTTCGAAGTATGTCTTCGAACCAAAGCCCTTCAGGATCTTTTCTGCCAGCTAAGATGGAAGACTTATCTTCTATCCTATTAGATTAGTCTTTTACCATTTTAGCCCTATTAAGGAAACCGAATAGTTTCCTTAATGTCGGTTGTAATAGAGGGGTAAATAAGTCTTTTCCTTAATGTTTAGGCCTATAAATACCCCCCGTTTTACCCTGTAATAGGGACCGATTACAAGGGAATCAATACACACTTTCGAACTATTCTAAGCTATTATCCTTTCGGAGGCTTAGAACAGTTTGCTTCGCAAACACTTCGTTTGTTAGTTTCTTTTCTACAGAAACCTGTTAGCGTAATCTTTTACGCCAACAGTTGGCGCCGTCCGTGGGGAACCTAGTCCAAAAAACTTCGTTCTCTACCAACCTCTTGCATCATGCCTCCTAAGCGGAGCGCACCTCGCAATCCCACTCGGAGGTCCTCTCGGATCTCCGGAGAGATACCCTTCGACACAGTCGAAGTCGGAGGGTCTTCGACTATCCCTCCACCTCAAACTCCGCAAGGGGCTTCTATCCCTCGAGGATACGAAACCTCTCCGCCAACCCCTTCCACACTCCGACCGCCCGGAGCCACTCTGCCACCCTCCATTCCAATTCGAACTGATCATACCAGCTCTCAAGACCCGGAAGGTCCTTCCGGAGGAGATGAAGATAGCCTTGGAGACATGGCCACTCAAATGGCCAATCTTCAAGCCGAAGTAGCAAGGTGGCAGCAAGAGGCTGCGAACAGGCTTCGCCCTCAAGCCACCCCACCTATCCCCGAAGTGCACGAAGACGACGATCTTGATTATCCCGAAGCCCCGGAGAACGCTTCTTACGACAATGAATCTCCATTGCATCCTGAGCTTCAGAAGATTCGCTTCAATCCGAAGTTCAAAACTTCGAAGCTCTGCAAGTATGCTGGAGACGAAGATCCCAGTGAGTTTGTGCGTTCTTATGCCCTAGCGATTGAGGCTAGCGGCGGAGACAGAGAGACTATGGCGAAGTGCTTCCCATTAGCTCTTCAAGGAGTGGCGTTGCGATGGTTCTGGTCTTTAAAGCCAGGATCATAAGTAACTTTCAGGGCACCTTCGTGCCCCCCATGTCAACAGGGAGCCTTTTCCAAGTGAAGCAGCTCCCCGGAGAAACATTGAGACAGTATTTCAAGCGCTTCGCTCACACGAAGTCGCAAATCCGGGGGCTGTCTACATCTTCAGTGGTTGATGCGGCTCGGGAAGGCGTCAGTCATAAAGGCCTTCTGGATAAACTGCATCGAAAGAGCATCACCACGGTATCACAGCTGATGTCGTACTTCGAGGAGTACTCGAAGTCAGAAGAAGGTTGGCTTCGGAGGACCACTGCTACTTCGACAGTGTTGACAGAAGTTAAAGCAGAGGTGAAGACTTCGGCTCAGCCGCAAGAACCAGTCTCCGAAGTGCAACATGATAGAAGAAGAGGGCAAAAGCACCCTCGCTCTGAAGTCTTAAACATTGCACCCCCGCAGAAGTTTGCACCAAGAGCTCCACAGTCTGCGGGGAACAAGTCCAGCGGCTGGAGGCCGCCAGGGAAAACGGCTGGCAAGGGCCAGACCCTTTTTTGCTGTATTCATGGAGAGAATCGAAGCCATGCAACTGACACCTGCAAGGCTATTCTTACCCTTCGGGGAGAATACTTGGAGAGAACTTTGGGTCGAGGCAGTACCGACCGAAGTCCAGCAGCAGCAGTGCGCTCGGAGCCGGTCCAGGCTGTGGCGCGGATAGAAAATTTTGATGCTGCAAGACATCCTCCGGTGGCCAATGTTATGCCACCTCCGAAGCAAGAAGAAGGGCAAGATAGAGGGAAGAGAGTAGTTCTCCCTATCTCCGGAGGAGGTACCCTCGGAAGCATGTCCAAGAGACAGCGAAGAGAGTACGTTCGAGAAGTAGGCCACATTGGGACTTCGTCATCTGCAGCTGCAATGCCGGAGTGGTCTCATGTTCCAATATCTTTCTCTGCGGAGGATGCAGCTGGTATCAAGTTCCCGCATGCAGATCCATTGGTTATTACTGCTGATATTGCAGGGACAGAAGTCCGAAGGGTGCTAATTGACGGAGGTAGCTCGGCAGATATCATATTTGTACAAGCCTTCGATCAGTTATGCATTTCCCGGAAGCATCTCCTCCCAGCGGCTCGTCCTCTGCAAGGCTTTGCAGGACCTCCGCTTGATGCACTCGGCCAGATAGGCCTGGAAGTAACCTTCGGAGAAGGTTTACTAGCCCAAACTGAAGAAGTTATCTTCGATGTGGTAGATGCCCCGTATGCTTATAATGTCATCTTCGGACGAGGCATGTTGAATCAGTTCGGAGCTGTGGCGCATCACAACTACTTGTGCATGAAGATGCCCACACAATCAGGAGTTCTGACAATCTTCGGAGATCAAGCCATGGCTCGGAGGGCAGAATATGGTCACGGTCCTCCTCTTGATCCGAGGCAGGTAAACAGTGTCCAAGATAATGGAGAAATTTTTTCAGCCTCTTCCGAAGCTTCGAAAAAGTCATTTCCAAGACCAAGTCCCGAAGGAGAGATTGCAACGAAGGTCATTGTTAAAGATGGTAAAGAGTACACCTTTCAGTTTGGTAAAGATTTACCTCCCGAAGTTGCAACTTCCTTGGAAAAGGTCGTAGAAGAAAATTTGGATGTCTTCGCTTGGTCTGACGAAGATATCACCGGAGTCGATCGGGATATTATCGAGCACAGCTTGCTTGTAAACCCGAAGGCCCGGCCTGTTCGACAAGGACTCCGGAAGATGTCCGCAGAGAGAGCTGCTCTAGCTAAGGACGAAGTTGAAAAACTGTTGAAAGCTGGGATTATCAGGGAAGTGGCCCATACAGAATGGTTAGCCAACCCAGTCTTCGTCAGGAAGAAGTCCTCCGGAAAGTGGCGCATGTGCATTGATTTCACATCTCTGAATAAAGCGTGCCCACGTGACCCCTACCCCATGCCCCGAATTGATCAACTAGTTGACTCCACTGCAGGTTCGGAGTTACTAAGCTTCCTCGACGCGTATTCCGGTTATCATCAAATATGGTTGAAGCGCGAAGATGAAATCAAGACGAGCTTTGTAACTCCTTCGGGAGTCTTCTGCTATGTAAGAATGCCCTTCGGCCTAAGAAATGCCGGGGCTACTTTTTCAAGATTAGTTGCTAAGGCTCTAGGTCATCAACTAGGTCGCAATGTGGAGGCCTATATGGATGATATTGTAATAAAGAGTGCTTTAAAGCACCAACATAGCCTAGACTTAGCAGAAACATTCAATAGCCTTCGGGCATGTGGGATCCGCCTTAACCCCGAAAAATGTATATTCGGAGCTAAGGCTGGAAAGTTGTTAGGGTACTTAGTTTCAAGCAGGGGAATTGAAGCTAGCCCTACTCAAATAACTGCGCTGCAGAAGATGGCTCCTCCGGAGAATTTAAAGCAAGTGCAAAAGCTGACTGGACGTCTGGCCGCACTTAGCAGGTTTTTATCAAGGTCTGCGGAGAGGAGTTTGCCAATCTTTAAAGCTTTGAAAGGGTCCGAAGATTTTGCATGGACACCGGAGTGTCAGAAAAGCTTCGAAGATATTAAAGATTATCTCAGCAATCTTGCTACACTTACGGTGCCTATTGCGGACGAAACCCTACTTCTGTATCTTGCAGCCACAGGCTCAGCTGTCAGCGCAGTTCTTGTCAGAGAAGCTGATATCAATGGGAAGTTGGTCCAAAATCCTGTCTATTTTGTATCCGAAGCATTGTCAGGAGCAAAGACAAGATACTCCGAACTTGAGAAGTTCGTTTATGCTCTGATAATGGCTTCGAGGAAGCTAAGGCATTATTTTTTGGCTCATAATGTAATTGTACCAACTTCGTATCCTTTAGGAGATATGCTCCGAAGCAAAGATTCCACTGGAAGAATTGGAAAGTGGGCAGTAGAACTAGCACCCTTCGGCATATCTTTCCTGGCGAGGACAGCTATCAAATCTCAAGTCCTAGCAGACTTCGTAGCAGAGTGGACTCCACCTGCGAAGTTGACTCCAGAGAAATCAGATGACGGAGTTTGGACTATCTACTCCGATGGGGCTTTCCAAGCATCCGGAGCAGGCATTGGGGCAGTATTAATTTCACCATCAGGACAAAGAGCAATGTACTCCGCAAGACTCAACTTTAAGTCTACCAATAATATAGCGGAGTACGAAGGAATATTATTGGGACTCCGGAAAGCACGTGCTCTAGGGGCTACAAGAATAATTATAAAAACAGATTCTCAGATAGTAGCAGGGCACGTAGACAAAAGTTTTCAAGTCCGACATCCACAGCTTGTAAAGTACTTGGAAGAAATTCGCAAGATCGAAGCACATTTCAAGGGTATTTCCATTCGGAATATACCAAGAGCTGAAAACATGCAAGCGGACATTTTAGCGAAGGCTGCTGCCGGAGCTGTGGATGTGCCTGACGAAGCTTTCTATGAGGAGCTCAATGTACCTTCGGTGCCACAAGTTGCTTCTGCAGAGATTCTCTGCATTCCTAATGCAGATTGGAAAGGTTCAATCATAGAACTCTTGCAAGGAGGAACAAATTTGCCCGAAGAGCCCCAATTGTCAAGATTAAAGCTCAGAGCAAGAAATTATCAGTTAATCAACGGTATATTATACAAGGCCGGAGTATGTTCCCCACTACTCCGATGTATATCTCAAGCCGAAGGCCAAGAAATTCTTCGAGAAATTCACGAAGGCCTTTGTGGAAGTCATTTAGCCCCTAGAGCTCTGGCAGGAAAAACACTTCGCCAGGGGCTTTATTGGCCCACAATAACAGCTGATGCGGAGAGCTTGGTCCGCACTTGTCAAGGATGCCAGTGGATGGGCCGACGGAGTCATCGCCCACCAACAGCTCTTCAAGTCATTGCTCCGGTATGGCCTATGGCCAGATGGGGTATGGATCTAATTGGTCCCTTTCCGTTAGCAAAGGGAAATCTAAAGTTCGCAGTGGTAGCTATCGAATATTTTTCTAAGTGGGTCGAAGCAGAGCCCTTAACAGCTATCACTTCGAATAATGTACAGAAATTCTTCTGGAAGAACATTATTTGCCGGTTCAGAGTGCCTAGATATCTCACGGTTGATAATGGAACACAGTTCGACGCAGAACCCTTCAAGAAGTTTTGCGAGGACCTAGGCATTCAACTATGTTTTGCTGCAGTAAGACATCCTCAGTCAAATGGAGCCGTTGAGCGAGCCAATGGAAATATCTTGTCAGGGCTAAATCGAAGAATAGTAGGGTTGTCAAAGGGACTGTGGACCGAAGAGCTTCCAAAGATTTTATGGTCCATTCGGACTACGCAAACAAGGTCCACAGGTTTTACTCCGTTCAGACTACTATTCGGAGATGAAGCAATGACTCCAACGGAGCTCAAAGGGGGCTCATTTCGCAGCACCGAACCAGACATCGAAGAAGAAAGACAAGCTTCGTTAGATTTGTCAGAAGAAACAAGACTTCGAGCTGTAGCTAATTTCTCAAAGTATCATCAGCAGACGAAGACTTGGTATGACCCGAAGGTTAAGCTCAGCGAGTTAAGGCCAGGTCATCTTGTTCTACGAAGCATTATAGCACCAGGGAAGTTAGGCAATAAATGGGAAGGTCCATATTTAATTGTCCGCTCAGGGCGCCCTGGTTCATTCAAATTAGCTAATTTAGAAGGTGAAGAGTTAGCACATACTTGGCATGCGGAGCACCTAAAGCGATACTTCGCATAAGGGCTCCTTGTAATTTGCTTGTAATCACCTCTAAATTAATAAAGCATACACCCTTCTGTTTGCCTTCCCCTTGACACTCCTAGTTTCCCGAGCGGACGCGCTGGGACGGAAGTCGATTGAGAGGGAAGTGTCATCAAGCTGGGCTGTATTTCCGGACTTCGTACTTATAAAGTCGAAGCCTCCGGTGTGGTGGCTGAAATCCATCCGGAGCCCAAGCTAATACCTTGTAGGCATCCGTAAAAGAGCCAATACCACATTCAACGGAGTCCAAGCTTCGGCTGGTAGATTTCCGTAAAAGAGCCGAAGGTGGCCAAAATCTGCGGAGTCCAAGCTGCAGCTTGCAGACATCCGTAAAAAGAGCCGAAGGTGGCCAAATTCTGCGAAGTCCAAGCTCCGGCTGGTAGACTTCTGCAAAAAAGAGCCCAAGTTGGCCAAATTCTGCGAAGTCCAAGCTCGGCTGGTAGACTTCTGCAAAAAAGAGCCCAAGTTGGCCAAATTCTGCGAAGTCCAAGCTCCGGCTGGTAGACTTCTGCAAAAAATAGCCGAAGGTGGCTACAATTTCTGCGAAATCCAAGCTCCGGCTGGTAGATTTCTGCAAAAAACAGCTGAAGGTGGCTAAAGCAAAACAGCATTTAAGCCATGAGCTTCGAATGACTGTTCATATGCGTCCAAAGTGACAATTTTTTAAGACACTAAAGTGTCCTGGAAGTTATCTTAATTGATTTCTTTCATGAAATAAACAAAGGTACCAAGTTAACCATTCTTCTGACTACAAAGGTCGAAGACATTTTATAAGATTTCAAAAGATCTTTAAATGACAGAGGGGCTCCGAACCCCCAAAAAATTGTACTCCGAAGTTTTTTCTTTGCGCATAACCATCTTTGAATACAGTTCGAAGTTGCTTATACCCAAAGAGGGGCTAGTAATATGGAGACAATTTTAAATTGGCATTCATTATTGAATAAATGTGTTTACATATTACATTATGAAAACTTGGTGTCTATACCAAGAAGGAATCGGAGACCTCTTCGGTCCCGAGAGCTAGGGGTGGAACGACTAGTTTCAACATCGGAAGTTCTAAGAACTTTGCGTTTAACTCTCTTCCTCCCCTTCGAAGCTCTAAAATCCTTCTGTTCTTGTTGAAGCTCGGCCCCAAGTTCGAAGCCGCTCGGGGCTTCTCTCCCAGCTTCTAAGATCTTCAGATCTTTTATTTTGGGCTTCACCTTCGTCTTCGGACCAATTAGTGTCTTCAGAAGACGAG
>JAAALK010000290.1:65398410-65471348 GCA_019279435.1 Zizania palustris | reverse complement strand
AAAAGACTTTGGCCCTGCTGTCTAATTATTTTTATTGGCTCAAGATGCGGAGAGATGTTGAACGATTTGTGCAGCGTTGTGCCACATACCATAAAGCTAAGTCCAAACTTAACCCATATGGTTCGTATACTCCACTTCCTGTTTCTAGTGCACCTTGGGAAGATATTAGCATGGACTTTATCGTGGGATTGCCTAGGACAAAGAGGGGGAGAGACTCCATATTTATAAGAGTGGATAGGTTTTCTAAAATGGCACATTTTATTCCCTGTCACAAGACCAACGATGCTTCACATATTGCTGATTATTTTTCAGGGAAGTTGTGAGATTGCACGGGATGCCTAGAGCCATTGTTTCAGATCATGATGTGAAGTTTATGAGTTACTTTTGGAAGACAATGTGGGCCAAGCTTGGCACAAAATTGCTGTTTTCAACAACTTGTCACCCGCAAACTGATGGTCAAACAGAGGTGGTAAACCGTACACTCTCCATGTTGCTGCGAACAATGATTAAGAAGAACTTGAAAGAATGGGAGGACTGTCTCCTACATGTTGAATTTGCATACAATAGAGCTGTCCACTCAACAACACAATTGTGCCCGTCTAAAGTGGTGTATGGTTTTAAGCCAATCACACCACTTGATTTGCTGCCACTTCCTTTTCAAGAGAGAGCAAACATGGAGGGAACTAAGCGTGCAGAGTTTGTGAAAGCTATGCATCTGAAGACCAAGGAAGTTATAGACAAGAAGGCACGCTATTTTGCTCAAAAGACAAATAAAGGAAGAAAGAAGATGTTTTTCAAACCAGGAGATCTTGTTTGGTTGCACTTGCGCAAGGATCGTTTTCTTGATTTGAGAAAGTTTAAATTGATGCCCCGTGCTGATGATTTAAAACCCTATTTGGGAGCTGACGATGAGCTTGAGTTGAGGACGACTCCAATTCAAGGGGGGGAGGATGATAAGGACATCACTTCACATGATACACACATGGAGCCTCCACCTACAATTCAGTTACTAGGACGAATCACATGCGCCCGTGCCCGTCGCTTGAACCATGAGGTTAATTCTTTCCTTAGCAACTATGTCAATATTTGTTTGGACGGGATGCTACTGAATACTAGTGATATTTTGTTGCTTAGGAACATGGGAGATGGAATAGAAGAGTTGGAGCTGAAGACGGAGTCGCACGGATGTTTTGAAGTCAAGATTTCGCTGGTTCGGACTACATCAACCACCCTGCACCAAAATGGGCATAACTTCCTTATACGAAGTCCGATTGGTGCGTTCTTTGACTTTTTGGAAAGCTGAGGAGAAGACGGATCGTTTTCCGTTGGTTTCATCTCATTTGGAGTCTCGAGTCGATCTGTGTGATTAAAACAGTCCTGCGTGACAGAACTAGGCCGTGTTGGCCCATAGTCTGAGTCTGTACGTCTTCTAGCCCACAGCCTGTGTCTGTTCGCCTTCCACAGGCCGCCGCCCTATATATTCTCACGCCAGCCGCCGCTAGGGTTAGGTTTTGCTTTGTTTGCATCTACACTATTGTGTTTAGATCCCGCCTCTTGCACCGGACCGATTGGCTGCTGCATTGGCGTTTGTGAAACCTCACCTTATCTTCGTTTGTCTGTGATTTGGCATTCGACTTGTATCCTTCCTGTTCTTGCTTGTGTTCTTGGGTTCGCTTGCAGGAATTAGCCTTCGTGGCGAGGTCAATCACGTCCTGCGTGGTTGATAACCAACGGAGACAGTGGTGTAACGATTGTAAGGTTTTGATCCGCCGGACTGGAGCCTTGGATCGCCAACGTCGAGATTCTCCACCAACCCAAGTTTATCCTTTACCTAGCGGAAGATCGGGACCACTCCCCCATCACCAGGAAAGCCGGCTGGTAAGGCCCAGGCCTTCTTCTGCTGTGTCCATGGTGAGAATCGAAGTCACGCAACTGATGCGTGCAAGTCTATACTCGCTTTGAGAGGCGAGTACCTTGAAAGAACCTCGGGTCGAGGAACTACTGACCGAGTTCCTTCCGAGGTGCGTCCAGAGCCTGTCCAGGTTGTGGCACATATAGACAACTTTGACCCTGCAAGGAAAATGGTCAAGATCGAGGGAAAAGAGTAGTCCTCCCCATTTCCGGAGGAGGGACTCTTGGTAGTATGTCGAAGAGGAGAGAAGAGAATATGTCCGAGAAGTGGGCCATATTGGAACTTCTTCGTCCGTAGCTGCTATGCCTGAATGGTCCCATGTGCCGATATCTTTTTCTGCAGATGATGCAGTTGGCATAAAGTTTCCACATGCGGACCCACTTGTCATCACTGCCGATATAGAAGGGACTGAAGTCCGGAGAGTACTGATTGACGGAGGGAGTTCAGCAGATATTATCTTCGTCCAAGCCTTCGATTAGCTCTGTATCTCCAGGAAGCATCTTCTCCCAACAGCTCGTCCTTTGCAAGGCTTCGCAGGACCCCCTCTTGATGCCCTCGGCCAAATACGTCTGGCGGTCGCTTTCGGAGATGGGCTACTGGCCAGGACGGAGGAGGTGATTTTCGATGTTGTAGATGCCCCGTACGCATATAATGTTATCTTCGGGAGGGGCATGTTGAACCAGTTCGGGGCCGTGGCGCATCATAATTATTTGTGTATGAAGATGCCCACGCAAGCGGGAGTGCTCACTATTTTCAGAGATCAGTCCACTGCGAATAACGTACAAGGAAACCCAGAGGATATCTCTACTTCAGGTGAACCTTCGAAGAAGTCCTTCCCAAGACCAAGCCCTGAAGGAGAGATTATAACGAAGGTTATTGTCAAAGAAGGCAAAGACTATTCATTTCAGTTCGGCAAGGATTTGCCTCCAGAAGTCGCTACTTCGTTAGAAAAAGTAGTTGAAGAAAATGTAGATGTCTTTGCATGGTATGATGAGGACATTACCAGAGTCAGTCGAGATATTATTAAACATAGCTTACTTGTGAACCTGAGGGTTCGGCCTGTCCGATAAGGACTACGGAAGTTATCTACGGAGAGGGCCATCCTTGCTAAAGCTGAAGTGGAAAAGTTGCTAAAGGCTGGGATTATCAGAGAAGTAGCTCACACGGAGTGGCTAGCCAACCTAGTCTTCGTCAGGAAGAAATCTTCCGTGAAGTGGCGCATGTGTATTGACTTCACATCATTGAATAAAGCATGCCCCCGTGACCCCTATCCCATGCGCGAAATTGATCAATTGGTTGACTCCACTGCTGGTTCGGAGTTATTAAGCTTCCTTGATGCGTATTTTGGCTATCATCAAATCTGGTTAAAGCATGAAGATGAAATCAAAACAAGCTTTGTAACTCCTTCGGGAGTCTTCTGCTATGTAAGAATGCCTTTCGGTTTAAGGAATGCCAGTGCAACTTTTTCAAGGTTAATTGCTAAGGCTCTAGGTCATCAAATAGGTTGTAATGTAGAAGCCTATATGGATGACATTGTAATAAAGAGTGCTCTAAAGCACCAACATAGCCTAGACTTAGCAGAAACGTTCAATAGCCTTCGGGGCTCAGGCTGGAAAATTGTTAGGGTATCTAGTTTCAAGCAGAGGGATCGAAGCTAGCCCTACTCAAATAACTGCATTGCAAAGGATGGGTCCTCCAGAAAATTTGAAGCAAGTGCAAAAGCTAACTGGTCGCCTTGCAGCACTAAGTAGATTCCTAGCAAGGTCTGCGGAGAGAAGTTTGCCCATTTTCAAAGCATTGAAAGGGTCCGAAGATTTTGCATGGACATCGTAGTGTCAAAAGAGTTTTGATGATATTAAGAATTATCTCAGTAACCTTGCTACACTCACAGTGCCTGTTGCGGACGAAACCCTACTCCTCTACCTTGCAGCTACTGGCTCCGCAGTCAGTGTAGTCCTTATCAGAGAAGTTGATTTCAATGGGAAGTTGGTACAGAATCCAGTCTATTTTGTATATGAAGCATTGTCTGGAGCAAAAACAAGATATTCTGAGCTTGAGAAGTTCACCTATGCTCTGATAATGGCTTCGAGGAAGTTAAGGCATTATTTCCTAGCACATAATGTGATTGTACCAACTTCGTATCCCTTAGGAGATATGCTACGAAGTAAGGATTCTACAGGAAGAATTGGGAAATGGGTCATTGAATTAGCACCCTTCGGCATCTCCTTCGTGGCAAGGACAACAATCAAGTCACAGGTGTTGGCAAACTTTGTGGCAGAATGGACTCCCCTGCAGTATGGGCTCCGAAGAAACCAAATGAAGGAATTTGGACCATATACTCCGATGGAGCTTTCCAAGCATCTGGAGCAGGTGTCGGAGCGGTAATAATTTCACCTTCAGTGCAAAGATCAATGTACTCCGCAAGGCTCAACTTTAAGTCCACCAATAATACAGCAAATTTGCCTGAAGGGCCACAGCTTTTGAGGTTAAAGCTCGGAATTCAAAATTATCATATAATCAATGGTATTCTGTACAAGGTCGAATTATGTTCCCCTCTGCTCCGATGTATATCTCAAGCCGAAGGTCAGGAGATTCTCCGAGAAATTCATGAAGGCCTTTGTGGTAGCCATCTGGCCCCTCGAGCTTTGGCAGGAAAAACACTTCACCAGGGGCTTTATTGGCCTACAATAGTAGCTGATGTGGAGAGCCTAGTCCGCACGTGCTAGGGTTGTCAATGGATGGGAAGAAGAAGTCATCGTCCGCCAACAACTCTTCAAGTCATTGCCCAGTGTGGCCCATGGCCAGATGGGGCATGGACCTTATTGGCCCCTTCCTAGTAGCAAAAGGAAATTTGAAATTCGCAGTGGTAGCAATCGAGTATTTTTCCAAGTGGGTCGAAGCAGAACCCCTCACAGCTATCACTTCGAATAATGTTAAAAAATTTTCTTGAAAAGTATTATATGCCGGTTTGGAGTACCTAGGCAGCTCACAGTTGACAATGGGACACAGTTTGACGAAGAGCCCTTCAGGAAGTTTTGCGAAGATCTTGGCATACAAATATGCTTTGCTGCAGTGCGCCATCCTCAGTCTAATGGAGCTGTAGAAAGAGCCAATGGTAATATCTTGTCAGGGGTGAATCGAAGAATAGTAGGGTTGGCAAAATGGCTGTGGACCGAAGAGCTCCCAAAGATTTTATGGTCCATTCGGACCACTCAAACAAGGTCCACAGGTTTCACTCCTTTCAGACTATTATTCAGGTATGAAGCTATGACGCCAACGGAGCTTAAAGGAGGATCTCTTCGCGGCACCGAACCTGAAATAGAAGGAGAAAGGCAAGCTTCGCTTGAATTAATAGAAGAAACAAGACTTCGAGTTGTCGCCAATCTATCGAAGTATCAGCAGCAAACGAAGACTTGGTTTGACCCGAAGGTTAAGCTTAATGAACTTAAGCCAGGTCATCTAGTTTTGCGAAGCATTATAGCACCAGGGAAATTAGGAAATAAGTGGGAAGGTCCATACATTATTCTCCGCTCAGGACGCCCTAGTTCTTTTAAGCTAGCTAATTTAGAAGGTGAAGAATAAAAGCATGCCTGGCATGCGGAGCACTTAAAGCGATATTTCGCATAGGGGCTCCTTGTAATCATATGTAAAAACCTTTTGAATTAATAAAGCTCATGGTTCAGATAATGCCTACCTCTCAAACACTTCCTACTTCTAGTGGACGCACTGGAAGAACGAAGTTGGTTGTGAGGGAAGTGTCATTCATTTGAACCAATTTTTCGGACTTCGAACCACTGGTTCGAAGTTTCCGACGAGGTGGGTAAGTCACTAAAAAACGGATTCCAAGCCACCAGCTTGAAAGCATCCGTAAAAAGAGTTGAAGGAGACCAAATAATGCGGATTCCAAGATCCGGCTTGAAAGCATCCGTAAAAAGAGTCCAAGGAGACCACTACGAATTCCAAACCACCGATTTGATAGCATTCGCAAAAAGAGCCGAAGGAGGCCAAACAGAACAGAATTTGAGCTGATAAGCTTCGAATATCTGTAAAAAGGGTCCAAGGTGACCAATCGTTTTGGATGCTAGTGTCCGGAAAATTAGTCCGAAGTGACTATTTTCAAACAAAGGTACTAAGTTACCAGTTTTCAGACTCCAAGTAGTCGAAGACATTTTGTGAGATTTTAATTAGTCTCTAAGTTGTTAAGGATCTCTAAGCCTCCAAAATTCTACTCCTAAGACTTTTTCTTTGCGCCTAACCATCTTCGACTATACTTCAAAGTTGCTTACGCCAAAAGAGGGCCTGGGAAATAGGGAGACAATTTTTTTAAAAAAATCTTATAATCTTTATCATTTGAACAGATTACATTACATTACGAAAAATCTGTGTCTATACCAAGAAGGAATTGAAGACCCCTCCGATCTCTAGAGCAACCACTAAAGCCAGAACGACTAGTTCCAGAGCCGGGAGTCCTGATAACCTTACGTTTAATTCTTATCCCTCCTTTCGAAGCTCGATAATCTTTTTGTTCCTATTGAAGTTCAGCCCAAGTTAGAAGTCGCTCGGGGCTTCTCTCCCAGCTTCGAATGTCTTTAGGCTTTTTTCCTTGTTCTTCAGCAGTACTCTCTTCGTCGGACCATTCAACGTCTTCAGAAGATGAGGCTTCCAAGTTAACTTCTTTTTCTTCCTCTTTAATATAAGATAATATATCTTTACATATTTTGGGCGCAATTGCACCGGAGCTTTCTCGAGGAATCAAAAATTGAGGTCATTTGTGAAGTTTTAAAAGATCGAAGGTAGCCCATAGCAGGCGAAGTTCTTCGGTAACATTTAATACTTCGAGATCATCCATATGAGGTTGAGAAGCCTAAAAACACGATAAATAAGTTTTCATTCATAACAGATGAAAGCATAATTTTTACATATTCGGACCCCTAAACAAAACTAAACCTATGGGTCTGGCGGAGGCTGGCTGCTCGAAGCTTGAGACCGAGCTTGTTTTTGGTGATGCCCTTCATTGATCCAAGCCTTGATCGCTGTTCGACCTTCGGCTCTCCATGATGCTCGGAAAGCTTGCCAGGTTGCGCCACCTCTTCGGAAGGGTTTAGTAGTTGGTTGTCGTCGAAGGTAATGGGAGCCGCCCCCGAATCTGGTGCTACTGATAGCCCTAGATCCTCGTAGTAGCGAAGTACTCCGAGAGAAGCTACTTGGCCAAAGAGTTCTCCATACCGTATACCTGCTGTCTTCATCATCTTTGTTGCTCCTTGGATCATTTTTAGCGATCGCAGTAAGGGGACGTTGTCACTCGGAGGTAGTGTCCAAAGAGTACCGAAGTACTCTAGAACACCTAAAAGATTATTCATGACCTCCGCAGCTACCTTCTCCGACTTCACCTTGTCTTCAATTAAGGCATCCCTTGACAAAGTTAGCTCATTTACCACAGAAGATATTCTAGCTGCCTCCGTAACCAAAGAGTTCTTCTGGCTAAGCAGGTTGCTGCCTTCCTCCATGGATTTCGTCTTTTCTTCTTGAAGCTTAACCAGCTCAGCCCCTACCGTTGCATGCTTTGCCCGCATTTTCTCTATTTCAGCTCGAAGCACGATTTGTTCGACTTCGAGCTTCTGATTTGCAGCCTCCAGACCAAGTCTGGCTCTCCTCTCCACTGCAACCATCTCGTCCAAGTTGGAGATTTGAATTTCGGAGCCTTCAATACTCCTTTGGAGAGCAGTAATCCTCTCCTTGAGACAAATACTTCCTCGCTTGTTCGAGACAGCTGCAGCTCGAGCCAAGACTATTTGCTGCGAAGAGAAAAAGCAAGGTGAGGAATTGTTCATAAGTTGAAATTAATCTTGTTTTTGCAAATACTTCATACCTGGTATGCTGCCCGTTCCAAGGCTGCGTTCAGCTCTGAACCCTCAGCCTCCCCAAGTATGGCTACTAAGTCTGTTCCCCCAACTTCGCAGTTAGCTCGATCCAAAGGCTCAAGCAGGGCCCGAAGTCCAGTCCTTCGCTCCAGAAAAGGATCTAGGAGGGGGAGCATGGACAAAGCCCTTTGATCATCTTCGTTCGGCGAAGGGTCGGAGCGCTGTGCCGCATCTTCGGAGACTTCAGTGGACTGGCCCCCCTCCGTAGATTGACCTCCGTCTGTTGATTCTGACGGAGTTAATCCTGAGTTCAGAGTAGGAAAGGGGTCCATTTTGCCTTTACCTTTTCCAGGTCCCATTTGTGCATCTTCTGGAACCGACCCCGGAGATGTCGAGGTCTCAGGAGCAGTCTTCATGGGAGGAGTCATCTCCATGGGAGCAGATCCTGCCAAAACAAAGGTATTATATATTGCATAATTTTGCAGGGTGAAGAAAAAGGCGTTTCAAGTGAAGTTTACGTCCGAAGTCATGTCGGCGGGTGAGTACGGGGCTACTCAGAGGGTCGAAGGCCACTTCGAAGTCGTCATCGGACTCGAAGTTTGGAACCGAAGGGTTGACTGTTGGTGCCTCCCTTGGAGCAACAGCTACCACTTCGTCCGGAATCAAAGCTTGTTCAGCTGTAACTTCGACTCCGCCTTCAGTAACAGGGGCTTCTTAATGCGGCAAGTCAGGCTGGACGCTTGAGGTCCCGGCCTGTTCGGAGCTACCTAGAGCAGCTGGCACGCTTGCTGCGTCGCTAGTGTCTACGACAACATTTGCCTGCGCTTCATCTTCGGTAATTAGGTTCACGAGGAACCTTTGCATTTCTCTCACTCCATCATGTTTAGATGAATCGGAGGGCGAAGCCACAGGCCTTGAAGGAGCCACATTATTTGGCTTTCGGGCTAACTTCTTCACGGGAGTCTTGGCTGGAGCCGAAGTCCCAGCATCCGCTTTCCTCTTCTTCGGGCCTTGTTCAGAAGGCACCCAGTCCGGAAGAGGGGGGGGCGCAACTCCGAGTACGCCACATACTCGGTTGAGTCGCTCCCAACTGCCCACCAGCTTTTTTCTCCATTCCTTTTCGGCCGGAGTTGGAGCTCCAAGAATGTTCTCTGAAGCTCGAACAACTTGCTCCAAAGTCATAGGGGCTTGAGAACCTAAAAGATGAGTTTGCATTAGTCATTTTATCAAACAATCGTATATAAAACATGTAGTTTTCAAAGCTACCTGCAGGGCTCGAGTTCGAAGAAATTTTTCGGAGTCCACCCTCCGGATCTTATTCGAAGGTGATAGGCCAGTTGGCCATCAGAGGTGGAATTTGAAGCCCGATGAACTCCTCCGCTAAATCCCGCAAGCTCATGCGGCGACTAATTCTTTGGAGCAGGCTAAGGCGAGCTTCGAGCTGGCTGGGGTCTGGGTGAACTTGGGCTTCCCTTCGGAAGTATATGTCTTGCAGAGGTCTAGCCAGACGGATGCCTGCTCAAACTTCGGCATAGAACCACCGGAGAATCCAATCTGTGTACCATCTGGCGTTGATGGCCTTCGCTGGAACTCGCAGTTGGAATTCGTCTCGGAGTCTGAAGTTGATACTACCGAAGGCTACTATGATTTCCTCCCCTCCGGAGCCTTGGTAAGTTTTTAGCTGGCAAGATGCTCTATGCAGTGCTGCAAAAATCTCTGCTCTTCCTTCACAGCCTTCAGCCCGTAGCGCCAATTCGAAGATGGTCAAGCGCGCTATTGCATTCGGAGACAATTGAGGAAGGGTAACATGAAACAGGCCCAATACCTCTGACAGGAAGTCCACCGCCGAGAGACCTAAACCAGCCTCGAAGAAGGCTTCGAAGACCAAAACTTCTCCAGGCCGCGACGAAGGGATGGCTTCCTATCCGGGTTTCCAGACGTTGATCTCTGAGCTAATTTTCCCCTCGACCACCGCCGCAATCGTCTTCCTCTTGCAGGTGGATGGCCCCAGTTTGTAAGACTGGTCCGGATACTTCGAAGAAGCCGGGAGGAGATCGTGAGGACCAATCTGTGGGGGATTCCCCGCCGGAGCCGCCGCCACCACCGCTGCTGGTGCCATCGCCACCGTTGTTGCTGGCGCCACCGTCGCCGTTGCTGCTAGGGCTACCGCTGCCACCGCTGCTGCTGCAGCCATCACCTGTTGCCGGGCTAGGACCGAAGTCGCCCTAGGAGCCTTGAAGCTTGTTTTCGCCATTGATCTGAGCCGAATGCTTAAGGCTAGAGTTTGGAGGCTAAAGGATGATTGCGCAAAGAAGGTGAGAAAGGTGTTTGAGAATTATCTAGGTCCTCTATTTATAGCCTGGGTTCACAATTTTTTACCGTTCACATTTGTCGTTTCGCATTCTTGACCGTTACTATTTGCGAAGTTAACGCACCGCGTAGATTCTTCTAAAAGGAAAAGGCTAATGGCTATTTCTTCCGAGTCTAAAAGACTTTCTAACTTCTTAAGCTGATTCCAGGATTGTTCGAATGTAACTCTCTTAGAAATCAATTCGAAGTTGTGAACTTTCATGTATTCCGAAGGTTGATTAAGTTTGTTAACCCGTATGCATGATTATTTTTCTTACATATACTGCTCTCCTAACTTTACAGATTTAGCGGAGAAGCGTATTCGAGGGGGTACTGATGGGGGAAAATACTTCATCCTCAGGGTCACTACTGTAACAAGACAAAGGCAGGCTATTTAGCCAAATCTCTCCAGCATCTAACTCCGGCTTAGTACTGGGTCAAGTTTGATGGATCGAGGCGAACTCTAGTTCGGAGTATATCTTCGAATGTAAACTCTTCAGAGAACCTCCTTGCCAGCTAAGATGGAAGACTTATCTTCTTTCTCATTAGATTAGTCTTTTACCATTTTAGCCCTATTAAGGGTACCGAATAGTTTCCACTATGTCGGTTGTAAAAGAGGGGTAAAGAGGTCTTTTCCTTAAGGTTTTGGCCTATAAATACCCCCCGTTTTACCTTGTAATGATCATCGAATACTAAGTTATTCAATACACACCTTCGAACTATTTTGAGCTATTATCCATTTCGGAGGCTTGAAATAGTTTACTTCGCAAACATTTCGTTTGTTAGTTTCTAATCTTTAGAAACCTATTAGTGTAATCTTTTACGCCAACAGCGATCATCCTCTTTTTCTTCAAGTCGACTTTGTTTTGCTCGGTCTCTTGAATTATGGCCTTATTCACCAACTTTTGGAAGTTCGCATAGCCTCCGGAGAGCAGCTGAAGGGAAAGCTCGTCCTTCAGCCCCTGGAGAAACTTGGACTATCGGGCCGCATCAGTGCGTACCTCTTATAGGGCATACCGGGCTAGCCGGTTGAACTTGTGCAGGTATTCCATAATGGACCTGCTTCCTTGTTGCCGGTCCTGAAACTCCTGCTGCTTCTAGGCGATCACGCTGTCGGGGACATTGGCGGCGTGGAAAGCGGCGGAGAACTCCACCCAAGTGAGGACATGACCCTCTTGCTGGGTCTCGCGCAGGTTGTCCCACCACTCTAAGGTGGGACCTTGGAGCTAGTGAGCAGCAAACGCTACTCTCTCCTGTTCGGTGCATGGCAGAAGATCTAGCTTCTTCCCAATTTACCTCAACCAGTCACCCGCCTCCATCGGGTTGGTGGTACTAGAGAACATGTGTGGCCGGACACGTAGGAAGTCCGAGAATTGGGAGGACGTTGCCGGAGTAGCTGGGCGGAGTGGCTCTGGCTGCTGCTGCCGCAGATGGAATAGTTGGGCTTGTTGCTCCTGCATCTGATTCTGTTGCTGCTGCATTTGGTTTAGCAGCATAGCAATCAGTTGCTTCTGGTTGGCCATCATCTCAGCCAACGTGGGGTGGTTGGCGACTGGGGCCTACTGCTGTCCGGTCGCTCCCCTGATGAGGACATCACTTCACATGATACACACATGGAGCCTCCCCCTACAATTCAATTACAAGGACCAATCACACACGCCCGTGCCCGTCGCTTGAACCATGAGGTTAATTCTTTCCTTAGCAACTATGTTAATATTTGTTTGGACGGGATGCTAATGAATACTAGTGATATTTTGTTGCTTAGGAACATGGGAGATGGAATAGAAGAGTTGGAGTTGAAGACGGAGTCGCACGGATGACTTGAAGTCAAGAATTCGCTGGTTCGGACTACATCGACCACCATGCACCAAAATGGGCATAACTTCCTCATACGAAGTCCGATTGGCGCGTTCTTGGACTTTTTGGAAAGCTGAGGAGAAGACGGATCGTTTTCTTTTGGTTCCACCTCATTTGGAGTCTCGAGCCGTCTTGTGTGCTTAAAACAGCCCTGCGTGACAGAACTGGGCCGTGTTGGCCATAATCTGAGTCTGTACGTCTTCTAGCCCACAGCCCAAGTCTGTTCACCTTCCACAGGCTGCCCACGCCCTATATATTCACTCCAGCCGCCTTTAGGGTTAGGTTTTGCTTTGTTTGCATCTACACTATTGTGTTTAGATCCCGCCCCTTGCACCGGACCGATTGGCTGCTGCATAGGCGTTTGTGAAACCTCACCTTTCATCGTTTGTCTGTGATTTGGCATTCGATTTGTATCCTTCCTGTTCTTGCTTGTGTTCTTGGGTTCGCTTGCAGGAATTAGCCTTCGTGGCGAGGTCAATCGCGTCCTGCGTGGTTGATAACCAACGGAGACAGTGGTGTAACGATTGCAAGGTTTTGATCCGCCGGACCGGAGCTTTGGATCGCTAACGTCGAGATTTTCCACCAACCCAAGTTATCCTTTACCTAGCGGAAGATCGGAACCAATCCCCCATCAGTTGGTATCAGAGCTCAGATTTCCCGTTAGGTAATCTCGATCTGCTTTTGTTTTTACCTAGAGTCCAGAAAACCGCACCAAAAAATTCCCCATCGAGAACCCCTTTGTTCCTTGCGATTTTAATTTCAGTTTTTAACCTTGTTGAGTTTGTGTTCTTGGTCGAGTCTTGTTGCTGGTTTAGTAATCCCTTTGTGTCATTTGAGTAGTAGTTGTTCTTGGTCGAGTTTGTGTCGTTTAGTTTAGTAATCCCTTTGTTTTCCACATCGAGTCTTTGTGACCCCCTTCGATAAAACAGCCATAACTTTTCGCTCGTTTGGCAGAAAAATCTGAAAGTTTTTGAGCGTGTTCCTGACCCAATTTGGGTGGGAACCCTAACAGGCTAAGCCTGTTAGCCCTCACCAAAATCGCCAAAAAAATTATGAAGATAAAGAAAAAAATTGGTCAAAGGTTTTGCTCGCCGGTCAGCGAACTTGTTGAATTTCTGTGAGCCACATCCCACCTCAGTTGTAGGTGCCAATTTTTGTGGTTGCATCTCTGGTCATTCTTGTTCAAAACAAAAATAGAGTGAAAAAAAAAGAAGAGAGAAAAAAAATCAAAAAAAGAGAAGAAGCGGTAGTAACAGAATTATCGGCGGCAGTAACAGATTCTGCTTGTCCGATCTCTTGTCCGAACTCTTGTCCGGTCAGCGGTAGTAACAGAATTATCAGCGGCAGTAACATATTCTGCTTGTCCGATCTCTTGTCCGAACTCTTGTCCAATCAGCGGCAGTAATAGATTCTCAGCAGTAGTAACAGTTTCTGCTTGTCCGATCCCTTGTCCGATCTCTTGTCTGATCCCTTGTCCAATCTGCAGAGAGCTGATTTTGGCCTGTTATTGCTTCCATTTTAGTTTTGGGCACATAGTTTTCCTCTATTGCTTGAATTCACATTGGGAGCACTAAGGCCAGCAACTTTGACGAGTACTAGGGAATACTTATTGAACTTGGTTTAACTGTTATTACTATCGCTAATCCTTGCTACTCACTTTGCCTTCCAAGCTACACCTTTCTCTTGGTCAGGACAGGTTCATTTCTTGCAATTGCACACCACCCTCCACTTGGTTCATCACCTGCAGGCCGGTGACCTCACTGCGGCGTGGTAAGAACACTTGCAAGCGTGGGTAAGGCGCTTGACGGATTGCTTCCACCACACACCCACCACCCCAACTAGCTATTTTCCATAAGGATTATTCTTTGTTGTTTTGTCTTTCACTAACATGGCAGATAACAGCGGTACCCCTCCATCTGATTTTAATGATTGTGTCTCACGACGTGCTCTACTAGAGTCTCAGCGGCAGACCCAACATTCCATCGAACGTCTCGCGCGTACTGTGGCTGACCTAGTGGACCGAATGACTGCCTTGGAAACACGCTTGCCTGCTGCACGAGCCAACGAAGACCATATTGAAGAGGAATACGACCTATCCTATGCCGGGAACAATGGCATTGACCCTGACGAGGCTGCACGTCATCCCCTTCAGTTCAATCATCAAGGTATGGGCGGCCACCGCAACCGCCATCCACAAGGTAACAATGACAACCGCAGGAATGATGATCCCTACTCCAAGGTAAAATTTTCAGTGCCTCCTTTTGCTGGCACCTATGATCCAGATGCATATTTAGATTGGGAGATGTCAGTCGAACAAAAATTTAATGCTCACATGGTTCCTGCTATCCACCGCGTGCGCTTAGCTACTAGTGACTTCACTGGATATGCTCTTCTTTGGTGGACTGAAATAGTTCAGGTTGGCAATGAACCACAAAATTGGGATATGTTAAAACGGCAAATGGGTGGTAGATGGGTTCCTCCTTCATATAAACGTGATTTGAGAAAAAAATTGCAGCGCCTAAACCAAGGAAATAAATCGGTAGAGGAGTATTATCAGGAGTTGCAAGTAGGTTGCATGCGTGCTGAAATTGAGGAGGACAATGAGGATAAAATGGCCCATTTTTATGGTGGTTTAAGACGTGAAACTCAGGATATCATTGATTATAAAGAATACAATACTATCACTCGTCTTTTCCACCTTGCTATGCTTGCAGAGAAAGAATTGCAGGGTCGCCAACAACCACAACGCAGCATGAGGACCAACATTGGTGGTGCTACTTCACGCTCAAGTGGGCAGCAGCAACGACCACCACCTTCTCGACCGATGGCTACATCAGCACCTTCTACATCTACAGCCCAGGCTGAGGGCTCCAAGGCTGCAGCATCCAAGGCGCCAGCCAAGCCCACCTCCTCGGTGGCCTCTACTGCACATTCTGCAGTGATCCAGTGTCACAGATGCAAAGGATTTGGACACGTTATGAAGGACTGCCCTAGTCAGCGGGCTTATATTGCTACGGAAGACGGTGGCTACGTAAGTGCTAGTGATGTTGAAGATGAATATGCGCTTGCTGCTAACATTGCAGGAGATGACGATACATTCGACGATGACGCTGTTTTTGCTCCGGATGCCTCTGCCGACCTTGAAGCACTTATTGTACAACGCGTATTGAGCACTCACATGGAGCAGGACGATAGGGCACAACAGAATAATCTGTTTCAGACCTTCTTCGTCGTCAATGACCGTCGTGTACGTGTCATCATCGACAGCGGTAGTTGCACCAATTTGGTGAGCCACGACATGGTAACGAAGCTTCAACTTCCCACACGTGCGCATCCACACCCTTACCATGTGCAATGGTTCAACAATAGCAGTAAGGTCAAGGTAACACAAACTGCTCACATCAAATTTGCCATTGGTACATACTTAGGAGTTGCTGATTTTGATGTAGTACCAATGCAAGCATGTTCTCTGTTACTTGGTAGACCTTGGGAGTATGATACTGATGTTACACACCATGGTAGGAGCAATAAGTATACATTTATGAATAAAGGAAAGAAAGTTACATTGCTTCCTATGACTCCTGCTGAAATTGTAAAATTTGAACAAGAAAAACATGCTAGGGATGCACAAAAGAGCAAACAACCTTCTGAAAATCAGCAAGTAGCTAAGACGCTTTTGAGGCAACAGAAAGATAAAATTGCTTCTCCTTCTTCATCACAAGTTATTAATCTAAAAGGACATGTCATGCTTGCAACTAAAACTGACCTTGCTGAAATTTGTGATGATACTCCCTTGCTATACGGCTTGATTTGCACAAACGTGTTGTTTTCACTTGCGAACATTCCTAGCTCTGTTCCTGTTGCAGTCACTGACCTTTTGCAGGAGTTTAATGATGTTTTTCCTGCTGAAATACCACCCGGGCTACCACCGATACGCGGCATCGAGCACCAAATTGATTTGATCCCGGGAGCGTCTCTTCCTAATCGTGCAGCGTACCGTACCAATCCAGAGGAGACAAAAGAAATTGAGCGCCAAGTACATGACCTTCTTGATCGTGGGTACGTCCGTGAAAGCCTTAGTCCTTGTGCAGTACCCGTTCTTTTGGTGCCTAAGAAAGATGGTAGTTGGCGCATGTGTGTTGATTGTCGTGCTATTAATAATATCACCATTCGATGTCGACACCCTATTCCTAGATTGGATGACATGCTTGATGAGCTTAGTGGTGCCATTATATTTACTAAGATCGATCTTCGTAGTGGCTACCATCAAATTCGCATGAAACTAGGTGATGAATGGAAAACTGCTTTTAAAACAAAGTTTGGATTATATGAGTGGCTTGTCATGCCTTTTGGACTCACTAATGCACCTAGTACCTTCATGCGCTTGATGAATGAAGTCCTACGGCACTTCATAGGACGCTTTGTGGTTGTATACTTTGATGATATCTTGGTTTATAGCAAGTCTCTCACTGAACATGTTGAACACCTACGTGCTGTTTTTTCTGTCTTCCGAGAGGCTAGAATGTTTGGTAACCTTGAGAAGTGCACATTTTGCACGGATCGAGTTGTGTTTCTTGGATATGTTGTCACTTCACAGGGTATTGAGGTTGACGCGGCAAAGGTAGAAGCAATCAACAGCTGGCCGCAACCCCAAACTATCACACAGGTACGTAGTTTTCTTGGTCTTGCAGGTTTCTACCGGCGTTTTGTGAAAGATTTCAGCACCATAGCCGGTCCTTTACATGAGTTGACCAAGAAGGGAGTTACTTTTACATGGGAACCAGCACAAGAACAAGCTTTTGCCACACTCAAGGATCACCTTACACATGCACCTCTACTTCAGTTACCCAACTTCAGTAAGCCTTTTGAATTAGAATGTGATGCTAGTGGTTTTGGATTAGGAGGTGTGCTTCTACAAGGAGGTAAACCCGTGGCCTATTTTAGTGAAAAATTACATGGTCCACGGTTGAATTATTCTACCTATGATAAGGAATTATATGCCTTAGTGCGTGTGCTTGAAACTTGGCAACATTACCTTTTGCCTAAGGAGTTTATTATTCATTCGGATCATGAAGCATTGAAGCATATACGTAGTCAAGCAAATCTGAATAAACGACATGCTAAATGAGTAGAATTTATTGAGACTTTTCCATATATCATTAAGCATAAGAAAGGGAAAGATAATGTGATTGCCGATGCTTTATCTAGATGTTATACTTTGCTTTCTCAACTTGATTATAAGATCTTTGGTTTAGAAACATTGAAGGACATGTATGCTACTGATTTGGACTTCAAAGATGCTTTTGCAAATTGTACAGATGACCGTGCTTGGAACAAATATGTGCTGAATAATGGATATCTTTTTCGTGCTAACAAGTTATGTGTGCCGGCTAGCTCTCTTCGCTTGTTGTTATTGCAGGAAGCACATGGTGGTGGTTTGATGGGTCATTTTGGATCAAAGAAAACAGAAGATGTGCTGTCCACACACTTCTATTGGCCTAGGATGAGACGCGATGTTGAGCGCTAGTGGCACGATGCACTACTTGCAATAAAGCTAAGTCCCGTCTAAACCCACATGGTCTTTATATGCCTCTGCCCGTTCCTAGTGTACCTTGGGAGGATATTTCTATGGATTTTGTGTTAGGATTACCTAGGACTAGGAGGGGGAGAGATAGTATTTTTGTGGTGGTAGATCGTTTCTCTAAAATGGCGCATTTTATACCTTGTCACAAGAGCGACGACGCTACAAATGTTGCTGATTTGTTTTTCAGAGAGGTCGTACGCTTGCATGGAGTTCCCAATACCATCGTTTCAGATCGTGATGCTAAATTTTTAAGTCATTTTTGAATGACGTTGTGGCATAAGTTGGGGACGAAGCTGCTGTTTTCTACTACTTGTCACCCCAAACGGATGGACAAACGGAGGTCGTCAACCATACATTGTCCACCATGCTGAGGGCTGTCTTGAAGACCAACTTGAAGCTTTGGGAAGAGTGTCTACCTCATATTGAGTTTGCATATAATAGGTCAGTACACTCCACTACTAAGGTGAGTCCGTTTCAAGTGGTCTATGGCTTTAATCCGCGTGCTCCTATTGATTTGCTACCATTGCCACCATCTGAAAAATTGAATTTTGATGCTACTACACGTGCTGAATTATTGCTGAAGATGCATGAAACTACTAAAGCAAACATAGAGAAAATGAATGAGAAATATAGTGCTTATGGTAGTAAGGGTAGAAAAGAGATAACATTTGAACCGGGTGATCTTGTTTGGTTGCACTTGCGCAAGGATCGTTTTCCTAATTTGAGAAAGTCTAAATTGATGCCCCGTGCTGATGGTCCTTTCCGTGTGCTTGAGAAGATAAATGATAATGCATATAAACTTGAGTTGCCTGCAGCTTTTGGGGTTAGTCCCACATTTAACATTTCAGATTTAAAGCCCTATTTGGGAGATGACGATGACCTTGAGTCGAGGATGACTCCAATTCAAGAAGGGGAGGATGATGAGGACATCACTTCACATGATACACACATGGAGTCTCCACCTACAATTCAATTACAAGGACCAATCACACGCGCCCGTGCCCGTCGCTTGAACCATGAGGTTAATTCTTTCCTTAGCAACTATGTTAATATTTGTTTGGACGGGATGCTACTGAATACTAGTGATATTTTGTTGCTTAGGAACATGGGAGATGGAATAGAAGAGTTGGAGTTGAAGACGGAGTCGCACGGATGACTTGAAGTCAAGAATTCGCTGGTTCGGACTACATCGACCACCATGCACCAAAATGGGCATAACTTCCTCATACGAAGTCCGATTGGCGCGTTCTTGGACGTTTTGGAAAGCTGAGGAGAAGACGGATCGTTTGCTGTTGGTTCCACCTCATTTGGAGTCTCGAGCCGTCCTGTGTGTTTAAAACAGCCCTACGTGACAGAACTGGGCCGTGTTGGCCATAATCTGAGTCTGTACGTCTTCTAGCCCACAGCCCAAGTCTGTTCACCTTCCACAGGCTGCCCACGCCCTATATATTCACTCCAGCCGCCTTTAGGGTTAGGTTTTGCTTTGTTTGCATCTACACTGTTGTGTTTAGATCCCGCCCCTTGCACCGGACCGATTGGCTGCTGCATAGGCGTTTGTGAAACCTCACCTTTCATCGTTTGTCTGTGATTTGGCATTCGATTTTTATCCTTCCTGTTCTTGCTTGTGTTCTTGGGTTCGCTTGCAGGAATTAGCCTTCGTGGTGAGGTCAATCGCGTCCTGCGTGGTTGATAACCAACGGAGACAGTGGTGTAACGATTGCAAGGTTTTGATCCGCCGGACCGAAGCTTTGGATCGCCAACGTCGAGATTCTCCACCAACCCAAGTTATCCTTTACCTAGCGGAAGATCGGGACCAATCCCCCATCATCCCCACTGAGGCAAATTTCTGGTGTCATTCCCATTCTGAGGGGCATCGGATCCTTGGTTATTGGCTATCCTGAAGCTGAGGGGTTTCCAAAGAAGATATACATTTTTAGAGGAAATGCAACTAATCTTTATTTCTCAAAATTAAAAAGTCTTAAACTTAGACGATTACATTCTTATTTCTTATTTAGTCTTCACTCATGCCTTATATCTAAAATGAGTGGCAATACAATCATGACAAGACAAATGAAACAAGCAATCATAAGCTAGCGTCTAAAACAGCTCGGGGGAGGGCTCGATTGTTGGCTCAGCGGGGACGGTCGGTGCAGGGGGTGGTGGAGCTGGAGGGCCTAGCGGAAGAGGCGCTGCGAGAGATCCTCTTGGGCCTAGCCAAAGGGGTCCGGAGTGACTTCCGCTTGCGCGGCAGAAGAGGAGCGACCTCCTCTAGGTCCTTCTGCAGCTCAACCTAGCTACGCAACTGCGCGGTGTCGGCGATGCCCTGGCGCAGAATCTCATTCTGATGCCTCAGCTCCTCTACCTCAGCGGCCAAGTGGCGCCCCTACTGGACCAAGCGGTGGAGATCTGTCTTCTCGCAGTTCAGGCTCTCCGATGTGTGGTGGTAGTAGTCAATGGTGTTGTAGCGCCCCGATTTAACAAATCGAGTCATTATTGAATTTCATAAGAAAAACAATAATACAAGAGGTTCATCATGCGACAGCGTACATACGACAGTATTCATGGTACGCAGACCATATTTATTACATCAAAGTTTTGGTAAAAACAGTAATAAAGATAATTAAAATTCTGCATGACGAACGTCTTCTTCAGGATCTTTCTTCTCGACTGGGTCGCTACTCCAGACCGTCTTCGAAGTAGGCATCCTCTGAGGTGTTCAACGGGTATGAGTACAAAAAGTACTCAACAAGCCACCGCAAATGCAAGTAATAATGCAGGATAGTAAACAAGGAAGGGTAATGGCTAACATTGCAGAAAAGTGCAGTTTCAGTTATTGCATTTAATGTAATCACATTTTAATCATGCGGAAAAGTAAATATGGATATCAACAACATCAACTAACTCGAGGGGTACAGTCAGCCCCACCTCGCTCAACAGTCCTTACATGTCAATCCATCATGCACATACATATTCAAAGTAAACTAACTGTGGGATGTCACGCAACCCGCCCTTGACCGTGGGCTCGGCTTTTTGAAAAGATTTAAGACTCTGATCAGAGATGTACTACTGTACCCACAAGGCACGCACTCGTGCCAAAACCTCGATATGAGATGTTCCAAGCGATAACCACCCGCTCTAGGTTTCGCCGGCGCGCCGGACCGCATCCCGGCTAACGTCGCACCCCCTTTTGCGCCACATTGGTACAAGTCACCCGCAGGTGCAACTTGACCCATCTCCAATTGG
This sequence comes from Zizania palustris, assembly GCA_019279435.1. Taxonomy (NCBI): domain Eukaryota; kingdom Viridiplantae; phylum Streptophyta; class Magnoliopsida; order Poales; family Poaceae; genus Zizania; species Zizania palustris. The sequence continues at coordinate 65,450,542 of JAAALK010000290.1, read as the reverse complement.
TGGCCTCGGTTTGGAACAACCCATACCTTAGTTAGGACTTACCCACTAGACTTGTGGTTAGTACGTAAGTGTATTGCAACGGATCCCTCAGACCGGTCCTTATAGTGCCCCGGGTGCTACCGACCAATGCCCTAGCTTGCACCCGGAACCCACCATGCATACACTCACAACCATAACTCATCACCAACAGAATTTCCAAGGATAAGAAGTAACGGGGATCATATAATAGAACCATTTTGCTACGACTCATTTTTATCCTATAGCGATCGTGTCAATACATTGGACACTAGCTAATATCATTGATCATATGGTGACAAGGAGGTTAGGCGAGATAGCATGGCTTGGGTTGCACATCAAGGTCGGGGGATCCTAAATAAATATATTGTAAGGGTTTCATTTGACTAATGCATATATAACCTATGTGTTTTAGCGATAGTTTAATCAAACTTGGGTTCAATATGCTCAAAAGATTGGTTTGGTGACTTGCCTTGTTCAGCAAAGGGAGAGGGAGGGACTTCGGGGAAGTACTCCGGCTCCTCGGCGACGTCGTAGTCTTTTGTATATAATAAAGTAAAATAAAATAAATACAACATTCAACCAAACAATATAACATCACATAATAATCACATAGGTTTAAGTTGGTTTGATTAAAAATAAATCAAGTTGTTAGGGTTCTGAAATTTAGTTTATAAATAATCTCAAAAGAAATTAAAATAAAGTGTTGTCCTTTGAAAGAGGGTTTTAAAAGGGGATATTCTCATTTTTAAGCTCTCTAGTAAATTTAAAATGAAAGTTTCATAGAAAACTTAGTGATTTGTTTATATCAACAGGAAATAAATAAATACAAACTTTACTGGAATTTAAATAATTAAATTTACATTTTTAACCTAAGGGTATTTAAATGTTCATTTAAATAAACATGAAATGTCCAATGTAAACCTACTATTTTTATTGTATAAACATGTAGAGAATAATTTTATGAATTTTCTGAAATTGGAATGGCAATTTTTTCAGTTCAAATGCGCCAGATATGAATTTTACAAGTTTAAAAGTATTTCTGAAATCCAATTTCAATTTTTAAACCCCTCGGGTCCACGGTGAGCCAGGCCCACGGTGAACCCGCGCACTGTGCGCGTGCACCGGGTCGATCTGGACCGTCGGATCCAGATCCAACGTGCGCAGGCGAGGCGGGGCGCTTTAAGTGACAACAGACGGCCAGGATTAAAACGTGCGAAAGGGTGCTACGTGGACGCACGAGATCGAACGCGGGTTTTAAATGGAAATGGACGCGCGAGATTAAAACATAACGCTTTGACCAGATCCGACGGTGCGGATTAGATCGCGTACGTGGGCTCACGTGCGTCGCCCGATCACGATCGCACGGTCGGGATCAGATCTGACACGGCACGGGTACTCGACCCGTGCCGGTCGTCTTCTCCGACGACGGCGAGTGGGCCAGCGGCCATGGCGGGCGACGGCGGCCCTAGCTAAGCCTAGAAATGGAAAGAGGGCACTACGGCTGTCACGACGGTACCTTAGGCGAGGCGAGGGGTCGACGGGGCGTGGCCGGCGGCGAGGGTAGATGCGGAAGGTTCCTCGGGTACTCGACGACGATGGTGTTCCGGCGATCTCCTTGACCAGCGGAGGCGTGGCCGAGGTAGGGGACGTCCTTGCGGTCACGACGGTGGCGGAGGCGCGGGCCGGGGTGGTCCGAGGCGACGGCGAGGGGCGGCCGGAGACGAAGTAGGGGGAAAGCGCTAAAAGGCGAATGGAGGGTGCTCTGTTCGTTCTCGCGGCGATTGGGCGCGGGGGTCGAACGCGGCGGAGGCCAGGGGTATAAATAGTGGTGTCGGCGAGGGTTGCATGCAAGGAAAGCCGAGGGGGAGGTTTTATTCGCCGGCGAGGGCTCGGCCATGCACGGCAGCGGTGATCCCGTGGCTTAAAGGCGTGTTTTAACGGGGGGAAACGGTCGGCGCGACACGGGGGACCGAGTAATGGCGGCAATTTAATGGGGGACGGGCCGGCGAGGCGGATCCGAGGGCGAGGTCATCGGCCGGCGCGATTTGGGGGCGGTGGCGCGAGGTTGACGACGGGCCTGACGAGTGGGGTCCACTGGCCAGCGAGCGCGGACGAGCGAGGGAGGCAACTGACGGGTGGGACCGGGCTGTCGGGTGCGCGTGCGAGGGGAGGTGTTCGGCGCCGACAGGTGGGGTCGGGCTGTCAGCCAGAGACGCGTGAGGTAACGGGCTGGGCCGGCCGGGAGGGAGGGGAGGGAGCCCATTACTGTTTGAAATTATTTTCTGATTAAAAATAATTACAGAAATTGATTTAAAATAATAGGGCTACTTCCATGCTTAGCAAAAATTTATGAAAATTCTCAAAAATATTTCTTGGCTTTAGGATCATATACAAAAATTTTCACCTCCTAGTTTGGCCATCTACTCTATGTTGTAGTTCAATTTGGTATAAAGAGGTATTTAAAGTATTTTCAGAAATATATATTTCAGGAAATTGAATTTAATAATATTTTTATTGTTTTGAAAATTTGGGGTGTTACAGGTGTCGTGCTGGCTATCGGCGTCATGTACGGCCTCCGTGTGAAGATCATCCATCGCCTCCAGTAGATGCATGGTGCGGGCGATGGCGGATTTGTGCTGGGAGAATGGGCTGATGTAGATGCTGCGATGACTCCCTGGAGTGCGCCTGGGCATGAAGTGGTAGGAGGTGTCGAGGAGCTGGCCATCATAGACTGAGAAACCAAGGGTGGTTTCGGTGTATGTGATGAGTGATTGACAGGATTATTTACCCTCTGTTCGAAGGGTACCTCCGAAGGGGCTTCGGAGGTGGTACCTCCGAAGGGTGTTCGGAGGTGTGTCACCGGAGTGTGTTCGGTGTTTGCTTGCTGCAGCTGCGCAGCGGAGTGTGCCTGTCGGAGGGGTCCGACAGTACACGATGACTGGGTTCGTACCGATGGCTTCGGTACTTTGGGCGGTACACCGGAGTGTGTGCCGGAGGTTGCTAACCCGGAGAGGTCTCCGGAGTACTGGATACACTTGTCTGTTTGTCTGTGGTGCGCAGGGACTTCGGAGGCGACGGACAGGGTTCGAGCCAGGTGAACTTGGGTCAAGCGGGTGGCTTGATGCCAGGGGAGCGGGGAGCTCCGTCACGGTGGCTGCGAAGGTGGTCCGGGTCGGTCCTCGGGTCGAGGCGTGCCAGGTGAAGGCAGAGAGTGCGGAGCGTGGCTCCGGCTGAAGGTACTCCGAGACAAAGTCCTCGGAAGTGAGGCACTTCGAAGGTACTCCGAATGGAGTGACTTCGGAGTTGGTGGACCAAGTCCTCTGCGGAGGCAAGGTGTTCGAAGTGTGCTCCGGAGGGAGACACTCGAAGGTTACCCTACGAAGGTCTCAGAAGTCGAGGTGCATCGAAGGCATTGTCCGGGTGAGGCTCGTCGTGGAGTGTGCTCGGGGAGAGGCACTGCGACGGAGTGCTCATGGAATGCTTCATGCGGAGGCCTTGGACGAAGGAGGGACTTCGAAGGGTGGTACTCCGAAGGTGGGTCTTCGGAGTGAGGATGACTTGAGGTGCTTCGGCCATGCATGGCTTCGGTACACGGACGGACGGTGTTCGAGCTGGGAGTAGCTGCGAAGCCGTGGTGATCCACTCCGGAGGTGGTGGTGCGAAGGCCCAAGGGCTTTGACGGCTTCGGCTCAAAACCGTCACTGTATCGAAGGAATTCTTCGGCGGAGCGAAGGCCTTCAGGCTGCAGGCTTCTCGCCGAAGCTACCGCACCTTCGGGTGCGAAGGGAGGTTCCAGAAGTCAACTCTGTAAAGGCTGACACTGTCTGTTCTGAAAAAGGCTGACACTGTCCCCTCTGCAGCTGACAGAGAAGCCTCCAAAATAAAGGTGGACTACCTTTTGTACCCCTTAGTTCTGTAGAGACAAATCTGTTGTAAACCCTAGGGGTAAAGTAGTCACTTCCTTAGGATGAAGCCGTGGGCTATAAATATGGGGGCTCGGTAGGTAACATTTAACACTTTGAGCATTTACTGTTGAGCTCCTGTAGACAGACCTCACTGTTTTCATTCTGAGTTCAATACATTTTGTGTTCCTTGTTCAAGCGGCGAAGCCCTGCTTCTGTGTGCTTTTGCTTGAGCTCGTATTGCATACCTCGCTACTTTTAGTTCACCGAAGCCTGTCTTGGCGAAGGGTGTTTTTATCGCGAAGTGTGTTTTACAGTGTGCTGTCGCTCTGTGTAACACGAGGCAAGACCTCGCTGATTACTAGCGAAGCCCTGTTCTGTCCCGTAGTGCTTCTTGTGTCGAAGCCCTTAGCATAGTCCATTTGCGTGTGCGTGTAGACCTTCGGGTACGAAGCCCAGCACCCGTTGCTGTCGCCAAGTACTTGGTCGAAGTCCTCAGAGGGCTGTCCACTCTTGCGAAGGGTGAAGTGTGAAGCCTGCTCGAAGCACCTCGTGTGCGGAGCCTGCACTGACTTAGCAGAGTAGATTTTCGAGGGTTGTTAGTGGAGCGAAGTCTTCTTGGCTTCGAACTTTTGCTCCTCCGAAGCCTGTGTTCGAAGGTGTCGAAGTACCTCCGAACCAGACCTCCGAAGGTTGTGTTCGAAGCCTGTTCCGCAGAAGACAGAACAGAACCGAAGGCTAAGTTTTTAGCCAGAAATTTTAAAAGCTCCCATTCACCCCCCCTCTGGTCGCCGTTTCCGGTCCAACAATTGGTATCAGAGCAGGTTAAGATCACCAGTTGACCTTAACCGGTTTTGTGATCTGTTGGCGACATGGATAGAGGCAGTAAAATTCCTCTGTTCGATGGGACAGATTTTGCATACTGGAAGGTGCGCATGGAGGCTTACTTGTTAAGCCAAGGAAATGCAATTTGGGAGATTGTGGACTCACAATACTCCATCCCTGATACCCGCACCACTCAAACCGAAAAAGATCAGTACATTGCCAACTCGAAGGCAAGGAACATATTGTTCATTGGTTTGAGTCGGAGTGAGTTTGATAGGGTGCAGCACCTTAGGACTGCTAGGGAGATTTGGACAACACTCACTGTCTTTCATGAGGGCTCTGCTCAGATTAAGGCCAGGCGCCAGAGCACCTACAATCAACAGTATCAGCTGTTTGTGCAGGCACCTGGTGAATCTGTAGATGCCATGTTTTCTCGCTTTGACGCGATAGTGAGTAACTTGCGATCCAACGGGACGCTTGCTTACAGTGATCACGATAGGGCTATCAAGCTTCTTTATGCTCTTGACCGTAGCATATGGGAGGTGAAGATATCCAGCATTGAGGAGTCCACAGGCTATGACACTCTAACCTGTGATGAACTCTTTAGCAAGCTGAAGTCCACAGAGATTGCCAAGGCATCTCTTGCAGTGCACAGAAGCTCTTTGCCACAGCCATTGGCATTGGTTTCTAGCACTAGCCGTGGCACCACTGCAGAACCAAGCACATCAGGCACTTGTGTTCTTGCAGATGGTTTTGCTTTGTCCTCCCTGGTCTCCGTCACAAAGGAGCAGGTGGATACTCTAGCTGATGATGAGCTTGCTCTCATTGCCCGGAGGTTCACCCGCTTTCACCATGAGAGACGGGATCAGCGGAGAAGTGGTTTTAGTGGCTGCTATGAATGTGGCGACACTTCTCACATCAAGGCCAATTGCCCCAAGGTCAAAAAGAGAGATGAGAGTGACCGCCCCAAATTCCACAAAAAGGAGAGGAAGCCCTTTGTGAAGGGCAAGCGCGGCAAGATGGCTAAGAAAGTAGCCAAGGCCGCTTCCAGAGCTTTTGTTGCTGCTCTCAGCGACATCGACACATCCTCAACTGAGGAGTCGAGCTCTGAGGAGGAGGAGTCCCCAAGGAAGGAGGACAAGAAGGACAAGAAGGGACGTGACTTCACCGGCCTTTGCTTCATGGCCGACAGCGATCACAGCGGCGATGAGCTTGACTCATCAGAGGTAAACCTATCATCTGACCAGCTTCTAATTAAATTAGATGAGCTGAATGAAGTAGTGCTTGGTCAGGATAGATTACTTGTGCAAGCCGCTAGAGAAAGAAAAGACCTTAGACTTAGGCTAGAATCTGTATCTACTGAATATGCCATGCTTAAGTCTAAATTCAATGATGCTGAATGTGAATCATGTGCTGTTGTCATGAGTGAGCTTGCTCAGTTGCGTTCTGTACATGCTCAAACTCTTTCTGAGCTTGAGACTGCACAGAAGCAGCTTGTGGAGGTGGATTCTAGACCTCATGATATTATTGAATGCATGAACTGTTCTTTATTGCGCGAGAGCATTAATTTACGTGATAAACATGTTCATGATTTGGAGGCTAGATTGGAAAGGGCCGGTAGTTCTAAGGATGTGCAACCTGTTTGTGATACTTGCATCACCCTTAAGGACCAGCTAGGCACTGTCAGAGAGCGAGCTGAAAATCTCATGTCAGAAAATGAATACCTTCTTTCTGTGGTGAATAAATGCACTGAAGGGAAGGGTAGGATGGATTTGCTCTTGGCCAAGACCAAGTTGTGTGCTGACAGAGCCGGGGTAGCTCTAGGTTTGGGTTTTGAGAGGATAGCTTCAGACAGTAAGACCAAAACTGTTTTCACCTCTCCCACCACCCTAGAGAAAGAGAGAGCTCTGTTGGACACCCCATCAGCCAAAAAGCCTACCCATCCACCAAAGAAAACCACTCCTCCTGCCAAGAAAAATCCTCCCAAGAAAACCACTCAGAAGAAACCCAAGGAGCTTGTGAGAGTTGCTCCTGTGACCCATGAGAGTGCCCCCAGGAGAGTGTTTCACTGTTCTTATTGTCAGCGGGCGGGTCATTTGGTTGGTTTCTGTTTCCGTCGCATCAAGGATGAGCGACGTGCTCAGGCGATGAGCTATCAGGACATGCATTGCCCATCTTTAGGTATGCATGAGTCTGAGTTTTACTCTCGTCCTGTTTTTGAGGCTCCTCGTGCTTCTCGGAGAGGTTTTGCTCCTCGAGGTCTTCACCATGTTCCATATGATGGTAGACCTCGGACTGGCAGATTTGTACCTCGTCAGAGTAGGAGACCTCGACATGCTTTGCGTTCTTTGCATGTTGGTAGACCTCGCACTTTGCATCATTCTGATTTTTATGTGCGTAGACCGTCTACTTTTACTGTGCCTACTACTCGTGTCACTCAGTGCTGGATGCCTCGCCATTATTTTACTCACCCCAGCACTGAGCGATCGAGGCGTTCTTATCATGTGTAGGCGACAGGTCGAGGCTTGGAGGGCACGTGGATCATGGACTCCGGTTGTTCGCGCCACATGACCGGAGATGCAAATTGGTTCTCCAGCCTCACCACAACCAAGCAAAGGGAACATATCACCTTCGGAAACAATCGAAGGAGTAGAGTGAAAGGTAAAGGTGTGGTAAGGATTAACACGAACTTCACTCTCAAAGATGTTGCTTTGGTTGAGAACCTGGGATACAATTTGCTGTCTGTATCTCAGTTGCTTGATGAGGGCTTCGAAGTGCGATTTCATCGCGATACTTCGCAAGTGCTCAATTCTGATGGCGTTGTGGTGTGTAAGATCTTTAGGGTTGGGAGAGTTTTTGGAGCTGATTTTTCAGAGTCGTCTGGTTCTTCTCATTGTCTTGTTGCACATTCGACTTCTGAGCTTTGGAAGTGGCATAGGAGACTAGGGCATATGAGCTTTGAGTTGCTCGCTCGTTTGAGCGCCCTAGGTTTGATCCGAGGATTGCCCAAGCTCAAGTTTGAGAAGAATTTAGTTTGCGCTCCCTGTCGACATGGAAAAATGATTGTTGCTCCGCATTCGCCAGTCACCACAGTGATGACTGAACAGCCCGGAGAACTTCTCCATATGGACACTGTAGGTCCTTCTCGGGTTAGTTCTTTAGGCGGGAAGTGGTATGTACTTGTTATTGTCGACGATTTCTCTCGCTACTCTTGGGTCTTCTTTCTTGCCAGCAAGGATGAAGTGTTTTCACACTTTCGGAGCTTGGCTTTGAGACTGTTCACTGAACTCCCTGGTGCATTAAAATTCATTCGAAGCGATAATGGCACCGAGTTCAAAAATAGTCTCTTTGTTGATTTTTGCATGGAGCATGGCATAGAACATCAATTCTCTGCTCCGCGGGTTCCTCAACAGAACGGTGTTGTTAAGAGGAAAAACCGCACTTTGGTTGAGATGGCTAGGACGATGCTTGATGAGCATAGGACTCCTAGAAAATTCTGGGCTGAGGCCATGAACACTGCTTGTTACATCTCAAACCGAATTTTCTTGCGCTCAATTTTAAATTTGACATCTTATGAGCTGCGTTTTGGGAGACAGCCCAAAGTTACTCATCTTCGAGTTTTTGGCTGTCGCTGCTTTATCCTAAAACGTGGTAACTTGGATAAATTTGAGTCGCGATCTTCTGACGGGATCTTTTTGGGTTATACTACTCATGGTCATTCCTATCGTGTTTATAACTTGGAAACTAACACTGTCATCGAGGCATGTGATGTGACTTTTGATGAATCAACCCCCTCTGTTAGTTCTGCTTTTGAACAGGCAAATGAACACGACATGGAACAGACCTTATTCGAAGACGAAGATCCCGGAGAATTCGAGGATGATCCCCTACTACCCTCGACATCGACCCCCGAAGCTGACCCCGCTTCTACTACTTCGGCACGAGGTCCCGAAGCGACTACCTCAACATCGGTCATCTTGGACCACTTCAACGCACAAGTTGAGGGGGAGACTGCATCCCGCCGCGAGGCTCCACATCATGTCCAAAGGATGCATCCTCCCGAGCAGATCATTGGTGAGCTTGATCAAAGGGTAACACGCTCTCACGCTCATTTTACTAATGCTGCTTTTGTTGCTTCTTTCGAGCCCTTAGATGTTAGTCATGCACTTTCTGATTCTAGTTGGATCAATGCCATGCATGAAGAGCTTGAAAATTTTGAGAGAAACCAAGTCTGGACTTTAGTTGATCCTCCACCAAATGTTCATTTCATTGGAACAAAATGGATTTTCAAAAATAAACAAGGGGAGGATGGAACAATTGTTAGAAATAAGGCCAGACTAGTAGCTCAGGGCTTTTCTCAACTAGAAGGGATTGATTTTACTGAAACTTTTGCACCTGTTGCTCGCCTTGAGGCCATTAGGATTTTGCTTGCCTTTGCGACATCCCGGGGATTCAAACTCTATCAAATGGATGTCAAAAGTGCTTTTCTTAATGGCTTCATAGGTGAAGATGTTTATGTAAAACAACCCCCTGGTTTTGAAAACCCCAAGTACCCACATAAAGTCCTTAAACTTCATAAGGCTCTTTATGGACTCAAGCAGGCCCCTCGGGCTTGGTATGATAGACTTAAGTCTTTTCTGCTTGAGCGAGGGTATTTGATGGGCTCTGTTGATAAAACTTTGTTTACTCTCAAGCATGGCAAAGATTTCCTCCTAGTGCAGATTTATGTGGATGATATCATCTTTGGTGGCTCTTCTCATGCTTTGGTTGCCGAGTTTGCAGATACCATGAGCAGGGAATTTGAGATGTCGATGATGGGTGAACTCACCTTTTTCCTTGGTTTGCAAATCAAGCAAAGCAAACAAGGTACTTTTGTCCACCAGACAAAGTACACCAAGGACCTGCTCAAGAAGTTCGACATGTCCGATGCGAAGCCTCTCGCCACTCCAATGGCTACATCTGTAGCATTGGACCCTGACGAAGATGGAGAAGCCGTAGATCAGAAGGAGTTCCGGAGCATGATCGGCTCCCTCCTCTACTTGACTGCCACGAGGCCGGACATACACTTCGCTGTGTGTCTGTGCGCTCGTTTTCAGGCTTCACCACGAGCTTCGCACCGCCAAGCGGTAAAGCGCATCTTAAGGTATCTCAAACACACCCTTGAGTTCGGCATATGGTATTCATCGTCTTCATCTTTATGTCTTAGAGGTTATTCAGATGCGGATTTTGCTGGGTGTAGAATTGATAGGAAGAGTACCTCTGGTACTTGTCATTTTCTGGGTACGTCTCTGGTTTGCTGGTCTTCCCGCAAACAGTCTAGTGTTGCACAATCGACGGCTGAGGCCGAATATGTTGCTGCAGCAAGCTGTTGCTCTCAGATTTTGTGGATGGTTTCCACTTTGCGGGATTTCGGGTTAGAATATAAGAGTGTTCCACTTTTCTGTGATAACACTAGTGCTATTTGTATTGCAAACAACCCGGTTCAGCACTCCAGAACCAAACACATTGATGTACGGTATCATTTTCTCAGAGATCACAATGAGAAGGGTGATATTGAACTTCAATATGTTGATACCCAACACCAGCTTGCCGACATTTTTACAAAACCCCTCGATGCTTCTCGATTTGCTTACTTGCGTGGGGAACTTGGCATTTGTCACCCTTACGGCATTTTGTGAGGGGGAGCTGCTTTTAATTGTCTTGCATATGCTCATTATGCGTGGAATTGCACTTACATCTTTTGCTATTATATGCCTGCTTTTAACTCAAAAGAAATCATGACAGCTCAGCTCTATGAAATATGTCTGGAACATTGATTATGCATGATGTTTTATTTTCTAAAAATCAAAACTTGCTCACCGCATAATCTTGTATCTAGCTTGTTTAGGCTGGACTGCTTTTAGCTATCTTTTTTCTACTTGACAGCAAGACACTATTCCTTGGATGCTAAAATTTGCAACTTGAAAAATTGTGTTCTTTATTCATGGATATTCATCAAAATGTTTCATTCATCTGAATCAAAATCAAAAAATTCCATGATTTGCCTGGTTTAAATGAAAAGATCCAGGAGGGTTTGGTTGTCGCACTACTCTATTCTAGACTGCTTACCATTGCACTTTGGTCTGAACTAGGATAGTGTAGTGTATGCCAAAATCACCGCCTTAAGCTTCAGATGGCTTTCATGCCTAGGCTTGGCTTGATTGGAAAGTATAAGGTGGACAAACAAATAACCCCTGGCATTAAGAAAAGAACAACAAATTTAATGGCTCATCAAGTTTGCTTTCAAAGCTCCTTTTGAACAAGACTTGTCTGTCTAGAGTAGAACTTGTTAGCTTTGCGCAGCCCTTGCCTTCACATGTCTAGCTGCTATGATTAAGTGGTGATGCTTTTACTTCAAAATGACAAAATCACATGCCATCATCTTGTTTCACAGATTGTTAAATTGAGCTGAGCACATGATCATTTGTGTTAATTTTGGCATATTTTTGCATTATATGTCTTTGCAATTCTATTCATTTTGCAGCTTTGCATCTTTTGAATGCTCCTTGATGCTTGCATTGCCAAAGGGGGAGAGATTTTGCTATGTTCTCTGCTGCAAGAAGGCATTATTTCTAAAGGGGGAGAGATTTTTGACATAAAGGGGGAGAAACATTTGCTCAACTCAGGGGGAGTTTTTTATCCAAAGGGAGTTTTGCCGAAGGGGCTTTTACTCTTTTACAAAGGGGGAGAAAATTTCTTTTATCAAGTGACATGCTTTGGCTCTTTTTGAGTTTTTATGGTCACTTGTGTGCTGAAAATTTTTACATTTTCTTGAACTTCAATTTGGTTGTCAATGCACTCATCAAGGGGGAGATTGAGAAACCAAGGGTGGTTTCGGTGTATGTGATGAGTGATTGACAGGATTATTTACCCTCTGTTCGAAGGGTACCTCCGAAGGGGCTTCGGAGGTGGTACCTCCGAAGGGTGTTCGGAGGTGTGTCACCGGAGTGTGTTCGGTGTTTGCTTGCTGCAGCTGCGCAGCGGAGTGTGCCTGTCGGAGGGGTCCGACAGTACACGATGACTGGGTTCGTACCGATGGCTTCGGTACTTTGGGCGGTACACCGGAGTGTGTGCCGGAGGTTGCTAACCCGGAGAGGTCTCCGGAGTACTGGATACACTTGTCTGTTTGTCTGTGGTGCGCAGGGACTTCGGAGGCGACGGACAGGGTTCGAGCCAGGTGAACTTGGGTCAAGCGGGTGGCTTGATGCCAGGGGAGCGGGGAGCTCCGTCACGGTGGCTGCGAAGGTGGTCCGGGTCGGTCCTCGGGTCGAGGCGTGCCAGGTGAAGGCAGAGAGTGCGGAGCGTGGCTCCGGCTGAAGGTACTCCGAGACAAAGTCCTCGGAAGTGAGGCACTTCGAAGGTACTCCGAATGGAGTGACTTCGGAGTTGGTGGACCAAGTCCTCTGCGGAGGCAAGGTGTTCGAAGTGTGCTCCGGAGGGAGACACTCGAAGGTTACCCTACGAAGGTCTCAGAAGTCGAGGTGCATCGAAGGCATTGTCCGGGTGAGGCTCGTCGTGGAGTGTGCTCGGGGAGAGGCACTGCGACGGAGTGCTCATGGAATGCTTCATGCGGAGGCCTTGGACGAAGGAGGGACTTCGAAGGGTGGTACTCCGAAGGTGGGTCTTCGGAGTGAGGATGACTTGAGGTGCTTCGGCCATGCATGGCTTCGGTACACGGACGGACGGTGTTCGAGCTGGGAGTAGCTGCGAAGCCGTGGTGATCCACTCCGGAGGTGGTGGTGCGAAGGCCCAAGGGCTTTGACGGCTTCGGCTCAAAACCGTCACTGTATCGAAGGAATTCTTCGGCGGAGCGAAGGCCTTCAGGCTGCAGGCTTCTCGCCGAAGCTACCGCACCTTCGGGTGCGAAGGGAGGTTCCAGAAGTCAACTCTGTAAAGGCTGACACTGTCTGTTCTGAAAAAGGCTGACACTGTCCCCTCTGCAGCTGACAGAGAAGCCTCCAAAATAAAGGTGGACTACCTTTTGTACCCCTTAGTTCTGTAGAGACAAATCTGTTGTAAACCCTAGGGGTAAAGTAGTCACTTCCTTAGGATGAAGCCGTGGGCTATAAATATGGGGGCTCGGTAGGTAACATTTAACACTTTGAGCATTTACTGTTGAGCTCCTGTAGACAGACCTCACTGTTTTCATTCTGAGTTCAATACATTTTGTGTTCCTTGTTCAAGCGGCGAAGCCCTGCTTCTGTGTGCTTTTGCTTGAGCTCGTATTGCATACCTCGCTACTTTTAGTTCACCGAAGCCTGTCTTGGCGAAGGGTGTTTTTATCGCGAAGTGTGTTTTACAGTGTGCTGTCGCTCTGTGTAACACGAGGCAAGACCTCGCTGATTACTAGCGAAGCCCTGTTCTGTCCCGTAGTGCTTCTTGTGTCGAAGCCCTTAGCATAGTCCATTTGCGTGTGCGTGTAGACCTTCGGGTACGAAGCCCAGCACCCGTTGCTGTCGCCAAGTACTTGGTCGAAGTCCTCAGAGGGCTGTCCACTCTTGCGAAGGGTGAAGTGCGAAGCCTGCTCGAAGCACCTCGTGTGCGGAGCCTGCACTGACTTAGCAGAGTAGATTTTCGAGGGTTGTTAGTGGAGCGAAGTCTTCTTGGCTTCGAACTTTTGCTCCTCCGAAGCCTGTGTTCGAAGGTGTCGAAGTACCTCCGAACCAGACCTCCGAAGGTTGTGTTCGAAGCCTGTTCCGCAGAAGACAGAACAGAACCGAAGGCTAAGTTTTTAGCCAGAAATTTTAAAAGCTCCCATTCACCCCCCCTCTGGTCGCCGTTTCCGGTCCAACATAGACCAACTGCAGCTCGGAGAGGGTCTGAAGAGCGGTGCGTTGGCTGGCTACCACGAAGGAAGGTACCGACTCTGGGGTGTAAAAAGCTGGCCACGTGGTGGAGGGGCAGATGATGACTGTGACCTCGCAGTAGCTCTCATTCACATCGGGGAAGATCCCATGGAACGCAGGCTCGTTCTCGAACCCGAGGAAGTCCATGAGCATGCGGAGCTCGCGAATGAAGCTGGCCTCATCGCGAAGAGTCCCACTCATGGTATGAACCGGCATCTAGAAAAGAGAGAATTTTTTGGTAAAAATTTTAGAAGACGAGATAGTAAGTAGTTTGTAAAAATACAGTCAATATAAATCCTAGGGTCAGGTTTGTTTGGCTTCCTACAGTCAAGTCGGCTCTGATACCATCTTGTAACGCCCAGATTTAATAAATCAAGACTTTTATTGAAATTCCATAGAAAATCAATAAATCAAGACGTTCATCACACGACCGCGTACAATACGACAAGAATTCATGGTTCGTAGACCATATAAGTACAAAAGTGTTAAAGCAAAGAGAAACTAATAAAATAAAGGTCATAGATGAAAGCCCCCTTCCAGTCTCGCCTTGACTAGGTCGCTACTCCAGACCTTCATCCTCCTCATAGTAGATGACCTCTGGTGGTGTAAGTCAACGGGGGTGAGTACAATCGTACTCAGCAAGCCACCGGATGCAAATATAATGAAGAGTAATAATAAGGAAGGTAGTGGCTAATTTTGTGGAAAAGCATATTTGTAATGCAGTTAATGTGAGAAAGTTATTAGTACGGAAAATTAAACATGTGTAATGCATCATCTTCTAACTCGAGGGGTACAGTCAGCCCACCCTCGCTCAACAGTCCTTACATGCCATGAATAACATAATCATTCACTCATAAGTAAACTAACTGCGAGAAGTCACACAACCCGCCCTTGACCATGGGCTCGGCTTTTTGAAAAGATTTAAACTCTAATCAGATGTGTACTACTGTACCCACAAGGCACACACTCATCCATGGACACCAAAGTGTACGAGATGACCCATACCACGAGAACTCGTGCCAAAAACTTCAGCATGGAACACACCAATTCGATAGCACCCTCTTATAGGTTTCATATGGTGCCCCGACGCGTCGGTCCAACACCATACCCCCCTTGATCCTCGTCGGTACAAGTCACCCGCAGGTTGCCCCTATGTTTTGATAGATGAAATAGTTCTTTACTTCTTACGGTGAATAGTAACCTAAAGCTCTGCATATTCTGTTTTGCTGAAGTTTTCCCAAGAAATTGCAATTCATCTTCCTGTTGTGTTGGTTGACATTCACTGTGGTTCTTTTGTTAATTGTTGGTTGATTACATGAGCAATTTTGTTCTGGACTCCAATCTCCAATTTGATTGAGTAGTCTCCACATGTTCTGTTTGGAAATTTGCATCTGATCATTAGGCATGTATTTGTTTTTCAAATTTCCATCATAACTAGTAAATATGTGTTTACTTCATGTGCTTTACTGGTTTACATCAAGATTGTGTCAGTACTGAAAATTGATCTTGCAGAGTTGAGTGAAAAGATAAACATCACAGTGTTTTCTTTCTTGCTGAAATTTTGAGAAAGAAGATTCAGATTTCTGAAACTTGCTGTTTTTCTCTGAGTGCTACTAAGTTTATATTTTTCGGAGAAACATTATACGGTTCTGTTATCTCTGAATATTGAAGTTGTTTCTCAGAATAGTATTCAACATGGTTTTCTAATTCAGTTTCAGTAATTAGTTTTTGTCTGTCCAGTCTGTTTGTATTGCTACATCTTTTCTGAAATGTATCAGGTGTCTTGAAGCATTCTGAACCTGTTGAGAGACTTTTACTTCCTTGACATTGTTTGATTGATGTGTTTTAGTTAAGTGGGGCTTCTTAAAATCCAAAATACCAATTCAAGTTTTCAGATCTGAAATCTATTTAGTATTTCAGAATGTGTGAACTATTTCATGTCTGAACTTTTGAACTGTTTTGAAAACCTTTTTACATCAAACACTCAATTTTATGAAATCTGAATTGATTATGTGATCTATTGAATCCAAAGTTGAGATATTATGTGTTTTCAGAATCTGTTTCATTCTCAGTTCATTATCTCAAACTGAATTCTATATGCAAGTAAAACAAACTGAATTGACTGGTTGTATTGAAATTCAATCTTCAGAACTTAATGTCAGTAATCTGTAAATTTGGGTCGTATGCCTAACCTGATGTTGTTCAGACAGATTAGTTAAAGTTTTAGTATTGTTTCTCATCTAATTTGTGCCATTACATCTAATCTTGTTGTTAAGTCTGAATTCTAAAACTTAGGTTTGAAGTGAACTATTCTTAGTAAATTGTTTTAAGTTCTAAACAAAATTGCAGCTCTGTTTTCATATTAATCAAGTATGGTTGAATTGAGTATCTGATTTTTGAATCACTGTTTACTACTGCAAATTGTATCAGTTAGTTTGATCTGAACTTCTGTATTCTGAGTGCTCAGTTCTGAATTGTAGTGGTCTGAAAAATACTGGTTAGTAGCTGATACAAAGGGTGGTTCAATGGTAGCTCAGTTTTATACACTTTTCTGAAAATGAAAGTTGTTTGAGGAAATCTGAATTAAAGTATATAGAAAGGAATCATTCTGTGTTTTGTTTTGAAAAATATGGATACTATTCATCGTCATGCTATTTTCAGAAATGTTTGTACTATCTGAATTTTAGAATCAGATTCTGAAAATGATGTTTTGAGTCTGTTCTCAGATCTGATCACACTTCAAAGTGTGTAAACTTAATCAGAACAAACTCAAAGTCATCCATTGAAGTTTCTAGGTCTAAATTGTGAATTCTTTTCAAAGTCAGAATTTCAATGACTGAATTGTACTAGTCGGAGTATCAATCTCCGACTTCCTGAGGAAGTCGACACTTCAAAGTCCGACTTGGACAACTCGGTGATTCAAACTTCTATTTGCTCTGAACTGTGATTTTGAATCATGTTTTGCACTGTTATTGTACTACTCTGCTCAAAATTGATTGTGACAATATTTGAGGTGCGTTGGGTGATCTGAACAGACCATCACATTTGCGAGAAAGTGTTGGGGCGCCTATTCACCCCCTCTAGTCGCCATTCCAATCCCACACAAGGCTATTCTTGGCACGGCAAGAGCAGCAACAACCGAAGTCGGTGTAACTATCGCTAAGACGCAACATCCTTTGAGCCTGTTGTAGTCGGGTAGCACAACATCAATCTCCACCGTCAAATCGTAGTTATCAGAAGACGATGTACCTGTCACTCAAGGCGCTACACCATCTTGGTTGTGGTAGTCGGGCATCCAACGTCGGGCTCCACCAAATTCACCACATCCTCCATCTCTCATCGAAATATCGGTCTCCCCCATACCCATCGGGTCCATTATGGGGGCCGAGGTCAGGGAGGTCACAACGCTCCTGAAGAGGGGGTCAACGGCGATGAAGGCGAACTTCGGTGATGGCGAGCGATGGCTAGAGGAAGGACATAGGGGTCGCGCAAAAATTACACTAAGGTGCTCGATTCTGGCGAGGGAAGGCAATTGAGGGGTGTGCTGGTCGCGGTGTGCCGTGGGGGTCCTTTTATAGTACTCCGGCGATGGCGAACGGTGGCACAAAAAAGGGAGCCGAGGGATTAAACCCATTTACAATGGCGAGGTTTAATTCGGCTAATTGTTGCACTCCGGGGCTTAACAGCGAGGGAATCCGAGGGTAATCAAGTGCGGGCATTATGGGGATTAACTTTTCGGCGTTAACCGGGGCTCAGGACCACGGTGGAGGCACTCGGGGGGCATTACAACGGTGGCCAGGGATCTCGGGGGCGCGAGGTTGAAGACGACTAACAGGGGGGTCCACTGGTCAGCGACAGTGAGAGGGCGCAAGGGTTAATGGTTGGCACCGACAGGTGGGGCTGATGCTTGCGCTGAGAGGGGGTGGCTGACAGGTGGGCCTCTGGCTCGGGTGCGAGGCCAAGCGCGCCGATAGGCGGGGCCTGCTTGTCAGAGAAAGGGCGGCGTGAGGGATGGGTTGGGCTGGCCGCGGAGAGAGAAAGGGAAGGGGAGCGGCCCAATACTGTTTAAATTATTTCTGAATAAAAATAATTGCTTAAAATAGTTTAAAAATTCTGAGCTAGCAGCAAAGGTTGGAAAAAATTGTAAAAATTCTCAGAATTGTATCTCGGTGTTAGGAACACAATATAATTTTCTTAGACATTGGTTTGGACTGTATCTCTAGATATTTACTTATTTGGACATTTTCCGCTTTAAAGAGAATCAAATTTTATTATTTCCTGGGAAAATATATTTTTTCTGAATTTACTTATCTCTAGAAAATTTGGGATGTTACAGGTACTCAGGGATAAACCTAAGCAAAACACAGCGCTGACATCGTGTTCCGCCTACCCTTAACAACGGCAAGGGGCGTGGAGTCAACAGGTAATCAATTTGCAAAGAAATAATCCAATTAGCCAAAATATATAGATAAAGTAACCCAATCGACCAAACGAAGCAAGATCATTCGAAGTGTACCGTGCGAAGGGTCACCGAAGGGGGCCTTCAGTGTATGGTGCGAAGTATGCGCCGAAGGGTAACCTTCGGCATTCAGATCAATTTGGCCGAAGACAATCTCCGAATAGATCTCGGCGCGAAATCGCCTAGGAACGATAGGGTTCGGTGTGAAGCCTATGGCGTGACGAAACCCACTACAGAGTGTTCTGGCGTGACGAAGTCTGATGCAGAGCATTCTAGCGTGACTTTGGTACGAAGCAACCCCGATGCAAAGTTGCTCCATCGCGTGGAACATGACCAGACCGACAACGGTGTGATGGATCTGGCATGGACGGACGAAGCGAAGTTCTGCCGAAGGGTGCTCCAGTAGCCTCCGAAACCAGCCCCCTAGCTCCGGAAATCCTTGGCAAAGGGGGCTCCGAACGTGAATCCTGTAAAACACAATGATCAAGTGCCAATTCGGCCTGTAGACCGAATTAACAAGTATAGCAGTAGGAAACAGATAGAATGAAGGGTAACAATCTGTAACGTAGATTAATGGATGATTCACAAGCGAGCCAACAAGGTGATAGCAATATGTTACGTAGATTAACAGATGATTCACAAGTGAACCAACAAGGCTTACCACAATTATGGCATGACCGACGAAGGGTTTCTAGCGCAAACCCATGAAGGTATACTGAACTAATGCGGAAAGTAGATGAAAGTAAAGGTACGGTTCAAAGCTAGGGATTTGTGATTGATCTATGTTGGGGGTCCTATGAACTGGCCTACCCCCTATATTTATAGGTGCTAGATTGGCGCACCTGGCTACAACTCTATCTCTAATTTTCTAAGAGTTCAGCCTAATCAAGATGAGATTTTGTTAGAGATAAAAACAACTTGAATCCTTATCAGATTCACATCCAAAGCCTACCTGAAGTGGTCCTTCGGTGGGCCTGCCGAAGTAGGCCCTTCGCGCCGAAGCTTCGGCGAAGCAGGCCGCCGAAGGGGCCCTTCGGGCCGAAGCTATCCTGCTTAGCAGGCCACTGAAAGGAAACTGAGGCCCCATGTGGATGGGCCTTTGGCACTTCAAGACTTCGGCCTGTGCAAGGAATTGCATATTTTCGGCTCAAAATTGCCAAAATTGATACTTTGATAATTTCGACCATTAATGCCATTTTTTCTATCAAAACATGCCCCCTGCCTTTTAGCAAACTTAGTGAGCTAAAAGCACAACAGGCTAAGGACAATCTTGGGGGAAAATATTCTATCTTCAGGGTTACTGCAGCGACAAGATAAAGACTGGTGACTAAGCTAAAGACTTCCAGCATATACCTTCGAAGATACATTGAATCAAGTTCGAAGCATGATGACGAGCTTTAGTTCGGAGAATATCTTCGAACTTAAACTTTTCCAGGATCTTCTTTGCCAGCTAAGATGGAAGACTTATCTTCTTTCTTGTTAGATTAGTCTTTTACCATTTTAACCCTATTGAGGGCACCGAATAGTTTCCACTATGTCGGTTGTAATAGAGGGGTACAAAGGTCTTTTCCTTAATGTTTAGGCCTATAAATACCCCCCGTTTTTCCCTGTAAAGAGGACCGAATACAAGTTATTCAATACACACTTTCGAACTATTCTAAGTTATTATCCTTTCGGAGGCTTAGAACAGTTCACTTCGCAAACACTTCGTTTGTTAGTTTCTAATCCTCAGAAACCTG
This sequence comes from Zizania palustris, assembly GCA_019279435.1. NCBI lineage: Eukaryota > Viridiplantae > Streptophyta > Magnoliopsida > Poales > Poaceae > Zizania > Zizania palustris. The sequence goes on along the minus strand of JAAALK010000290.1, from coordinate 65,430,714 downwards.
TTAGCTTAATCTTTTACGCCAACAGTTGGCGCCGTCCGTGGGGAACCTAGTCCAAGAAACTTCGTTCTCTACCAACTTCTTACATCATGCCTCCTAAGCAGAGCGCAACTCATAACACTGTTCGGAGGTCCCCTCGGACCTCCGGAGAGGCACCTCCTGACAATGTAGAAGCCTATATGGATGACATTGTAATAAAGAGTGCTCTAAAGCACCAACATAGCCTAGACTTAGCAGAAACGTTCAATAGCCTTCGGGGCTCAGGCTGGAAAATTGTTAGGGTATCTACTTTCAAGCAGAGGGATCGAAGCTAGCCCTACTCAAATAACTGCATTGCAAAGGATGGGTCCTCCAGAAAATTTGAAGCAAGTGCAAAAGCTAACTGGTCGCCTTGCAGCACTTAGTAGATTCCTAGCAAGGTCTGCGGAGAGAAGTTTGCCCATTTTCAAAGCATTGAAAGGGTCCGAAGATTTTGCATGGACACCGGAGTGTCAAAAGAGTTTTGATGATATTAAGAATTATCTCAGTAACCTTGCTACACTCACAGTGCCTGTTGCGGACGAAACCCTACTCCTCTACCTTGCAGCTACTGGCTCCGCAGTCAGTGTAGTCCTTATCAGAGAAGTTGATTTCAATGGGAAGTTGGTACAGAATCCAGTCTATTTTGTATATGAAGCATTGTCTGGAGCAAAAACAAGATATTCTGAGCTTGAGAAGTTCACCTATGCTCTGATAATGGCTTCGAGGAAGTTAAGGCATTATTTCCTAGCACATAATGTGATTGTACCAACTTCGTATCCCTTAGGAGATATGCTACGAAGTAAGGATTCTACAGGAAGAATTGGGAAATGGGTCATTGAATTAGCACCCTTCGGCATCTCCTTCGTGGCAAGGACAACAATCAAGTCAAAGGTGTTGGCAAACTTTGTGGCAGAATGGACTCCCCTGCAGTATGGGCTCCGAAGAAACCAAATGAAGGAATTTGGACCATATACTCCGATGGAGCTTTCCAAGCATCTGGAGCAGGTGTCGGAGCGGTAATAATTTCACCTTCAGTGCAAAGATCAATGTACTCCGCAAAGCTCAACTTTAAGTCCACCAATAATACAGCAAATTTGCCTGAAGGGCCACATCTTTTGAGGTTAAATCTCAGAATTCAAAATTATCATATAATCAATGGTATTCTGTACAAGGTTGAATTATGTTCCCCTCTGCTTTGATGTATATCTCAAGCCGAAGGTCAGGAGATTCTCCGAGAAATTCATGAAGGCCTTTGTGGTAGCCATCTGGCCCCTCGAGCTTTGGCAGGAAAAACACTTCACCAGGGGCTTTATTGGCCTACAATAGTAGCTGATGTGGAGAGCCTAGTCCGCACGTGCAAGGGTTGTCAATGGATGGGAAGAAGAAGTCATCGTCCGCCAACAACTCTTCAAGTCATTGCCTAGTGTGGCCCATGGCCAGATGGGGCATGGACCTTATTGGCCCCTTCCTAGTAGCAAAAGGAAATTTGAAATTCGCAGTGGTAGCAATCGAGTATTTTTCCAAGTGGGTCGAAGCAGAACCCCTCACAACTATCACTTCGAATAATGTTAAAAAATTTTCTGGAAAAGTATTATATGCCGGTTTGGAGTACCTAGGCAGTTCACAGTTGACAATGGGACACAGTTTGACGCAGAGCCCTTCAGGAAGTTTTGCGAAGATCTTGGCATACAAATATGCTTTGCTGCAGTGCGCCATCCTCAGTCTAATGGAGCTGTAGAAAGAGCCAACGGTAATATCTTGTCAGGGGTGAATCGAAGAATAGTAGGGTTGGCAAAATGGTTGTGGACCGAAGAGCTCCCAAAGATTTTATGGTCCATTCGGACCACTCAAACAAGGTCCACAGGTTTCACTCCTTTCAGACTATTATTCAGGTATGAAGCTATGACGCCAACAGAGCTTAAAGGAGGATCTCTTCACGGCACCGAACCTGAAATAGAAGGAGAAAGGCAAGCTTCGCTTGAATTAATAGAAGAAACAAGACTTCGAGTTGTCGCCAATCTGTCGAAGTATCAGCAGCAAACGAAGACTTGGTTTGACCCGAAGGTTAAGCTTAATGAACTTAAGCCAGGTCATCTAGTTTTGTGAAGCATTATAGCACCAGGGAAATTAGGAAATAAGTGGGAAGGTCCATACATTATTCTCCGCTCAGGACGCCCTAGTTCTTTTAAGCTAGCTAATTTAGAACGTGAAGAATAAAAGCATGCCTGGCATGCGGAGCACTTAAAGCGATATTTCGCATATGGGCTCCTTGTAATCATATGTAAAAACCTTTTGAATTAATAAAGCTCATGGTTCAGATAATGCCTACCTCTCAAACACTTCCTACTTCTAGTGGACGCACTGGAAGAATGAAGTTGGTTGTGAGGGAAGTGTCATTCATTTGAACCAATTTTTCGGACTTCGAAGTTTCCGACGAGGTGGGTAAGTCACGGAAAAACGGATTCCAAGCCACCGGCTTGAAAGCATCCGTAAAAAGAGTCGAAGGAGACCAAATAACGCGAATTCCAAGCTCCGGCTTGAAAGCATCCGTAAAAAGAGTCCAAGGAGACCACTACGAATTCCAAACCACCGATTTGATAGCATTCGCAAAAAGAGCCAAAGGAGGCCAAACAGAACAGAATTTGAGCTGATAAGCTTCGAATATCTGTAAAAAGGGTCCAAGGTGACCAATCGTTTTGGATGCTAGGGTCCGGAAAATTAGTCCAAAGTGACTATTTTCAAACAAAGGTACTAAGTTACCAGTTTTCAGACTCCAAGTAGTCGAAGACATTTTGTGAGATTTTAATTAATCTCTAAGTTGTTAAGGAGCTCTAAGCCTCCAAAATTGTACTCCTAAGTCTTTTTCTTTGCGCCTAACCATCTTCGACTATACTTCAAAGTTGCTTACGCCAAAAGAGGGGCTGGGAAATAGGGAGACAATTTTTTTAAAAAAATCTTATAATCCTTATCATTTGAACAGATTACATTACATTACGAAAAATCTGTGTCTATACCAAGAAGGAATCGAAGACCCCTCCGATCTCTAGAGCAACCACTAAAGCCAGAACGACTAGTTCCAGAGCCGGGAGTCCTGATAACCTTACGTTTAATTCTTCTCCCTCCTTTCGAAGCTCGATAATCTTTTTGTTCCTATTGAAGTTCAGCCCAAGTTAGAAGTCGCTCGGGGCTTCTCTCCCAGCTTCGAATGTCTTTAGGCTTTTTTCCTTGTTCTTCAGCAATACTCTCTTCTTCGGACCATTCAACGTCTTCAGAAGATGAGGCTTCCAAGTTAACTTCTTTTTCTTCCTCTTTAATATAAGATAATATATCTTTACATATTTCGGGCGCAATTGCACCGGAGCTTTCTCGAGGAATCAAAAATCGAGGTCGTTTGTGAAGTTTTAAAAGATCGAAGGTAGCCCATAGCAGACGAAGTTCTTCGGTAACATTTAATACTTCGAGATCATCCATATGAGGTTGAGAAGCCTAAAAACACGATAAATAAGTTTTCATTCATAACAGATGAAAGCATAATTTTTACATATTCGGACCCCTAAACAAAACTAAACCTGCGGGTCTGGCGGAGGCTGGCTGCTCGAAGCTTGAGACCGAGCTTGTTTTTGGTGATGCCCTTCATCGATCCAAGCCTTGATCGTTGTTCGACCTTCGGCTCTCCATGATGCTTGGAAAGCTTGCCAGGTTGCGGCCACATCTTCGGAAGGGTTTAGTAGTTGGTTGTCATCGAAGGTAATGGGAGCCACCCCCGAATCTGGTGCTACTGATAGCCCTAGATCCTCGTAGTAGCGAAGTACTCCGAGAGAAGCTACTTGGCCAAAGAGTTCTCCATACCGTATACCTATTGTCTTCGTCATCTTTGTTGCTCCTTGGATCATTTTTAGCCATCGCAATAAGGGGACGTTGTCACTCGAAGGTAGTGTCCAAAGAGTATCGAAGTACTCTAGAACACCTGAAAGATTATTCATGACCTCTGCAGCTACCTTCTCCGACTTCACCTTGTCTTCAATTAAGGCATCCCTTGACGAAGTTAGCTCATTTACCACAGAAGATATTCTAGCTGCCTCCGTAACCAAAGAGTTCTTCTGGCTAAGCAGGTTGCTGCCTTCCTCCATGGATTTCGTCTTTTCTTCTTGAAGCTTAACCAGCTCAGCCCCTGCCGTTGCATGCTTTGCCCGCATTTTCTCTATTTCAGCTCGAAGCATGATTTGTTCGACTTCGAGCTTCTGATTTGCAGCCTCCAGACCAAGTCTGGCTCTCCTCTCCACTGCAACCATCTTGTCCAAGCTGGAGATTTGAATTTCAGAGCCTTCAATACTCCTTTGGAGAGCAGTAATCCTCTCCTTGAGACGAATACTTCCTCGCTTGTTCGAGACAGCTGCAGCTCGAGCCAAGACTATTTGCTGCGAAGAGAAAAAGCAAGGTGAGGAATTGTTCATAAGTTGAAATTAATCTTGTTTTTGCAAATACTTCGTACCTGGTATGCTGCTCGTTCCAAGGCTGCGTTCAGCTCCGAACCCTCAGCCTCCCCAAGTATGGCTACTAAGTCTGTTCCCCCAACTTTGCAGTTAGCTCGATCCAAAGGCTCGAGCAGGGCCCGAAGTCCAGTCCTTCGCTCCAGAAAAGGAGCTAAGAGGGGGAGCATGGACAAAGCCCTTTGATCATCTTCGTTCGGCGAAGGGTCGGAGCGCTGTGCCGCATCTTTGGAGACTTCAGTGGACTGGCCCCCCTCCATAGATTGACCTCCGTCTGTTGATTCTGACGGAGTTAATCCTGAGTTCAGAGCAGGAAAGGGGTCCATTTTGCCTTTACCTTTTCCAGGTCCCATTTGTGCATCTTCTGGAACCGACCACGGAGATGTCGAGGTCTCAGGAGCAGTCTTCATGGGAGGAGTCATCTCCATGGGAGCAGATCCTGCCAAAACAAAGGTATTATATATTGCATAATTTTGCAGGGTGAAGAAAAAGGCGGTTCAAGTGAAGTTTACGTCTGAAGTCATGTCAGCGGGTGAGTACGGGGCTACTCGGAGGGTCGAAGGCCATTTCGAAGTCGTCATCGGACTCGAAGTTTGGAACCGAAGGGTTGACTGTTGGTGCCTCCCTTGGAGCAACAGCTACCACTTCGTCCGGAATCAAAGCTTGTTCAGCTGTAACTTCGACTCCGCCTTCAGTAATAGGGGCTTCTTGATGCGGCAAGGCAGCTGGCACGCTTGCTGCGTCGCTAGTGTCTACGACAACATTTGCCTGCGCTTCATCTTCGGTAATTAGGTTCACGAGGAACCTCTGCATTTCTCTCACTCCATCATCTTTAGATGAATCGGAGGGCGAAGCCACAGGCCTTGAAGGAGCCACATTCTTTGGCTTTCGGGCTAACTTCTTCACGGGAGTCTTGGCTGGAGCCGAAGTCCCAGCATCCGCTTTCCTCTTCTTCGGGCCTTGTTCAAAAGGCACCCAGTCCGGAAGAGGGGGGGCGCAACTCCGAGTACGCCCCATACTCGGTTGAGTCGCTCCCAACTGCCCACCAGCTTTTTTCTCCATTCCTTTTCTGCCGGAGTTGGAGCTCCAAGAATGTTCTCCGAAGCTCGAACAACTTGCTCCGAAGTCATAGGGGCTTGAGAAGCTAAAAGATGAGTTTGCATTAGTCATTTTATCAAACAATCGTATATAAAACATGTAGTTTTCAAAGCTACCTGCAGGGCTCGAGTTCGAAGAAATTTTTCGGAGTCCACCCTCCGGATCTTATTCGAAGGTGATAGGCCAGTTGGCCATCAGAGGTGGAATTTGAAGTCCGATGAACTCCTCCGCTAAATCCCGCAAGCTCATGCGGCGACTAATTGTTTGGAGCAGGCTAAGGCGAGCTTCGAGCTAGCTGGGGTCTGGGTGAACTTGGGCTTCCCTTCGGAAGTATATGTCTTGTAGAGGTCTAGCCAGACGGATGCCTGCTCAAACATCGGCATAGAACCACCGGAGAATCCAATCTGTGTACCATCTGGCATTGATGGCCTTCGCTGGAACTCGCAGTTGGAATACGTCTCGGAGTCTGAAGTTGATACTACCGAAGGCTACTATGATTTTCTCCCCTCCGGAGCCTTGGTAAGTTTTTAGCTGGCAAGATGCTCTATGCAGTGCTGCAAAAATCTCTGCTCTTCCTTCATAGCCTTCAGCCCGTAGCGCCCATTCGAATATGGTCAGGCGCGCTATTGCATTCGGAGACAATTGAGGAAGGGTAACATGAAACAGGCCCAATACCTCCGACAGGAAGTCCACCGCCGAGAGACCTAAACCAGCCTCGAAGAAGGCTTCGAAGACCACAACTTCTCCAGGCCGCGACGAAGGGATGGCTTCCTTTCCGGGTTTCCAGACGTTGATCTCTGAGCTAATTTTCCCCTCGACCACCGCCGCAATCGTCTTCCTCTTGCAGGTGGATGGCCCCAGATTGTAAGACTGGTCCGGATACTTCGAAGAAGCCGGGAGGAGATCGTGAGGACCAATCTGTGGGGGATTCCCCGCCGGAGCCACCGCCACCACCGCTGCTGGTGCCATCGCCACCGTTGTTGCTGGCGCCACCGTCGCCGTTGCTGCTAAGGCTGCCGCTGCCACCGCTGCTGCTGCAGCCATCACCTGTTGCCGGGCTAGGACCAAAGTCGCCGTAGGAGCCTTGAAGCTTGTTTTCGCCATTGATCTGAGCCGAATGCTTAAGGCTAGAGTTTGGAGGCTAAAGGATGATTGCGCAAAGAAGGTGAGAAAGGTGTTTGAGAATTATCTAGGTCCTCTATTTATAGCCTAGGTTCACTATTTTTTACCGTTCACATTTGTCGTTTTGCATTCTTGACCGTTACTATTTGCGAAGTTAACGCACCGCGTAGATTCTTCTAAAAGGAAAAGGCTAACGGCTATTTCTTCCGAGTCTAAAAGTCTTTCTAACTTCTTAAGCTGATTCCAGGATTGTTCGAATGTAACTCTCTTAGAAATCAATTCGAAGTTGTGAACATTCATGTATTCCGAAGGTTGATTAAGTTTGTTAACCCGTACGCATGATTATTTTTCTTACGTATACTGCTCTCCTAACTTTATAGATTTAGCGGAGAAGCATATTCGAGGGGCTACTGATGGGGGAAAATACTTCATCCTCAGGGTCACTACTGTAACAAGACAAAGGCAGGCTATTTACCCAAATCTCTCCAGCATCTAACTCCGACTTAGTACTGGGTCAAGTTCGATGGATCGAGGCGAACTCTAGTTCGGAGTATATCTTCGAATGTAAACTCTTCAGAGAACCTCCTTGCTAGCTAAGATGGAAGACTTATCTTCTTTCTCATTAGATTAGTCTTTTACCATTTTAGCCCTATTAAGGGTACCGAATAGTTTCCACTATGTCGGTTGTAAAAGAGGGATAAAGAGGTCTTTTCCTTAAGGTTTTGGCCTATAAATACCCCCCGTTTTACCATGTAATGATCATCGAATACTGAGTTATTCAATACACACCTTCGAATTATTTTGAGCTATTATCCATTTCGGAGGCTTGAAATAGTTTACTTCGCAAAAATTTCGTTTGTTAGTTTCTAATCTTTAGAAACCTATTAGTGTAATCTTTTACGCCAACAGCGATCATCCACTTTTTCTTCAAGTCCACTTTGTTTTGCTCGGTCTCTTGAATTATGGCCTTATTCACCAACTTTTGGAAGTTGGCATAGCCTCCGGAGAGCAGCTGAAGGGAAAGCTCGTCCTTCAGCCCCCGGAGAAACTTGGACTGTCGGGCTGCATCAGTGCGTACCTCTTATAGGGCATACCGGGCTAGTCGGTTGAACTCGTGCAGGTATTCCGTAATGGACCCGCTTCCTTGTTGCCGGTCCTGAAACTCCTGCTGCTTCTAGGCGATCACGCTGTCGGGGACATTGGCGGCATGGAAAGCGGCGGAGAACTCCACCCAAGTGAGGACATGACCCTCTTGCTGGGTCTCGCGCAGGTTGTCCCACCACTCTACGGTGGGACCTTGGAGCTAGTGAGCAGCAAACACTACTCTCTCCTGTTCAGTGCATGGCAGAAGATCTAGCTTCTTCCCAATTGTCCTCAACCAGTCACCTGCCTCCATCGGGTTGGTGGTACTAGAGAACATGTGTGGCCGGACATGTAGGAACTCCGAGAATTGGGAGGACGGTGCCGGAGTAGCTGGGCGGAGTGGCTCTGGCTGCTGCTGCCGCAGATGGAATAGTTGGGCTAGTTGCTCCTGCATCTGATTCTGTTGCTGCTGCATTTGGTTTAGCAGCATAGCAATCAGTTGATTCTGGTTGGCCATCATCTCAGCCAACGTGGGGTGGTTGGCGACTGGGGCCTACTGCTGTCCGGTCGCTCCCCACTTAGGCAAATTTCTGGTGTCATTCCCATTCTGAGGGGCATCAGATCCTTGGTTATTGGCTATCCTGAAGCTGAGGGGTTTCCAAAGAAGATATAGATTTTTAGAGGAAATGAAACTAATCTTTATTTCTCAAAATTAAAAAGTCTTAAACTTAGACGATTACATTCTTATTTCTTATTTAGTCTTCACTCATGCCTTATATCTAACATGAGTGGCAATACAATCATGACAAGACAAATGAAACAAGCAGTCATAAGCTAGCGTCTAAAACAGCTCGGGGGAGGGCTCGATCGTTGGCTCAGCGGGGACAGTCGGTGCAGGGGGTGGTGGAGCTGGAGGGCCAGCGGAAGAGGCGCTGCGAGAGATCCTCTTGGGCCTAGCCAAAGGGGTCCGGAGTGACTTCCGCTTGCGCGGCAGAAGAGGAGCGACCTCCTCTAGGTCCTTCTGCAGCTCAACCTAGCGACGCAACTGCGCGGTGTTGGCGCTGCCCTGGCGCAGAATCTCATTCTAATGCCTCAGCTCCTCTACCTCAGCGGCCAAGTGGCACCCCTACTGGACCAAGCGGTGGAGATCTGTGTTCTCGCAGTTCAGGCTCTCCGATGAGTGGTGGTAGTAGTCAATGGTGTCGTGCTGGCTATCGGCGTCAAGTACGGCCTCCGTGTGAAGATCATCCATTGCCTCCAGTAGACGCATGGTGCGGGCGATGGCGGATTTGTGCTGGGAGAATGGGCTGATGTAGATGCTGCGATGACTCCCTGGAGTGCGCCTAGGCATGAAGCGGTAGGAGGTGTCGAGGAGCTGGCCATCATAGACCAACCGCAACTCGGAGAGGGTCTGAAGAGCGGCGCGTTGGCTGGCTACCACGAAGGAAGGTACCGACTCTGGGGTGTAAAAAGCTGGCCACGTGGTGGAGGGGCAGATGACGAATGTGACCTCGCAGTAGCTCTCATTCACATCGGGGAAGATCCCATGGAACGCAGGCTCGTTCTCGAACCCGAGGAAGTCCATAAGCATGCGGAGCTCGCGAATGAAGCCGGCCTCATCGCGGAGAGTCCCACTCATGGTATGAACCGGCATCTAGAAAAGAGAGAAATTTTTGGTAAAAATTTTAGAAGTCGAGATAGTAAGTAGTTTGTAAAAATACAGTCAATATAAATCCTAGGGTCAGGTTTGTTTGGCTTCCTACAGTCAAGTCGGCTCTGATACCATCTTGTAATGCCCAGATTTAATAAATCAAGACTTTTATTGAAATTCCATAGAAAATCAATAAATCAAGACGTTCATCACACGACCGCGTACAATACGCCAAGAATTCATGGTTCGTAGACCATATAAGTACAAAAGTGTTAAAGCAAAGAGAAACTAATAAAATAAAGGTCCTAGATGAAAGCCTCCTTCCAGTCTCGCCTTGACTAGGTCGCTACTCCAGACCTTCATCCTCCTCATAGTAGATGACCTCTGGTGGTGTAAGTCAACGGGGGTGAGTACAATCGTACTCAGCAAGCCACCGGATGCAAATATAATGAAGAGTAATAATAAGGAAGGTAGTGGCTAATTTTGTGGAAAAGCATATTTGTAATGCAGTTAATGTGAGAAAGTTATTAGTACGGAAAATTAAACATGTGTAATGCATCATCTTCTAACTCGAGGGGTACAGTCAGCCCACCCTCGCTCAATAGTCTTTACATGCCATGAATAACATAATCTTTCACTCATAAGTAAACTAACTGCGAGAAGTCACACAACCCGCCCTTGACCATGGGCTCGGCTTTTTGAAAAGATTTAAACTCTAATCAGATGTGTACTACTGTACCCACAAGGCACACACTCATCCATGGACACCAAAGTGTACGAGATGACCCATATCACGAGAACTCGTGCCAAAACCTTCAGCATGGAACACACCAATTCGATAGCACCCTCTTATAGGTTTCATATGGTGCCCCGATGCGTCGGGCCAACACCATACCCCCCTTGATTCTCGTCGGTACAAGTCACCCGCAGGTTTCCCCTTGCCCCCTCCACTATGGTGCTTCAAGTTGGTACGATCCATACCTCCAGTTAGTACGGAAGTGCTTTGCAACAGATCCCGCAGACCGGTCCTTATAGTGCCCCGGGTACGACCACCCAATGCCCTAGCTTGCACACGGAACCCACCATACCTATAACTTAGCCAACTCCAATAGAATCCAGAGACGAGAATTACGGGGAAATCATATAGTAGAATCCAACTATCTACGACTCATTCTTTTATCCTGTAGCAATCATGTCGGTACATTGGACACTAGCTAATATAATATTGTAAGAGTGACAAGGAGTTTAGGCTCGATAAGCATGGCTTGGGTTTACACACAAGGACGGGGATCTAATAAATATAATGTAGGGCTTGATATTAGACTAATGCAATTATATCCTATGTGTTATAGAGATATTTAAATAAAACATGGGCTCAATTATGATCAAAATGGGGGTTGTGACTTGCCTTGATCAGCAAATGGCGACGGTGGAATCTCGGGGTAGTACTCCGGATCCTCGACGATGTCGTAGTCTTCTCGATACAGAAAATTAAATACAACATTCAATAAACAATCAAAATATCACAAAATATAAACATACAAGTTTGTGGTTTTAAACAAGGGGAATTAAGCCTTAAATATTCTGAAGTTATGTTGTAAATATCAAGGGTTATTTTTTAGGGGTTTTCCTGAATTATTTATTGAGTTATGAATTTATTCCTAAAGGGATTTTTTATTTAACTATTTAATAAGAATATATTGTGCAAAATTTGAATGGTGAAATTTGGAGTTAAAATGAGCAGGTTATGAATTTTCAAAGTTTAAACCAATTTCTGGATTTTTATTTAAACAGAAAATAGGCTATGGTCCACGGTGAGCCAGGCCCACCATAGACCCACGCACTGTGCATGTGGTCCGGTCCATTCTTGACCGTTGGATACAGATCCAACGCTTGCCGGCGAGGTGAGGCGTTAAGTGGTAATCAACGGCCCACAGCGCCCGATACCCCTTTGACCAGATGGACGCTTGGGATTAAACCCTCAGAGACTTAATCCCTGCCATCCGAAGAGCTTGGAGTGGTGGTTCGGGAAGGCGTGGCTAAGGAAAAAGTGTGAGGCCTGGGCTGTGGTGAGCACCGGGGTATTTAAAGGGGTCATCGGCGGTGGGTAAGGCAGGCTAAAAGACGGAAACCTGAGAGAGAAACCCGAGGAGGCTTCCAATTTGCTCTGGCGAGGGTTCCATATGCACGGGCTAGCTTCCAAACAGGCGAAAACGTGTCGGCTTTAGATGGTAGGTGATCGCCGGGGTCGGAGGAAGGTAGTCCGAGGCAAATCTTGGCGGATAAAGGCGGCCGGCGTCGGATTTGGAAAGGTGGTCGCCGGTATGGAAGGGGGGATCCCCTTCCAACGAAAAAGACGGACCCGACAGGTGGCCCCCACCTATCGGCGGGCGAGCGGGAAAAGGAAAAGCTGACCGGCGGGCCTAGGCGATCAGCGAGAGAGACGAGGATGTGCGGCTGACAGAGGACCAAGGTGGGTGCGAGCGCGTGGGAGATAGAGGGAAGCGGCGCCGACAACCGGGTCCCACCTAGCAGTGACTCAGCTTCGGACTGGGCTGGGCCTAGGGAGCTTTGAGGGTTGCGGCCCAACAGAAATTTAAATGCATTTTCGATTTAAAATATTTCTAGAAAATCATTTATTTGTTTAGAGGTTGAATAACTATTGCTAAAATTTTGTAAAAATTCTCAAAAATATTTCTTGGCCTCTAGATTCCACCATAATTTTATCAAGTTCAAAATTGAATTATTTCCCCTTGTTTGGATTTAATTGGGTTCTTTTAGCCTTTTCTTTAATTAAATAATTTTTTTTAATTTCCTGAAAATTTATTTCCCTCATTTTATTTTTTTTAAATCCTGGGATGTTACACGAAGGATCAGGGAGGCCGGGTGAAGTTGGAGAAGATCTCAAGAGTGCAGGAAGAGACCGAGCAAGACTTGGATGGACGGTTGATTGCGACTGTGTGATGACCGGGGCAAGGCATTCAGGCGGCTCGAGGGGATCGAGAGCGGAAGTGGCTTTCTGGCGCTCGGAGTCGCAAAGCGGTGCCACGAGTTGAAAAGTTGAGAGGCTTTGTCAGTTTTTGTTGAAAACCGTCGAATTATTAAATGTTTTCTTTTCATACAATAAATAGGAGTTTAGCTTTAGTTCATTTCAGTTTTATAGTGTATTCTTTTGGTATATTTTTAGAATGGTTCTATTCTGAAAATATATTGAAAGTAGAGTCTCTTTGTAATTTTTCCTTTAAGATAAATTGGGTAATTTTCAGAATATTCTATTCTGAAATTGTCCAAGGGGTATATTGTAAAAGTCTTCTAGAAGCTGCCTACTTAAGGGATCTCATCCCTAAAGTTGGCTGCAACTTTTGGAACAGAATTTTATCCACAAAAATTGCAGAATGCATTGTTCGGATGTATCCTTGACGCGCTATAGAAATCTCTGGATGTGCTACATGGAATCAAGTGGATTTTGATTTGTTTTCGAATGAGCAACATTATCTGATTTTGCCTGGTATTGCTACAGCTTTTGCCTGGTTTTGCTACAGCACGAGGGAAATTTTCGGATAGCACTTTTGATTCAGAAATTGAGAGAACATTCTGTGCGGATGAAATCTTGGATGCACTACAGTATATTGCTGGGAATTTTGTGATCAGCTATAGGAGTTTCGGCAGCACTGTATCAGGTAAGGTGTTTCCTGTGCTGGTTTTTTCATTTCTAATCTCTGTTTCTGCTGGAAATTCCTGGAATACCTAATCATGAGATTTGGGGATTCAATCTGTGAATGAACAGCCTAGAATAGTGATGAGGACATCACTTCATATGATACACACATGGAGCCTCCACCTACAATTCAATTACTAGGACCAATCACACGCGCCCGTGCCCGTCGCTTGAACCATGAGGTTAATTCTTTCCTTAGCAACTATGTTAATATTTGTTTGAATGTGATGCTACTGAATACTAGTGATATTTTGTTGCTTAGGAACATGGGAGATGGAATAGAAGAGTTGGAGTTGAAGACGGAATCGCACGGATATTTTGAAGTCAAGATTTCGCTGGTTCGGACTACATCGACCACCATGCACCAAAATGGGCGTAACTTCCTCATACGAAGTCCGATTGGCGCGTTCTTGGACTTTTTGGAAAGCTAAGGAGAAGATGGATCTTTTGCCGTTAGTTTCGTCTCATTGGGAGTCTCGAGTCGTCCTGTGTGTTTAAAACAGTCCTGCGTGACAAAACTAGGCCGTGTTGGCCCATAGTCCAAGTCTGTTCGCCTTCTAACCCATAGTCTGAGTCTGTTCGCCTTCCACAGGCTGCCCACGCCCTATATATTCTCACCAGCCGCCTTTAGGGTTAGGTTTTGCTTTGTTTGCATCTACACTTGTGTGTTTAGATCCCGCCTCTTGCACCGGACCGATTGGCTGCTGCATTGGTGTTTGTGAAACCTCACCTTATCATCGTTTGTCTGTGTTTTGGCATTCGACTTGTATCCTTCCTGTTCTTGCTTGTGTTCTTGGGTTCGCTTGCAGGAATTAGCCTTCGTGGCGAGGTCAATCATGTCCTGCGTGGTTGATAACCAACGGAGACAGTGGTGTAACGATTGCAAGGTTTTGATCCGCCAGACCGGAGCCTTGGATCGCCAACGTCGAGATTCTCCACCAACCCAAGTTTATCCTTTACCTAGCGGAAGATCGGGACCAATCTCCCCATAAGTTGGTATCAGAGCTCAGATTTCCCGTTAGGTAATCTCGATCTGCTTTTGTTTTTACCTAGAGTCCAGAAAACCGCACCAAAAAAATTCCCCACCGAGAACCCCTTTGTGCCTTGCGATTTTAATTTCAGTTTTTAACCTTGTTGAGTTTGTGTTCTTGGTCGAGTCTTGTTGCTGGTTTAGTAATCCCTTTGTGTCGTTTGAGTAGTAGTTGTTCTTGTGTATCAAAAATTCCCCACCGAAAAACCCCCCTTCCGCAACCCTATTTTGATTTCCACATCGAGTCTTTGTGACCCCCCTTCGGTAAAACAGCCATAACTTTTCGCTCGTTTGGCAGAAAAATCTGAAATTTTTTGAGTGTGTTCCTGACCCAATTTGGGTGGGTACCCGCCTGTTAGCCCTCACCAAAATCGCTAAAAAAAAATCAGGAAGATAAAGAAAAAAATTGGTCAAAGTTTTTGCTCGCCGGTTAGCGAACTTGTTGAATTTTTGTGAGCCACATCCCACCTCAGTTGTAGGTGCCAATTTTTGTGGTTGCATCTCTGGTCATCCTTGTTCAAAAAAATAGAGTGAAAAAAAAGAGATAAAAAAAGAAAAGAAAAAATTGCTTGTCCGAACAGCGGTAGTAACAGAGTTATCAGCGGCAATAACAGATTTTGCTTGTCCGATCTCTTGTCTGATCCCTTGTCCGAACTCTTGTCCGATCGGCGACAGTAACAGAATTATCAGCGGCAGTAACAGATTTTGCTTGCTTGTCCGATCCCTTGTCCGATCTGCAGAGAGCTGAATTTGGCCTGTTAATGTTTCCATTTGAGTTTTGGGCACATAGTTTCCCTCTATTGCTTGAATTTTCATATTGGGAGCACTAAGGCCAGCAACTTTGACGAGTACTGGGGAATACTTATTGAACTTGGTTTAACTGTTATTACTATCGCTAATCCTTGCTACTCACTTTGCCTTCCAAGCTACACCTTTCTCTTGGTCAGGACAGGATCATTTCTTGCAATTGCCACCACCCTCCACTTGGTTCATCACCTGTAGGCCGGTGACCTCACTGCGGCGTGGTAAGAACACTTGCAAGCGTGGGTAAGGTGCTTGACGGATTGCTTCCACCCACACACCCACCACCCCACCTAGCTGTTTTACATAAGGATTATTCTTTGTTGTTTTGTCTTTTCACTAACATGGCATCACTTATTGTACAACGTGACTTGAGCACTCACATGGACCAGGATGACCAGGCACAACAGAACAATCTATTTCAGACCTTCTTCGTCGTCAATGACCGCCGTGTACGTGTCATCATCGACAGCGGTAGTTGCAACAATTTGGTGAGCCATGACATGGTAACGAAGCTTCAACTTCCCACACGTGCACATCCACACCCTTACCACGTGCAATGGTTCAACAATAGTGGTAAGGTCATGGTAACACAAACTGCTCACATCGAAATTTCCATTGGTACATACTTCGGATTTGCTGATTTTAATGTAGTACCAATGCAAGCATGTTCTATATCACTTGGTAGACCTTGGGTATATGATACTGATGCTACACACCATGGTAGGAGCAATAAGTACACATTTTTGTATAAAGGAAAGAAAGTTACATTGCTTCCTATGAGTCCTGCTGAAATTGTGAAATTTGAACGAGAAAAACATGCTAGGGACGCACAAAAGAGCAAACAACCTTCTGAAAATCATCAAGTAGATAAAACACTTTCGAGGCAACAAAAAGATAAAGTTGCTTTTCCTTCTTCATCACAAGTTATTAATCAGAAAGGACGTGTCATGCTTGCAACTAAAACTAACCTTGCAGTACGTAGTTTTCTTGGTCTTGCAGGTTTCTACCGGCGTTTTGTGAAAGATTTCAGCACTATAGCCGGCCCTTTACCTGAGTTGACCAAGAAGGGAGTTACTTCTACTTGGGAGCCAGCACAAGAACAAGCTTTGGCCACACTCAAGGATCGCCTTACACGTGCACCTCTACTTCAGCTACCCGACTCCAGTAAGCCTTTTGAGTTAGAATGTGATGCTAGTGATTTTGGAATAGGAGATGTGCTGCTACAAGGAGGTAAACCCGTGACTTATTTTAGTGAGAAATTGCATGGTCCACATGTTGAATTTGCATACAATAGAGCTGTTCACTCAACAACACAATTGTGTCCGTCTGAAGTGGTGTATGGTTTTAAGCCAATCACACCACTTGATTTGCTGCCACTTCCTTTTCAAGAGAGAGCAAACATGGAAGGCAACTATGCGTGCAGAGTTTGTGAAAGCTATGCATCTGAAGACCAAGGAAGTTATCGAAAAGAAGGCACGCTATTTTGCTCAAAAGACAAATAAAGGAAGAAAGAAGATGTTTTTCAAACCAGGAGATCTTGTTTGGTTGTACTTGCGCAAGGATCGTTTTCCTGATTTGAGAAAGTTTAAATTGATGCCCCGTGCTGATGATTTAAAACCCTGTTTGGGAGCTGACGATGAGCTTGAGTCGAGGACGACTCCAATTCAAGAGGGGGAGGATGATGAGGACATCACTTCACATGATACACACACGGAGCCTCCACCTACAATTCAATTACTAGGACCAATCACACGCGCCCGTGGCCGTCGCTTGAAGCATGAGGTTAATTCTTTCCTTAGCAACTATGTTAATATTTGTTTGGCCGGGATGCTACTGAATACTAGTGATATTTTGTTGCTTAGGAACATGGGAGATGGAATAGAAGAGTTGGAGTTGAAGACGGAGTCGCACGAATGTTTTGAAGTCAAGATTTCGCTGGTTCGGACTACATCGACCACCATGCACCAAAATGGGCATAACTTACTCATACGAAGTCCGATTGGCGCGTTCTTTGACTTTTTGTAAAGCTGAGGATAAGACGGATCGTTTCCTGTTGGTTTCACCTCATTTGGAGTCTCGAGTCGTTCTGTGTGATTGAAACCATCCTGCGTGACAGAACTGGGCCGTGTTGGGCCATAGTCTGAGTCTGTTCACCTTCTACTGAGTCTGTTCGCCTTCCACAGGCTGCCCACGCCCTATATAACTCACTCCAGCCGCCTTTAGGGTTAGGTTTTGCTTTGTTTGTATCTACACTTGTGTGTTTAGATCCCGCCTCTTGCACCGGACCGATTGGCCGCTGCATTGGCGTTTGTGAAACCTCACCTTATCATCGTTTGTCTGTGTTTTGGCATTCGACTTGTATCCTTCCTGTTCTTGCTTGTGTTCTTGGGTTCGCTTGCAGGAATTAGCCTTCGTGGCGAGGTTAATCGCGTCGTGCGTGGTTGATAACCAACGGAGACAGTGGTGTAATGATTGCAAGGTTTTGATCCGCCGGACCGGAGCCTTGGATCGCCAACGTCGAGATTCTCCACCAACCCAAGTTTATCCTTTACCTAGCGGAAGATCGGGACCAATCTCCCCATCAAATAGTTTAGTTTTGTTGACTCTCTACTATGTTTTGATAGATGAAATAGTTCTTTACTTCTTACGGTGAATAGTAACCTAAAGCTCTGCATATTCTGTTTTGCTGAAGTTTTCCCAAGAAATTGCAATTCATCTTCCTGTTGTGTTGGTTGACATTCACTGTGGTTCTTTTGTTAATTGTTGGTTGATTACATGAGCAATTTTGTTCTGGACTCCAATCTCCAATTTGATTGAGTAGTCTCCACATGTTCTGTTTGGAAATTTGCATTTGATCATTAGGCATGTATTTGTTTTTCAAATTTCCATCATAACTAGTAAATATGTGTTTACTTCATGTGCTTTACTGGTTTACATCAAGATTGTGTCAGTACTGAAAATTGATCTTGCAGAGTTGAGTGAAAAGATAAACATCACAGTGTTTTCTTTCTTGCTGAAATTTTGAGAAAGAAGATTCAGATTTCTGAAACTTGCTGTTT
Source organism: Zizania palustris (assembly GCA_019279435.1). Classification (NCBI taxonomy): domain Eukaryota; kingdom Viridiplantae; phylum Streptophyta; class Magnoliopsida; order Poales; family Poaceae; genus Zizania; species Zizania palustris. The sequence goes on along the minus strand of JAAALK010000290.1, from coordinate 65,412,641 downwards.
TTCTCTGAGTGCTACTAAGTTTATATTTTTCGGAGAAACATTATACGGTTCTGTTATCTCTGAATATTGAAGTTGTTTCTCAGAATAGTATTCAACATGGTTTTCTAATTCAGTTTCAGTAATTAGTTTTTGTCTGTCCAGTCTGTTTGTATTGCTACATCTTTTCTGAAATGTATCAGGTGTCTTGAAGCATTCTGAACCTGTTGAGAGACTTTTACTTCTTTGACATTGTTTGATTGATGTGTTTTAGTTAAGTGGGGCTTCTTAAAATCCAAAATACCAATTCAAGTTTTCAGATCTGAAATCTATTTAGTATTTCAGAATGTGTGAACTATTTGATGTCTGAACTTTTGAACTGTTTTGAAAACCTTTTTACATCAAACACTCAATTTTATGAAATCTGAATTGATTATGTGATCTATTGAATCCAAAGTTGAGATATTATGTGTTTTCAGAATCTGTTTCATTCTCAGTTCATTATCTCAAACTGAATTCTATATGCAAGTAAAACAAACTGAATTAAGTGGTTGTATTGAAATTCATTCTTCAGAACTTAATGTCAGTAATCTGTAAATTTGGGTTGTATGCCTAACCTGATGTTGTTCAGACAGATTAGTTAAAGTTTTAGTATTGTTTCTCATCTAATTTGTGCCATTACATCTAATCTTGTTGTTAAGTCTGAATTCTAAAACTTAGGTTTGAAGTGAACTATTCTTAGTAAATTGTTTTAAGTTCTAAACAAAATTGCAGCTCTGTTTTCATATTAATCAAGTATGGTTGAATTGAGTATCTGATTTTTGAATCACTGTTTACTACTGCAAATTGTATCAGTTAGTTTGATCTGAACTTCTGTATTCTGAGTGCTCAGTTCTGAATTGTAGTGGTCTGAAAAATACTGGTTAGTAGCTGATACAAAGGGTGGTTCAATGGTAGCTCAGTTTTATACACTTTTCTGAAAATGAAAGTTGTTTGAGGAAATCTGAATTAAAGTATATAGAAAGGAATCATTCTGTGTTTTGTTTTGAAAAATATGGATACTATTCATCGTCATGCTATTTTCAGAAATGTTTGTACTATCTGAATTTTAGAATCAGATTCTGAAAATGATGTTTTGAGTCTGTTCTCAGATCTGATCACACTTCAAAGTGTGTAAACTTAATCAGAACAAACTCAAAGTCATCCATTGAAGTTTCTAGGTCTAAATTGTGAATTCTTTTCAAAGTCAGAATTTCAATGACTGAATTGTACTAGTCGGAGTATCAATCTCCGACTTCCTGAGGAAGTCGACACTTCAAAGTCCGACTTGGACAACTCGGTGTTTCAAACTTCTATTTGCTCTGAACTGTGATTTTGAATCAAGTTTTGCACTGTTATTGTACTACTCTGCTCAAAATTGATTGTGACAATATTTGAGGTGCGTTGGGTGATCTGAACAGACCATCCAATTTCCGAGAAAGTGTTGGGGCGCCTATTCACCCCGTCTAGTCGCCATTCCAATCCCACACAAGGCTATTATTGGCACGGCAAGAGCAGCAACAACCGAAGTTGGTGTAACTATCGCTAAGACGCAACATCCTTTGTGCCTGTTGTAGTCGGGTAGCACAACATCGATCTCCACCCTCAAATCGTAGTTATCAGAAGACGGTGTACCTGTCACTCAAGGCGCTACACCATCTTGGTTGTGGTAGTCGGGCATCCAACGTCGGGCTCCACCAAATTCACCACATCCTCCATCTCTCATCGAAATATCGGTCTCCCCGATACCCATCGGGTCCATTATGGGGGCCGAGGTCAGGGAGGTCACAGCGCTCCTGAAGAGGGGGTCAACGGCGATGAAGGCGAACTTCGGTGACAGCGAGCGATGGCTAGAGGAAGGACATAGGGGTCGCGCAAAAATTACACTAAGGTGCTCGATTCTGGCGAGGGAAGGCAATTGAGGGGTGTGCTGGTCGCGGTGTGCCGTGGGGGTCCTTTTATAGTACTCCGGCGATGGCGAACGGTGGCACAAAAAAGGGAGCCGAGGGATTAAACCCATTTAGAATGGCGAGGTTTAATTCGGCTAATTGTTGCACTCCGGGGCTTAACAGCGAGGGAATCCGAGGGTAATCAAGTGCGGGCGTTATGGGGATTAACTTTTCGGCGTTAAGCGGGGCTCGGGACCACGGTGGAGGCACTCGGGGGGCATTAAAATGGTGGCCAGGGATCTCGGGAGCGCGAGGTTGAAGACGACTAATAGGGGGGTCCACTGGTCAGCGACAGCGAGAGGGCGCAAGGGTTAATGGTCAGCACCGACAGGTGGGGCTGATGCTTGCGCTGAGAGGGGGTGGCTGACAGGTGGGCCTCTGGCTCGGGTGCGAGGGATGGGTTGGGCCGGCCGGGGAGAGAGAAAGGGAAGGGGAGCGGCCCAATACTGTTTAAATTATTTCTGAATAAAAATAATTGCTTAAAATAGTTTAAAAATTCTGAGCTAGCAGCAAAGGTTGGAAAAAATTGTAAAAATTCTCAGAATTGTATCTCAGTGTTAGGAACACAATATAATTTTCTTGGACATTGGTTTGGACTGTATCTCTAGATATTTACTTATTTGGACATTTTTCGCTTTAAAGAGAATCAAATTTAATTATTTCCTGGGAAAAATATATTTTTCTGAATTTACTTATCTCTAGAAAATTTGGGATGTTACAGGTACTCAAGGATAAACCTAAGCAAAACACAGCGCTGACATCGTGTTCCGCCTACCCTTAACAACGGCAAGGGGCGTGGAGTCAACAGGTAATCAAATTGCAAAGAAATAATCCAATTAGCCAAAATATATAGATAAAGTAACCCAATCGGCCAAACGAAGCAAGATCATTCGAAGTGTACCGTGCGAAGGGTCACCAAAGGGGGCCTTCAGTGTATGGTGCGAAGTATGCGCCGAAGGGTAACCTTCGGCATTCAGATCAATTTGGCCGAAGACAATCTCCGAACAGATCTCGGCGCGAAATCGCCTAGGAACGATAGGGTTCGGTGTGAAGCCTATGGCGTGACGAAACCCACTACAGAGTGTTCTGGCATGACGAAGTCTGATGCGGAGCATTCTAGCGTGACTTTGGTACGAAGCAACCCCGATGCGAAGTTGCTCCATCGCGTGGAACATGACCAGACCGACAACGGTGTGACGGATCTGGCATGGACGGACGAAGCGAAGTCCTGCCAAAGGGTGCTCCAGTAGCCTCCGAAACCAGCCCCCTAGCTCCGGAAATCCTTGGCGAAGGGGGCTCCGAACGTGAATCCTGTAAAACACAATGATCAAGTGCCAATTCGGCCTGTAGACCGAATTAACAAGTATAGCAGTAGGAAACAAATAGAATGAAGGGTAACAATCTGTAACGTAGATTAATGGATGATTCACAAGCGAGCCAACAAGGTGATAGCAATATGTTACGTAGATTAACAGATGATTCACAAGCGAACCAACAAGGCTTACCACAATTATGGAATGACCGACGAAGGGTTTCTAGCGCAAACCCATGAAGGTATACTGAACTAATGTGGAAAGTAGATGAAAGTAAAGGTACGGTTCAAAGCTAGGGATTTGTGATTGATCTATGTTGGGGGTCCTATGAACTGGCCTATCCCCTATATTTATAGGTGCTAGATTGGCGCACCTGGCTACAACTCTATCTCTAATTTTCTAAGAGTTCAGCCTAATCAAGATGAGATTTTGTTAGAGATAAAAACATCTTGAATCCTTATCAGATTCACACCCAAAGCCTACCTGAAGTGGTCCTTCGGTGGGCCTGCCGAAGTAGGCCCTTCGCGCCGAAGCTTCGGCGAAGCATGCCGCCGAAGAGGCCCTTCGGGCCGAAGCTATCTTGCTTAGCAGGCCACTGAAAGGAAACTGAGGCCCCATGCGGATGGGCCTTTGGCACTTCAAGACTTCGGCCTGTGCAAGGAATTGCATATTTTCGGCTCAAAATTGCCAAAATTGATACTTTGATAATTTCGACCATTAATGTCATTTTTCTATCAAAACATGCCCCCCTACCTTTTAGCAAACTTAGTGAGCTAAAAGCACAACGGGCTAAGGACAATGTTGGGGGAAAATATTCCATCTTCAGGGTTACTGCAGTGACAAGATAAAGACTGGTGACTAAGCTAAAGACTTCCAGCATATACCTTCGAAGATACATTGAATCAAGTTCGAAGCATGATGACGAGCTTTAGTTCGGAGTATATCTTCGAACTTAAACTTTTCCAGGATCTTTTTTGCCAGCTAAGATGGAAGACTTATCTTCTTTCTTGTTAGATTAGTCTTTTACCATTTTAACCCTATTGAGGGCACCGAATAGTTTCCACTATGTCGGTTGTAATAGAGGGGTACAAAGGTCTTTTCCTTAATGTTTAGGCCTATAAATACCCCCCGTTTTCCCTGTAAAGAGGACCGAATACAAGTTATTCAATACACACTTTCGAACTATTCTAAGTTATTATCCTTTCGGAGGCTTAGAACAGTTCACTTCGCAAACACTTCGTTTGTTAGTTTCTAATCCTCAGAAACCTGTTAGCGTAATCTTTTACGCCAACATTTGGCGCCGTCCGTGGGGAACCTAGTCCAAGAAACTTCGTTCTCTACCAACTTCTTACATCATGCCTCCTAAGCGGAGCGCAACTCGGAACACTGTTCGGAGGTCCCCTCGGACCTCCGGAGAGGCACCTCCTGACACTGTTGAGGCCGGAGGACCTTCGACGTTTCCTCCACCTCAGACTCCGGAAGGAGTTCCCATTCCTCGAGCATACGGAGTTCCTCCGCCAACTCCATCTATACTTCGACCACCTGGAGTTCCCCTTCCACCTCAAGTTCCACTCCGAACTGATCCTTTCAGTTCTCAAGACCCGGAAGATCCTTTCGGAGGAGATGAAGACAATCTTGGTGATATGGCCGCTCAAATGGCCAATCTCCAAGCTGAAGTAGCAAGATGGAGACAAGAAGCTGCAAATAGGCTTCGGTCTCAAGCCATCCTAGTTATTCCTGAAGTGCCTAAAGACGACGAACCTATCTATCCTGAAGCCCCGGAGAATGCCTCTTTTGATACCGAATCTCCGTTGCATCCTGCGCTGCAAAAAGTTCGCTTCGATCCGAAGTTTAAGACTTCAAAGCTTTGCAAGTATGCCAGAGATGAGGATCCTGGAGAATTTGTCCGTTCTTATGCTCTAGCAATTGAAGCTAGTGGAGGAGTTCGGGACACCATGGCAAAATGCTTTCCTTTAGCTCTTCAAGGAGTGGCATTGCGGTGGTTCTGGTCTTTGAAGCCAGGATCAATTAATTCATTGGGGCAGCTGAAGAAGAAGTTCGTAAGCAATTTTCAAGGCACCTTCGTGCCTCCAATGTCGACGGGAAGTCTTTTCCAAGTGAAGCAACTCCCTGGAGAGACATTGAGGCAATGTTTCAAGCGCTTCGCTCATACGAAGTCGCAGATCCGAGGGTTGACTACATCTTCAGTAGTTGACGCAGCTCGGGAAGGTGTCATTCATCAAGGCCTCCTTGATAAACTTCACCGGAAAAGCATATCTTCTGTTTCTCAGTTGATGTCATACTTTGAAGAATATGCGAGGTCGGAAGAAGGTTGGCTTCGAAGAACTGCAGCTACTCCATCCGTACTGTAGGAAGTAAAAGTGGAAGTAAAAACTTCGGCACAGTCGCGGGAACCAGTCTTTGATGTTCAGCATGATAGGAGAAGGGGGCAAAAGCATCCCCGTTCTGAAGTCCTGAACATTGCACCCCCACAAAAGTTCACCCAGAGAGCTCCATAGCCTTCGGGAAACAAGGTCAGCGGCTGGAGGCCGCTAGGGAAAACGGCTGTCAAAGGCCAGACCCTTTTCTGCTGTATTCATGGTGAAAACTGAAGCCACGCAACTGATACTTGCAAGGCTATACTTACTCTGAGAGGAGAGTATCTAGAAAGAACTTCGGGTCGAGGTACTACTGACCGAGTTCCAGCTGAAGTGCGCCCGGAGCCTGTCCAGGCTGTGGCACGGATAGAAACTTTCGAAGCTGCAAGACGCCCTCCGGTGGTCAATATTATGCCACCCTCCGAAGCAAGAAGAAGGGCAAGACCGAGGAAAAATAGTAGTTCTCCCCATCTCCGGAGGAGGTACTCTTGGAAGCATGTCAAACAGGCAAAGAAGAGAGTACGTCAGAGAAGTGGGCCACATTGGAACTTCGTCATCTGCAGCTGCTATGCCAGAATGGTCCCATGTGCCAATATCTTTTTCGGCAGAGGATGAAGATGGCATTAAATTTCCACATGCAGATCCACTTGTCATTACTGCTGACATCGCAGGAACTGAGGTTCGAAGAGTGTTAATTGATGGAGGCAGTTTGGCAGACATTATTTTGTTCAAGCCTTCGATCAATTGTGCATCTCCAGGAAGCACCTTCTTCCAGCGGCTCGTCCTTTGCAAGGCTTCGTAGGACCTCCGCTCGATGCACTTGGCCAAATTGGCCTGGAAGTTACCTTCGGAGAAGGATTGTTAGCCAGAACAGAGGAAGTAATCTTCGACGTTGTAGATGCTCCATATTCCTACAATGTCATCTTCAGAAGAGGCATGTTAAACCAGTTCGGAGCTGTGGCACATCACAATTATTTGTGTATGAAGATGCCCATGCAAGCAGGAGTTCTTACTGTCTTCGGAGATCAAGCTACCGCCCGAAGAGCGGAATATGGTCACGACCCCCTCTTGATCCAAGACGAGTGAATAATGTGCAAGATAATCAAGAAATTTTTCAGGTCCTTCAGAATCTTCGAAGAAATCCTTCCCAAGACCAAGTCCTGAAAGAGAGATCGCAACGAAGATTATTGTTAAAGATGGTAAAGAATATGCATTTCAATTTGGTAAAGATATACCTCCAAAAGTTGCAACCTCCTTGGAAAAAGTGGTGAAAGAGAATTTAGATGTCTTTGCTTGGTCTGACTAAGACATCACCGGAGTCGATCGGGATATCATTGAACATAGTTTACTTGTAAACCCGAAGGCCTGGCCTGTTCGGCAAGGACTCCGAAAAATGTCTGTAGAAAGAGCTGTTCTGGCAATAGACGAAGTTGAAAAAATGTTGAAGGCTGGGATTATCAGAGAAGTGGCTCACACAGAATGGTTAGCCAACCCAGTCTTCGTCAAGAAGAAATCCTCCGGAAAGTGGCGCATGTGCATTGATTTCACATCCTTGAATAAAGCATGCCCTCGTGACCCCTACCCCATGCCCCGAATTGATCAACTGGTCGACTCCACTGTAGGTTCGGAGTTATTAAGCTTCCTTGACGCGTATTCTGGTTATCATCAAATTTGGTTGAGGCGCGAAGATGAAATCAAGACAAGCTTCGTAACTCCTTCAGGAGTCTTTTGTTATGTAAGAATGCCTTTTGGCTTAAGAAATGCCGGGGCTACTTTTTCGAGGCTAGTTGCTAAGGCTCTAGGTCATCAATTAGGTCGCAATGTGGAGGCCCATATGGATGATATTGTAATAAAGAGTGCTTTAAAGCACCAACATAGCCTAGACTTAGCTGAAACATTTAATAGCCTTCGAGCATGTGGGATCCATCTTAACCCCGAGAAATGTATCTTCGGAGCTAAGGCTGGAAAGTTGTTAGGGTATTTAGTTTCAAGCAGAGGGATTGAAGCTAGCCCTACTCAGATAACAGCACTACAGAAGATGGCTCCTCCAGAAAATTTAAAGCATGTGCAAAAGCTGACTGGTCGTCTGGCAGCACTTAGCAAGTTTTTGGCAAGGTCCGCGGAGAGAAGTTTGCCCATCTTCAAAGCTTTGAAAGGGTCCGAAGATTTTGTATGGACACCGGAGTGTCAGAAAAGCTTCGAAGATATTAAAGAGTATCTTAGTAATCTCGCTACACTCACGGTGCCTACTACGGATGAAACCCTACTCCTTTACCTTGCAGCTGCATGTTCTGCTGTCAGCGTAGTCCTAGTCAGAGAAATGGATTTCAATGGAAAGTTGGTACAAAATCCAGTTTAATTTGTGTCTGAAGCATTATCAGGAGCGAAGACAAGGTATTCCGAACTCGAAAAGTTCGTTTATGCTCTGATAATGGCTTCGAGGAAGCTAAGGCATTATTTTTTAGCTCATAATGTAATTGTACCAACTTCGTATCCTTTGGGAGATATGCTCCGAAGTAAGGATTCCACTGGAAGGATTGGAAAGTGGGCAGTTGAGCTAGCACAATTCGGCATATCCTTTCTGGCAAAGACAGCAATCAAATCGCAAGTCTTAGCGGATTTTGTAGCAGAATGGACTCCACCTACAACTTTGGTTCTGAGAAGTCAAGCGACGGAGATTGGATTGTTTTTTCCGATGGGGCTTTCCAAGCATCTGGAGCAGGAGTTGGAGCAGTGTTGATTTCGCCTCAGGGCAAAGAGCAATGTACTCCGCAAGACTCAACTTTAAGTCCACCAATAATATAGCGGAGTATGAAGGGATTTTACTGGGACTCCGAAAAGCACGTGCTCTAGGGGCTACAAGAGTTGTTATAAAGACAGATTCTCAGATAGTAGCAGGGCACATAGATAAAAGTTTTCAGGTTCGGCATCCACAGCTTGCAAAGTACTTAGAAGAAATCCGTAAGATCGAAGCACATTTCAAGGGTATTTCCATTCGGAGTATACCAAGAGCAGAAAATGTGCAAGTGGACATCTTAGCAAAAGCTGCAGCCGGAGCTATGGATATACCAGAAGAAGCTTTCTATGAGGAGCTCAGTACACCTTCGGTGCTACAAATTCCCTCTGCAGAGATTCTTTGCATTCCAAGTGCAGATTGGAAAAATTCAATCATGGAACTTTTACAAGGAGGGACAAATTTGCCTGAAGAGCCACAGCTTTCAAGATTGAAACTCAGAGCCAGAAATTATCAAATAATTAACGGTATTTTATACAAGGCCGGAGTATGTTCCCCTCTACTCCGATGTATATCTCAAGCCGAAGGTCAAGAAATTCTTCGGGAAATCCATGAAGGACTTTGCGGTAGCCATTTGGCCCCTCGAGCTTTGGCAGGAAAAACAATTCGCCAGGGGCTTTATCGGCCTACAATAACAGCTGATGCATAGAGCTTGGTCCGCACTTGTCAAGGATGTCAGTGGATGGGTCGACGGAGTCATCGCCCACCAACAGCTCTTCAAGTTATTGCTCCGGTATGGCCTATGGCCAGATGGGGTATGGATTTAATTTGTCCCTTTCCAGCAGCTAAGGGAAATTTAAAGTTCGCAGTGGTAGCTATTGAATATTTTTCTAAGTGGGTAGAAGCAGAGCGCTTAACATCTATCACTTCGAACAATGTACAGAAATTCTTTTGGAAAAATATCATTTGCCGGTTCGGAGTGCCTAGACAACTCACAGCTGATAATGGAACACAGTTCGATGCAGAACCTTTCAGGAAGTTTTGCGAAGATCTAGGCATCTAGTTATGTTTTGCTGCAGTGAGGCATCCTCAGTCTAATGGAGCCGTAGAAAGAGCCAATGGAAATATTTTGTCAGGGCTAAATCGAAGGATAGTAGGATTAGCAAAAGGACTGTGGACCGAAGAACTTCCGAAGATTTTGTGGTCCATTCGGACTACGCAAACAAGGTCCACAGGTTTTACCCCATTCAGATTGCTATTCGGAGATGAAGCCATGACTCCAACGGAGCTCAAAGGAGGATCACTTCGCAGCACCGAACCAGAGATTGAAGAAGAAAGACAAGCTTCGCTAGATTTAACGGAGGAGACAAGACTTCGAGCTGTGGCTAATTTATCAAAATATCACCAGCAGACGAAGGCTTGGTTTGACCCAAAGGTTAAGTTCAATGAGCTTAAATCGGGTCATCTCGTTTTGCGAAGCATCATAGCGCCAGGAAAATTAGGAAATAAATGGGAAGGTCTGTACCTAATTGTTCATTCAGGACGTCCTGACTCTTTTAAACTAACTAATTTAGAAGGTGAAGAGTTAGCGCATACTTGGCATGCGGAGCACCTAAAGCGATACTTCGCATAAGGGCTCCTTGTAAATCACTTGTAATCAACTTCTGAATTAATAAAGCATATGGTTCAGATAGTGCCTTCCCCTCATAAACTTCTAGCTTCCGAGTGGACGCACTGGAACCGCGGGGTTGACCGAGAGGGAAGTGTCATAAAGCTGAATCATATTTTCGGACTTCGAACCATTGGTTCGAAGTTTCCGACGTGGGGGCTGACATAATCCGGAGTCCAAGCCATCGGCTTGTAGGCATCCGTAAAAGAGCCCCAAACCACATCATACGGAGTCCAAGCCATCGGCTGGTAGACATCCGTAAAAAGAGTCGAAGGTGACCAAAATATGTGGAGCCCAAGCCATTGGCTTGTAGGTATCCGTAAAAAGAATCGAAGGCGACCAAACTATGTGGAGCCCAAGTCATTGGCTTGTAGGTATCCGTAAAAAGAGTCCAAAGAGACCACTGCGAACTCCAAACCACTGGTTTGACAGAATTCACAAAAAAGAGCCGAAGGTGGCCAAAACAAAACAGAGTTTGAGCCATGAGCTTCGAATGTCTGTTAAGATAGTCCAAAGTGACAAATTATCTAATACACTAAAGTGTCCGGAAAGTTATCTTAAGTGATTTCTTTCAAAAACAAAGGGTACTAAGTTGCCATTCTTCAGACTACAAATAGTCGAAGACATTTTATAAGATTTTAAAAGATCTTTAAATTACAGAGGGGCTCTGAACTCCCAAAATTGTACTCCGAAGTTTTTCTTTGTGCCTAACCATCTTTGAATACAATTCGAAGTTGCTTACGCCCAAAGAGGGGCTAATAAATAGGTAGACAATTTTAATCGATATTTAGTATTCAAACGAATATGATTACAGATTACATCATGAAAAATTGGTATCTATGCCAAGAAGGAATCAAAGACCTCTTCGATCTCTAGAGCTAGGGTTGGAACGACTAGTTCCAGTGCCGGGAGTTCTAACAACTTTACGTTTAACTCTTTTGCCTCCCTTCGAAGCTCTAAAGTCTTTTTGTTCTTGTTGAAGCTCGGCCCAAGTTCGAAGCCGTTTGGGGCTCCTTTCCCAGCTTTCAAGTTCTTCAGACTTTTTACTTCGAGCTTCATCTTCGTCTTCAGACCATATAACGTCTTCAGAAGACGAAGTTTCCAAGTTAACCTCTTTTTCTTCCTCTTAATATAAGATAGTATATCTTTGCTTACTTCAGGCGTAATTGCACCGGAGCTATCTCGAGGAACTAAAAATCGAGGGCGCTTGTAAACTTTTAAAAGATAAAAGGTAGCCCATAATGAGCGAAGTTCGTCGTTAATGTCTAACACTTCGACATCTTCCATATGAGGCAAAGCCTAAAAACATGATAAACAAATTTTCATTCATAAATGTACATAAGCGTAAAGCTTTACATAGTCAAAGATCCTAAGACATATCTAAACCTGCGGGTTCGGAGGAGGCTGACTGCTCGAAGCTTGGGTCCGAGCCTGCTTCTGGCGCTGTCCTTCGTCAATCCAGGCCTTGATCGCAGAACGACCTTCGGCTCTCCATGAAGTTTGGAAGGCTTGCCATGCAGCGGCCACACCTTCGGAAGGAGTGAGAAGCTGATCGTCGTCGAAGGTAATTGGGCCCTCTCCTGCGCTCGGAGCTATCGATCGACCTAGATCCTCGTAGTAACGAAGTAGTCCAACGGCAGCCACTTGTCCGGAGAGTTCTTCGTAACGAATACCTGCTGTCTTCATCTGCTTCGCTACTCCTTGAATCCTTTTCAGTCGGCGCAGCAAGGAAATGTTGTCATCTGAAGGAAGCATTCCAGTAGTACCGAAGTACTCCAAAACGCCTAGCAGTTGATCCATAACCTCCACAGCTACCTTCTCGGACTTCAGCTTATCTTCGATTAGCGCATCCTTCGCTGAAGTTAGCTCTTCCAGAACTCCGGAGAGTCTAGCAGCCTCTGTAGTCAAGGAATTCTTTTGATTCAAAAGTTGGCTAGCTTCCTCTCGGAGCCTGACAAGCTCAGTCCCTGCATTAGCGTGCTCCGCCCGCATCTTTTCAACTTCTGCTCGAAGCACTATTCTTTCTGCTTCAAGCTCCTTGTTCGCAGCCTCCAAGCCTTGTCTGGCCCTGCGCTCCGTTGACACCATGCTGTCCATATGAGTCACTCGGCCTTCGGAGATAGTGAGATTCCATTGAAGAGTTGCCTTTTCCTCTCGAAGGCGAGCGATTTCTCGTTCATTTGATATATTCACAGCTCGGGCCAAGACTGTTTGCTGCGAAAAGAAAAAACCAAGGTAAGAAATTATTTGTATGTAAATTTGATGTTATTTCACAGATGCTTTGTACCTGGTAGGCTGCACGTTCCATGGCAGCGTTAAGCTCCGATCTCTCTACCTCACTCAGGATGGCCACCAAGTTCGTCTCCCCAATTTCACGACTAGCTCGATCCAAAGGCTCGAGCAAAATCCGAAGACCAGTTCTTCGCTCTAAGAAAGGAGCCAGAAGGGGGAGCATACTTAAAGCTTGTTGGTCATCTTCGTTTGACGAAGGCCCAGAGTGTTGAGCTGTAGTCTTTGGAGCCCTCGGAGATTGGCCCCCCTCGGTAGATTGGCTCTCGTCTGTTGACTCAGACGGAGTTGATCCGGAGCTCGGAGCAGGGAGGGGGTCCATTTTTCCTTTGCCTTTTCCAGGCCCCATCTGACTGGCTCTTGGGATTGGCTCCGAAGCTGTCGAAGGTCCAGGAACCGTATCTTCGGGACAAACCTCTTCCACAGAAGTGAATTCTATAAAAACAAAGGTATTATACATTGTATAATTTCACATTAAGGAAAAAAGAAATAAAAGAATTATTCGAAATTTACCTTCGACATTTTGGCGGATCGAAGGTGAGATCTTCGTCCGAATCAAGCGTCAAATCTTCGACTGCCAAAACATTTTCCTGGACAGTCGTTGTTACTTCATCCGGAATCGAAGCCACAGTGACTTCGACTCCATTCTCATCCACAGGAACTTCGTCCTGAGGTAAATCCTCTTGAACTACCGGAGTCCTTGTTTGCTCAAGATTCTCTTGAGACTCCAGCACGTTCGCAGTTTCTTCAACTTGGGCTGCATCTTCGTTAATCAGCCTTACAAGTAACCTGCCTTCGTCCTCCTGAGAATTGGAGACTGAAGCTCTTGGGCTCGAAGGTGCAGGGTTTTTTGGCTTTCGAGCCACCTTCTTGACCAGAGTCTTGTCGGAGCTCGAAGTCCCAGCTTCAGCTTTCCTCTTCTTGGGCCCTTTCTTTGAAGGCACCCAATCCACCAAAGGGGGCGGAACCACTTCGAGTAGCCCCCATACTCTGTTTGATCATTCCCATCTTCCAACCAGTTTGATTCTCCATTCTTTCTTGGTCAGAGTTGGAGCGCCCAAAATCTTCTCCGAAGCCCGTATGATTTGCTCCGAAGTTATAGGGGCTGAAGAGGTTGAAAAACAAGTTAAGTTAGTTGCTCCTTCGAATGAATATGCATAATATATGTTGTTTTTGAAGTTACCTGCAGGGCTCGAAGTCGAAGTAATCTTGCGAAGACCGCCTTCCGAGTCCTCTTCGAAGTGATTGGCCAGTTGGCCATCAACATAGGGATTTGAAGCCCGAGGAACTCTTCGGCTAAGTCTCGCATGCTTAACCTTCGACTGATCTTTTGAAGCAAGCTGAGGCGAGCTTCGAGCTGGCCCAGATCTGGGTGCACAAGGGCTTCCTTTCGGAAGTTGATATCTTGAAGAGGTCCAGCTAGCCGATTGCTCGCCCCAACTTCGGCGTAAAACCACTTCAGGATCCAATCGGTGTACCATCTTGCATTGATGGCCTTAGCAGGAAACCGAAGGGCGTATTCATCCCGAAGTCTGAAATTGATGCTTCCGAAGGCCACCACTAGCTTTTCACCTCCGGAGCCTATGAAGGTCTTCGGCTGGCACGAAGCTCTATGCAGTGCTGCGAATATCTCTGCCCTCCCTTCACAACCTTCGGCTCGCAATGCCCATTCGAAGATGGCGAGACGAGCTACTGCATTCGGAGAAAGTTGGGGGAGAGTGACGTGGAACAAGTCCAAAACTTCTGCCAAGAAGTCTATCGCCGGGAGACCCAAACCAGCTTCGAAGAAGGCTTCGAAGACGACTGTTGGCGTAAAAGATTACGCTAACAGGTTTCTGTAGAAAAGAAACTAACAAACAAAGTGTTTGCGAAGACAAACTGTTC